>JAPVLO010000064.1:1200000-1650000 GCA_027257055.1 Cephalopachus bancanus | reverse complement strand
AGCTTAAGCAGGGCAGGATTCAGCTGTCAGGACCACGACAGGTGCTGTTTGAACCGGTTACCTAGAGGGAGGTTTCAGCAAGGAAACCCAGAGCCACATGTCTCTGTAGAACAGACACACAGGCCAGGAGCAGGGGCTCACACTCTGCAATCCCAGCGCTTTGAGAGGCAGAGGTTTGAGAAGCCCAAGGGTTCGAGACCAGCTTGGGTGACTTGCCAGGACCTCATCTCTACAAAAAATCAAAAAATTAGCTGGGCGTGGTGGCATGCACCTGTAGTTCCAGCTACTTGGAAGTCTGAAGTGGAAGGATCGCCTGAGCCCAGCAGGTCGAGGCTGCAGTGACTGTGAGCGTGCCACTGCACTCCAGCCTGGGTAACAGAGAGAGACTCTGACTCAAAAAAATAAAACAAACAAACAAAAAACAGAAACACATCTCAGGCATGCTGCAGTGCTAGGGGCGGCCAGGTTAGCAGGCAGCAGCACATCTGCCTTCAAGCCTAAGTTATGTCCTAAACCCAAGATGTGCCGTTGAAGCCACTGATTAGATTGTCCCCTAAGCAGTAGGCACCAGTCCTCAAGGAGATACTTTGATTAATTCTGCTAGTATACTTCCCTTGAGATGGACCCAAATTACACCCTAGCCCCATCTGAAAAGGTACTGCTTCAGAATGATCCATTATTTTTCATTATTCGTCCTCTTTTCAACTTGTAACACCAAACCTGTTTTCAGGCTGCCAGGGCCTCTTCAAAGCCAGCTTTGGACCGCTACCACTGAAATCGGGAGCAGGAATGGTCTTTTGATGCAAGAAATTCCAATTACAAGGTTGTACCCAGGTCTCTTTCAAACACAGATTTAACTATTTCATGCAAGTGGCAGAGGAACAGGACACCTGACCTCAGCAATGTCACTGGGCAAACAAACCCCTGCTCCAGGCTGATGACACCATCTATCACCTCCACCATGGGGCTAGGGAAGCAGCAGGGGCCGTTGGCTGAGTCACTGTCTGCAAAGCTCAGCATCAGCCATGCTGCAACTAGCCTCACTGCACTTGGCAGACATCCCCCAACAGAAAATGGACCTCTCTAGTGAGGTCAGTTTATTAACCCAGGGGCATTGTGAAGCTAATTCGGGTAGACCTCACACTGTTCTAGCAAAAGCAAACATTCTGGGGGGCTTTCCAGTGGTTGGGGTCATGGGTTGGAAATGCTATTTTTTCTTTTTTTTTGAGTTGGAGTCTCACTCGGTTGCCCAGACTGGAGTGCAGTGGCCGCTCCCGGCCACCGCAGCCTCGACCTGCTGGGCTCCGGCGATCCTTCTGCCTCAGCCTTCCGAGTAGCTGGAATTACAGGCAGGCACTACCACGCGTGGCTGATTTTTTGATTTATTGTAGAAATGAGGTCTCGCCAAGTTGCCCAGGCGGGTCTCGAACCCGCGGGCTCAGGCAATCCACTCACCTCAGCCTCCCAAGGCGCGGGATTACAAGCTGAGCCACCGAGCCCGGTTTATTTTTTCTTTTTTTTGAGTCAGAGTTTCACGCTGTCACCCAGGCTGGAGTGCAGTGGCACACTCGTGGCCACCACAACCCCAACCTGCTGGGCTCAGGTGATCCTTCCACCTCAGTCTTCCAAGTAGCTGGAAACCACAGGCACATGCCACCACGCCCAGCTAATTTTTTAATTTCTTGTAGAGACAAGGTCTCACCACGTTGCCCAGGCTGGTCTTGAACCCCTGGGCTAAGGCAATCCTTTTGCCTCGGCCTCTAAAGTGCTGGGATTACAGGCGTGAGCCACCACACCCAACCAGAAACACCTTTTTCACATGGACAGCCAGTATGCTTCGTATAATGTGGCCATGATTGGGAGGCAGCAGGAGAGCTGGGCCACCTTAGCCCCAAGCACAACTTGGGCCTGTGAGACACTCAACTCGCTGCCTGGCCTCACCAGCACCTGCCCAGCCTCGGACAGGGTTTTGCTCACAAGGAAGCAGGCAGATGTCCAGGACATACATGCACGTGTTTTCTCCATCCACACCCCTTTCCTGTCCTGGTCCATCTAGCAGCCTGCTCCTTACGCTTGGACACACAGAGGCTCAGTGAGCTCTTTTCTGTTGTCACCCTAGACAGAGCTAATGGGCTTCTTCTTGGTACCCCTGCAGACATCCGCCACACTCACACAGCTCTGTGCTGACCCTTGTCTTCCCAACATTCAGAAAACAGGAAGCCCTGTGAGCTTACTGCAGGAGACTGCGTATACTCTGGCTCTGGTTCCTGGATGCCCCCTAGCGCACAGTAGGTGCACAAGCAAATATCTGAGTGAACGAATGGATGTCACTCTTTGGGGACCAGGTGGAAACTCCTAATGCCAAGGCCCCTGTTTGGTCCCATTCGGCTGAAAACTGGTACAGTATAGTCTGAGGCCAGTGGAGAGGAAATCTACAACTTGGTCCTTGGCTTCATTAAGAACTAGACATCCACGCTGAGACAAGAAATACTTTATGATGGCAAGACTGGCTTGGAGCAAGCTGAACTCTTTCAGCCCAGACCCGGGATGTGAACACAGATGTCACCCTGTTGTTACAACGGGGGAAGCCAAGGGAGGGCATGTGGGACTCCTCTGTACAACTTCCTGAGTCTTAATTTCAAAATAAAAGGCTAAAATGCTATACAGTGAGGACCCATTAAAGTCTTGGGGAAGTAAGCTTCAGTTCCACATGACAGACTCTTGGACAGGGCTGTCTGAAAATGGACTTCCAGGACAGGCTTCTGTCCCCGGAGTCCAGCGACTGACCAGTCACACCCCTGAGACTGGGCAGTGTCGAGCAGTGAGGGCCCTGCTCTGTCTGGGCTCAAATTCCAGCCCTAAAACTTGCTTCTCTGATCCCAAACCAGGTTTGTTCACCTCTTTACAAATCTACATTCCTGCATTAAAAAATGCAGATAAAATCACATGAGACTTTAATGGTGACTGTGAGATTCTCTTTTTAAGTGACCACAACACAGAGTGGCGGCTGCACCGTTGCTGGCGGTTCTCTTTTGCCGGGTGGGCACCCTGCTGTCTCCATTCCTTCTGAGATGGAAGCTGGCCTGAAGGCTCTGACCTGCCATTCCAACCCAACTTGGCAGTTGTAAATCACGCTTCTCAAGTGACAGCCCAGAACTCTCCATCTCAACCCTTTCCAGACCTCACCTGACTTAGGGAACCTAGAAATGGTCTCATTATTTGAATGAAAGCCAAGGCAGTTGCCCTTGGACAAGGTCTAAGGCTTTATTAACAGACGTCAATGAGGCTTTCAGATGTTGGCAGTCATTAGGGTCTGCTGATGAATATGGCTTCAGAAAATAAGAGGAAAGGCATGCACAGGAGGACTGAAGGGTCAGCTCCGGCTTAACCTGCCATGGCACAGACGGACAAACCCAGTGAACAAGGGAGCTGAAGACAAAAACGTTCTTTTCAGCTTTTCTTTTTTTTTTTTTGAGTTGGAGTCTCACTCGGTCGCCCAGACTGGAGTGCAGTGGCCGCTCCCGGCCACCGCAGCCTCGACCTGCTGGGCTCCGGCGATCCTTCTGCCTCAGCCTTCCGAGTAGCTGGAATTACAGGCATGCGCTACCATGCCCGGCTGATTTTTGATTTATTGTAGAGATGAGGTCTCGCTGCCCAGGCGGGTCTCAAACCCGCGGGCTCAGGCAATCCACTCACCTCAGCCTCCCAAAGCTTTTCTTTTTTGAGTTGGAGTCCCACTCTGTCACCCAGACTGAAGTGCAGTGGCCGCTCCCGGCCACCGCAGCCTTGACCTGCTGGGCTCCGGTGATCCTTCCCGCCTTGGCCTTCCAAGTAGCTGGAACTACAGGTGTGCACGACCACGCCCGGCTAATTTTTTTTTTCTTTATTTATTGTAGAGATGAGGTCTCGCCAAGTTGCCTGGGCGGGTCTGGAACCCGCAGGCTCAGGCAATCCACTCACCTCAGCCTCCCAAAGCGCAGGATTACAGGCTGAGCCACCGAGCCCAGCTCTTTTCAGTTTTTCTGCAAAGCCAATTTGTAAGCACCAGTTATTAAAGTCAAGCATCCACTTACAGACTGGCACAAATAGCAAAAATAGGCAGCTTGGATGAGTATAGAGGCTGAGATGCATTTTTCTCCTAACAAAATCCACTATAATATTCTCCAAGTTTAGAGGGAAATATCCATCTCACGCGCTGAGATGTGGCAGAAACAAATGAGTCTGAGGTGCATTTTCACGGCCATTTGTACCCGGAAGGATCCACATGACACCAGTGGGTCTGGCTGGGTGGCTCTGGCGAGGAGCCCAGAGCTGGCTGCTTCTCTGCCAGGACACTCAGCCTTGCTGCAACTGCTGGAGGATGCCTTGGTCAGCAGGCTGGGAAGGGACCATCATGAAAAACTGACATTTTAAAAACCCAGTGGGGTCTGCAGCAGTGTTTGAAATGACAGGCTTTTTATTTCTCAGAAACGACCAAGATGACCTCCAGAGGTTTCCGACAGAGCTGCAACAATTCACCCCATGACTTTACTTCATGACGGAGGGTGAAATCAAATCTATCATCTTAACACCAGGCATTGGCTCTGCAGGAGCTGGCCTTCAGGAGGAGAGAGCCGGTGTGGAGCATGCCCCCGCTCTGGATGTGGGAAGCATGACAGATGCAAGGGACAGGCTGACAGACACGGCCTGCAGCAGCCCAGCTAGTCCCCACAGCCCTGAGCCAAGTCATCTAAAAAGGATTCATGCCATTGCCTCTTCTCAGGGAGGGAGCAACCAGCATGTGCCCCACAGCTCATGAGGCCTGTCTAATCGTGCAGCAATTTCTCAAATGAGTTTCTGCTAGATCGTTCCTACCACCTTCCTTCGTCTCAGACCCACCTGGAGAAGTTCCCCCTGGCTTCCCCAGTGATTTAGAATGGCTTTGTGCTTGCTTTTAATTGCAGCTTGTGCTGTTCTGTGAAATAATAATTCAAACAAGGTAAGAAACCATGTTGTAAAATACCAGGAGGAACTGGAGACTGTCTCGACTCTCCTCCCCATCACACACAAGTCATTTATCTTCCACACACAAAAAAGCAGCACAGGTGTGACAGATGAGGCACCTGCAGCTCAGCATCCACAAACACCCGCCAAGTCCACACCCAGTGACAGACAGCCAGCCAGCACCGTGAAGCCTGGACACAGCCACTGCAGAAGGCTCTACTCCTGTGGACAAAGCCATCAGCACTAGCAAAGGGGACACTGCCTTCTCCCTCACCCACTTCTCACCTGGCAAGTCTAGGAATCAATAAAGCAAAAAACACCAAAGTAAAAAGGGAAAGAAGCAGTCACTGTTGTCAGCAGCACCCGTGGCCCAGGCAGAAACAGCCTCTGGTGCCATTTTCAAGAAAAACAAAGGAGAGTAGGAGAGTTGGAATAGCTAATTGGCAACGTTGATGTTCTCCTTCCCCAAGGCACTGAGGGTCTCGCAGAGAGGCTGGTGCTGCTGGGGTAACGCCTTGGGAACGCCGCATCCACCCTGGAAGCATGGCCCCACAGCAAAGCCTCAGTCCAAGGCAGCCAGCTGCTCAATGGCATGGCGCACTTTCTTTGCAGTTTCTTCAAATTCTTTCTTCTTATTGTTGGTTTCCTTTGTCTGGAAATAAAGAACAGACACATGAAGCTGAAACAAGAGCTTCCAAGTCACACCCTGTAGATAAGAGCAAAACAAAAGAAAGAAACCAAGGGAACATCTACCGAGCACCTAAACAAACTGGGCACTGTGCTAGGGTAGACGCCCAGCTACATGGGGCAAATAGCCTGACTCAATTCAAGGGGCTTTAATTTACACTGCTCCTAACAATTTAATAGAAAACACTTATGGAACACCTAATATGTACGCAGCACCATTCTCTCTGCTTCACCTCCTTCATTGGTTCATTGCTCTTGATGTCCTGTGAGGTAGCTGCTATCATATCCCTATTATACAGATGAGGAAACAGGTCTAGGATGAACCAAGCAGGTCAAAGTCACCCAGCTAGTCTGAAGTGCTCTGCTCCTACTACCCCAACTTGCTTATGAAACTCTCAGAGGAAAAGTCCAGAGCATTCCTCCTCTTGTCGAACTAAAAGATCCTGTCAAACATCAGTTTTTTCCTTAAACAGAAAATCTCTTTGCTTCCCTCCCTGAATCTGGCTGCTAACCTTTTCATTTTGCTCAAGTGCTTCCTCCAAAGGGACAAATGACAATCACATCAGTGAATCCGGGAACATCCTGTTCTACTCGCATTTTTTATTTTTTATTTATTTTATTTATTTATTTATTTATTTTGAGTTGGAGTCTCTGTCACCCGAACTGGAGTGCAGCGGCCGCTCCCAGCCACCACAGCCTCAACCTGCTGGGCTCCGGCGATCCTTCCGCCTCAGCCTTCCGAGTAGCCGGAATTACAGGCATGCACTACCACGCCCGGCTGATTTTTTGATTTATTGTAGAGATGAGGTCTCGCTGCCCAGGTGGATCTCGAACCCGCGGACTCAGGCAATCCACTCACCTCAGCCTCCCAAAGTGCGGGATTACAGGCTGAGCCACCGAGCCCAGCTGAACTCATCAATCTTGATACCGTTTAGTGCTTCTGTTTGTTGTTTCATCTCTTCCACATCAGCAAAACATTTCCCTTTGAGGACTTTCTTCATCAGGGGAACAAAATAAAGTCACTCAGGGAACAATCAGGTGAATAGGGAGAGTGGGGCATGGGAGTCATGCTGTTTTGGGTCAAGAATTGCTGAACATTCAGCAGGGTGTGGGCAGATGCGCTTGTAAATCACCCATCATGAAACGGGCAAACACATTGAGAGAAGCTCCAAAAAACATTTCGCTGAAGCTGAATGCAGCCTCTCACAACACTAGCTGGTACACTGGTGCTGATGGGTTCCTACAACACTAAGCCAGCAGGGGGAGCCTGTACTACAAGGGGCCCGCCTTCCAAAAGATAATTTTGATTTTGGGGTCCCCCCTCATACGTACTTTGTATATCTTAAGTTTTACCCCATATTATAAGTCTTATTTTTAAATTATTAAAAGAAAAATTCACTTAAAAATTAATGACAGGCCAGGCTCGGTGGCTCAGACTCTAATTCCAGCACTTTGGGAGGCTGAGGCAAGTGGATTGCCTGAGCCCATGGGTTCGAGACCTGCCTGGACAACGTGGCGAGACCTCTTCTCTACAATAAACCAAAAATTAGCCGGGCATGGTAGCACGCGCCTGTAGTTCCGGCCACTTGGAAGGCTGAGGCGGAAGGATAGCTGGAGCCCAGCAGGTTGAGGCTGCGGTGGCCGGGAGCATGCCACAGCACTCCGGCATGGGTGACAGAGTGAGATTCCAACTCAAAAAAAAAATTGATAAAAAAAGATAACAGCAGTCGGGCTCGGTGGCTCAGCCTATAATCCCGCGCCTTTGGGAGGCTGAGGTGAGTGGATTGCCTGAGTCCACAGATTTGAGACCCGCTTGGGCAACTTGGCGAGACCTCATCTCTACAATAAATAAAAGATGAGCCAGGTGTGGTAGCGCGCGCCTATACTTCCAGCTACTCGGAAGGCTGAGGCGGAAGGATCGCTGGAGCCCAGTGGGCCGAGGCTGCGGTGGCCGGGAGCAGCCACTGCACTCCAGTCTGGGCGACGGAGTGAGACTCCAACTCAAAAAATAAAAAAATAAAAAAATAAATAACAGCACCTGACAAATAATGGTGAACCTTATATGAACAACACAGCCCCCGAGAGCCTCCCCTTTACTGATGTGAAAGAGAACCATGGCCTTTAAATATATATATACACATATATATACAATTTAGTTTCTTCTTCTCTTTCAAAGAAGCCAAAAATTGACTTAGCCCCTTTGTGTGCATGCTATGATTTAGCCACTGCCCTGGTGTGTGGAGGCTAATCTCCCCATTTTATACGTTTCCTAATAAAGAGAGGGGTGAAGTGAAAACAAGAACTCTCACTACTGAAAGACAAATACAACTCGCTGGCAAAACTCCCGCCACGGCCGTGACTCGCCTCCTTTCTTCTAGGGTTTCATTGGCCTCGTCACAGGTATTTACAAATTAAAGTCTTATGAAGAGGCAAGGTTTTCCGTTTATTCCCCTGAAACGATCTATTTTCCAATTGGTTCTAATTTATCTCACTGTTTCAAAAGCCAAGGCAGCAACATGGACGCAGGAAAGAGAATCAGAGCACCAGGCAGCGAGGGGGCGGCTCAGCTTCCAACTGGGGCCTTGGGAGTCCCCACCAGCATTCTTTTCTGTCTTCACAACACAGAATTATCGTACAAGGCTCTTTTTATTTATTTTATTTATTTTTTGAGTTGGAGTCTCACCCTGTCGCCCAGACTGGAGTGCAGTGGCCGCTCCCGGCCACCACAGCCTCGACCTGCTGGGCTCTGGTGATCCTTCCGCCTCAGCCTTCCAAGTAGCCGGAATTACAGGCATGCGCTACCACGCCCGGCTGATTTTTTGATTTATTGCAGAGATGAGGTCTCGCTGCCCAGGCGGGTCTCGAACCCACGGGCTCAGGCAATCCACTCACCTCAGCCTCCCACAGGCTGAGCCACCGAGCCCGGCTACAAGGCTCTTTTTAAAAGAGAGTCTGCTAAGCTATTGTCTTAAACTGTGTACTGCTGTCATACTAACAGATTTACAACACAGTTGAAAGCAACAGTTCCCAATTCTGCAAACAGAGCCGTGCAGAGGAGGCTCTTAGGCCCGCGACCCTCCTGAGTGCCGCCCCTTGAGAGTGTACTCCTTGGTGCTCCCGTACAGCGACAGGCTCTCAACAGGCCCATCCACATGTCCCTGCTTGGACCCAGCCCCTGCATTCATTCATGGGAAAGCACGTGGGAACATGAGTTTCTGTATTAGTTGTAAGTTACTGGCGACAAATCTCAATCGACAGATACTCTAGGGCAGCTGGTCCAACAGAACTTTTTGCCACGACAAACATGTTCTATTATCTGTATTGTCCGGGGATGTAGCCATCGGCCACATGGAGCTACTGAGCACTGGAGATGCTGCTAGTCTGACTGCAGAACAGAATGTTACATTTGGATTCATTTTCATTTTAATAGCTACATGTGGCTAGCAGCTGCAGTACTGGCTGTAGACTATCACAGTATAGTCTACTATAATATAGTAGACTATAAATATATATATAAATTTTATCAAACAACTAAAGAAAGTATGAGTAGCTCAAACATTTTATTCTTCTCTAAGATATATAAACTTAAAATTGATCTGGAAGGAAAGAGACCAGTTAATGGTGACTACCTCTCTGATGGGGGTGGAGTTTCTGATTTCCTTTCTCACACCCCCCGCACACACCGTTTTGAGGTGGGGAATCTCACTCTGTCACTCAGGCTGGAGTGCAGTTGCATGCTCATGGCCACTGCAACCTCAACCTGCTGGGCTAGGGTGATCTTTCCACCTCAGCCTTCCAAGTAGCTGGAACCATAGGTGCATGCTACCATACACAGCTTACTTTTTGATTTATTGTAGAGATGAGGTCTCACCAAGTTGCCCAGGCCGGTCTAATTGCTTTATTTATAGAAGCTTATATAGTTTTGTAAGTAAGCAAAGTAATAAAAAAAAAAATCCCACAATTTAAAAGTATTCTGTATTCTAATTTGGGGAGAACAAAACACAGTTCAAAATGAAAGCCATGGCCCAGTCTATAATCCCAGTACTTTGGGAGGCCAAGGCGAGTGGACTGCCTGAGCCCGCGGGTTCAAGACCAGCCTGGGCAACTTGGCAAAACCTCATCTCTACAACAAATTAAAAAATAAGTCGGGCATGGTAACATGCACCTGTAGTTCCGGCTACTTGGAACACTGAGGTGGAAGAATCACTGGACCCCAGCAGGTTGATGCTGGGGTGGCCATGAGTGTGCCACTGCACTCCAGCCTGGGCGACAGAGTGAGATTACAACTCCAAAGAAAAAAAAGAAAGCCAAACAGTTCTTGGAATCTCCCCACTTTTCTCACCAGGATGGGGTGTCTCCACCTTATTCTGTGTGGTCGACCCCTGGCTGCTGCACACCAGAGGGTGGGCTTTGGCCTCTTGCCCCTTTGGTGTACACATCCTGAAAACACTGCCAGTCTAGCCCTCCTAATCACTATGTCCAACAGGCAACTTGACTTCCTCCACCAGACCCTGTCTTGGTTTTAGGAACCCTAGGGTTGAGCAGTCCCCAGCATCTATGAGCATTTAACGGACATTTTGTAACTGGACTGTGTCAGAACCCAGAGTCATCCTGTCTGCTACGGCAACAACTGAACTCCTTTGTGTCTCTCAGTGCTCCAAGACAGACTCCCAGCTCACCACACTCTTGCACTCAGGCACTTCCCTCAGGATGGCTCCCTATGTGCACAGTGGCTCCTTCTAGAACAGAGCTTGGCAGGCTAGGTGGGGCCCATCAGCCAGAACCATCCAGCCCATCACAGCCTTCTTAGCCCACAAAAAAATAATTTTGCCTTTTAAAATTGGTTGTGAAAACAACAACAAAGAACAATGTGCAACAGAGACTACATGGCTTACAAAGACAAAAAGACTTCCAGTCTATGGCACTTTACAGAAAAAGCTTGTCGACCTGGCCTAAAGGGCTGACCTCCAACCCAGAAATCTCTCCCCAGCCTGCCTCCCACTTCCCACACTGTAGCTCCCACACCCAAGTGGCCTGCTCTCCGCAGCAGATTTCAGCCACCACCGACTTATTCTTCCTGGCAAAACACAATTGTCATTCTCAGCATTTAAAAGGTACCATATGGACAGAATTATTTTATACTGATCTCCAAAAAGGAACAATTTTCAAGCTGAAGAGGGACCTCGGCAGCCACGGTGGCGGTGGGGGTTGGGGGCTATCATCCATGTAGCAAGGAAAGTGCGATCAAGACTGGCTTAACACTCACAAGGACTGAAAGCAGCAGGGACAGAACTAGGACATCTCCCAGCTCTCCACCAGTGCTTTGCTACAAGGATATTAAATCCCCCAATATTTATTCTCTACAGTGCTGCTAGATTTAGCAAATAAGAAGATGCCCAGTTAAATTTCAATTTCAGGTCAGGTGTGGTGGCTCATACCTATAATCCCAGCACGATGGGATGCCGAGGTGGGAGGATTGCTTGAGGTCAGGAGTGCAAGACCAGCCCAGGCAAAATAGCGAGACCTCATCTCTACAAAACACAAAAATTAGTCAGGTGTGCTGGCACCTGCAGTCCCAGCTACTTAGGAGGACAAGATGGGAGGACTGCTTGAAGCCAGGAGTTTGAGACCAGCCTGGACCACATAGCAAGACCCCATCACTACAATAAAAAAAAATTTTCAACTTCAGATAAATGACTGGTTTTAGTAAATACCCATACAAAATATGGGATATACTTATACTGAAAAATCATTCCTCATCTATCTCAAGTCCTGATTTAACCAGGAGCCCTAGTCTCCACAAGCCTCACTCTCCATATCCTGGCTGCTTGGGAGCCACGTCTTTGTGTACTCACAGCTTCACCCTCTTCTCTCCAATAACCAAGACAACTGACCAAGAGTCAAAGTCCAATTGGACTGTTGCCTCTTTTTCTCCCTTCCCAAAACAGTCTACCGTGTGTCCTCAAACCTTCTGCTCACGTCACTGTTAACACACAAACACACAACCACGCAAGTGACTTTCCATACAGATTGTCACTGAAGGCAGGAAGGCAATCCTAACATCACATGTCCCTACCAACCGAGGAACCATATGCCAAACACTACTTCACTGAGGAAACATGTTTTTCTTCCTTCCTTCCTCCCTCCCTGCCTCCTTCCCTTTCTTTTTTTTTTTTTTGAGTTGGAGTCTCACTCTGTCGCCCAGACTGGAATGCAGTGGCCGCTCCCGGTCACCGCAGCCTCACCTGCTGGGCTCCAGCGATCCTTCCACCTCAGCCTTCCAAGTAGCTGGAACTACAGGCGCGTGCTACCACACCCGGCTAATTTTTGATTTATTGTAGAGATGAGGTCTCACCAAGTTGCCCAGGCGGGTCTCGAACCCACAAGCTCAGGCAATCCACTCACCTCAGTCTCCCAAGGCATGGGATTACAGGCTGAGCCACCGAGGCTTCCTTCCCTTTCTTTCTTCCTCTTTTTCTTTTTTTTTTGAGTCACCCAGGCTGGAATGCATTGGTGTGATCATGGCTCACCACAGCCTTGAACTCCTGGGTTCAGGCAATCCTTCTGTCTCAGCCTCCCAAGTAGCTGGGACTACAGGCACGTGCCACCATGCCTGGCTAATTTTTTTTTTTTTTTTTAGTTGGAGACTCACTCTGTTGCCCAGGCTGGAGTGCAGTGGCACAATGAAGGGTACCACAGCTTCAACCTGCTGGCTCAGGCAATAATTTTTTTATATTTTTGTAAAGGCATGGTCTTGTTATGTTGCCCAGGCTGGCCTCAAACTCCTGGGACTGTCTCTTAGGGGGACTAGGTAGTTTAGTACTAGATGTTGAGCAGTGTTTGAACAGTTCTTATTCCTAATTATACGTACAATTTTGTTCTTGGCTCTTTCTCTGTCCAGTTTCAAAAATTCACCAAGGGTTAATTCTTCAAACCGCTTCTTGACAGAAAGGAAAGCACAACCAGATGAATGTTTTTTATGTTCCTCTCTAGAAAAATCAATACACGAGAATGTCAACAGAGGAAAGTCAGGTGAAGTGGAAAAGCAGTTCACTCCCATTAGTCCACCTGCCATCACCCAAGCCCCCACAACGGGCACACCTTTTCTGCTTCAAGAGCAAAGTTTGAAGTCTGAAGGCAATGGAATCAGTGCTGTGTCACCTCCCACATGACTTGTCTTGGCACCTTCTCTCTCTCTGTAGGCATCTCCCCTAATATCTAACGTATTTGCTCTGGATGCCTATAGCAATTAGTTAGAAAAGTGCTAATATGGTATAATTCCAGAGGAATGGCATATCAAATCCCTCTAAAATCCTCAAGGAACTATTTGAAGTAATTTATTCACTGGGATTGACATATAATCCACTGGTTCAGAATAAGGACATCATTGACTGGGCTTCCCCAGGGGCCCTCCTCTACCTCATACCCTCATTTTCTGCCAGGTGAGTCTCACCGAATAAGTACATTACCAGAACATTATGATAATGAAAACACAGCCACACAAAGTCCAAAAGGAGAGCCAATGGTAACTATAATCTAAAAACATTATAACTTAGATATTCAAGTATAATACCACTGACAGTTCCCAGTGATCACCATAGCAAACATATTTTTTTGAAAAACAGCAACTGTTTCTGGTCAAGAAGAGAAACAACTTGGGTGATTCTCTAGGGGAAGAAATTAAAGTTGTGGAAGCAATAGATTCTGACAGGAAAAAAAAGTGAGAAAAGAATATGGGGGGAGGCCAGGCTCAGTGGCCCAGTCTGTAATCCCAGCCCTTTGGGAGGCCAAGGCGAGTAGGTTGCCTGAGCCCATGGGTTCGAGACCAGTTCAGGCAACTTGGTCTCCCACGAGTTCGAGAACAGTCTGAGCAACTTGGCGAGACCCTGTCTCCACACTACAATACATCAAAAATTAGCTGGGCGTGGTAGTGCACACCTGTACTTCTGCCTACTTGAAGGCTGAGGTGGAAGGATTGCTTGAGCCCAGCATGCTAAGGCTGCAGTGGCCGTGAGCGTGCCACTGCACTCCAGCCTGGGGGATGGAGTGACACTCCAACTCAAAAAATAAATAAATAAATAAATAAACATACAAACAAATAAATAAAAGAATATGGGGGGGAGGAAAAAAAACAGAAACCATCTGAAAAATAAAAAATTGCCAGGCAGCCGGGCTCAGTGGCTCAGCCTGTAATCCCGCGCCTTTGGGAGGCCAAGGTGAGTGGATTGCCTGAGCCCGCAGATTCAAGACCCGCCTGGGCAAGCGAGACCTCATCTCTACAATAAATCAAAAAATGAGCCGGGCGTGGTAGTTCTGGCTACTTGGAAGCCTGAGGCGGAAGGATCGCCGGAGCCCAGCAGGTCGAGGCTGTGGTGGCCGGGAGTGTGCCACTGCACTCCGGTCTGGGAGACAGATTGAGACTCCAACTCAAAAAATAAAAAATTTAAAAAAAAATTGCCAGGCTCGGTGGCTCAGCTTGTAATCCCAGCACTTTGGGAGGCTGAGGCGAGTGGATAGCCTGAGCCTGCAGGTTCGAGACCCACCCGGGCAACTTGGTGAAACCTCGTCTCTATAATAAATCAAAAATTAGCCAGGCGTGGTGGTGCGCACCTGCAGTTCCAGCAACTTGGAAGGCTGAGGCAGAAGGCTTGCCGGAGCCCAGCACGTCGAGGCTGTGGTGGCCGGGAGTGTGCCACTGCACTGCAGTCTGGGTGACAGAATGAGACTCCAACTCAAAAAATAAAAAATTAAGAATATGGCACTAAAGCTGGGCACAGTGTCCCAAGCCTGTAATTCCAGCACTTTGGGGGATGGAGGCGAGAGGACTGTCTAAGCCCACGAGTTCGAGAACAGTCTGAGCAACTTGGCGAGACCCTGTCTCCACACTAAATCAAAAAATTAGCTGGGCGTGGTGGTGTGCGCCTGTGGTTCCAGATACTTGGAAGGCTGAGGCAGAAGGATTGCTTGAGCTCAGCAGGTTGAGGCTACTGTGGCCGTGAGTGTGCCACTGCACTCCAGCCTGGACGACAGAGTGAGATTCCAACTCAAAAAAAAAGAATATGGCACCATAGTTCAGAAAGATGTATATCATAGTCTATCTGAATACATACATAGAATTTTCTTTTAATCAACTAGGCATCTTGAAAAACAAATCCCAAAACAACACTAAAGTGTACACTTTAAAAGGGTGAGTTTTGTGCTGTGTGGGTTATATTCAATAAAGTTGTTTTTAAACAAATCTCAAACAAGAAAAGCACTCGGACACTCCTGGGAGTTCACAGTGGCAGAATCTGCTAATGTATTCTGCTGAACCTGAAAGGCATCAAGCACCTGACATGAATGAGACTTTCTCCAACATCCACCCCAAGGACATTCTGGCCAATGAGAATTGATTAGGGGGCAAGCATCCCCAAGGCACCGGCATATGGAGAGATCTAAACCTCCACAACAGCTGTTTAAGGAACAAAGCTGGAAAGCTACGCTGGCAAGGTCTCACAGTTCGAATGGTTTTCCCGTGCGAACCGTCCAAAACACAAGCTTCCGGCGACCCAGGGAAGCTTCTGCAGGCTGGCCCGAAGGGACTTACATGGGGTCGTCATCCGGCTCCCAGCCTTCCAGCTCCTTGAAGCAGAAGAAACACTGGGCCAAGTCGGGCTCGTTCTCAGTGGGACAGTGGATGAAGCCGGCCTCGGCCATCTGCAAGGGACAGCACAGTTCGTGAGCGGACCCGGCCCGGGCCCAGCCCCAGTGGACACGCTGGGGGCAGTGCGGGGAGAGGGGGGCGGCCCGGACCCCGGGGGACCCAGTCACAGTGGGCCGGCAGCTCCCCGGAGGGGTCGTCTCGCCGCCCGGGCGCCGGGGCGAGCCCCAAGAGGCCGGACGGTCTCACCCGCTCCGGGGTGCAGGCGCAGCCCTCCAAGAAGGGCCAGTTCTTGAACGTAGAGACACGGTGATCTTTGAGGAAGGGCTGCCAGGCCGGGGGCAATGCCGGGGCGCCCATGCCGATATCGCCGCCGTCGCCGCCGGGCATTCCCGCGATTCAAATCCGGCGGTTAATGGCGCACCGCAGGGCATGTCGGGAACTCCCGCCCTCTTGAGAGACCTTCCGCCCGCGGCCTTCTGGGAATGCGAGGCTGGCGGCGCGGAGCGTGCCGGGAGTTGTAGTCCGCCCGCCGCGGGCTCTGCCCCGTCGGCCGTGCACCGAGTAACCTAGCCAACGTTTGCCCCTTCCCACATTTAGCGCCTCCACAACTGATTTCAAAGAGTGGGCGGGAAGAGGAGCTGAGGATGGACCCAAGTCCTAGTAAATGAGTTCAGGAGTGGCTCCTGTCCAGCACATATGTATTAAGCCCTTTCAGCCGACACACTCCTTACTTTTGTTTTTGTGGGCTCTCCACTCCTAGAACCGTCTCCTGCCAACTTCCTCTCCCTTTGTACTTGTCCGGTTGGAAGTCTGCAGATATGCATCCATCTAGAGGCCCCGCATCTGCTGGGGAAAGATGTCAGATAAATTAAATAAATCTATAGTTAACCTTCACCCTCAAGTGAGCTATTAATTTGTCTTTTATCAAATCTCTCTACTGAAGCTTCTTGGAAGTCCAGAAATAGACTCTTGCAGCTTTGTTCTTGTCTTTCCACCAGAATTTCTCCAAAATTCGACATTTTTTCAGGTCAATAACCACAGCTCTAACTATGCAGCAGTGTTCCAGATATGAGCAAACTCACTTATTCAATCATGCCCCTTTCAATGGGCAAAGGGCCCCTAAAGAGGGGTCAAATTTTGTGCCACTACAAATAATACTGTAACAAGTATCTTCGTATGAATAACCTTGTGTCCTGGTATTTTTGCTTCCATCGGATTGTTTTCCAAAAGTGGATTGCTAGGTTGAATGTGCATTTTAGATGTTAGTACCGAATGCTAGCTACATCACTATCCAGAAAGCTCACTCCTACCCACCATACTTGATTCCTTCCCAGCACTAGATATTGACTCCTTTTAGTTTTTGCCAATGTGTATGTTTAGTCTACTTGAGTTGTTTCTCCTTTATGAGTGTTGCTGTACATATATACATACATAAATATTTATATACCTTTTATCTGTTATGTGTGTTCCGATTTTTTTGCCATTTTACAGATGAGAAAACTGAAATTATGCGGCCTAAGTGATGTCTGTAGAGATCACATGGGCATCTGAGCAGGACCTAAAATCCAGCTTATCTATCTCCCACCCAGGGTCTTGAGAACTCCATCTAATTAATATTTGGTGACAAAAGTCAATATTTGCTGACCATGTATTTATGAACAAAAATTCTCCACAAAGGAACTTGGGAAAATGAATTTATTCTTGCCAAACGTGCATTCTGGAGAACAAAGGGAGGGTTTGATTGTTATAATAAGAGAATGTGCCCAGCCGAGTTCCCAGTCAAGCCCACTTATGCAAATGAAGAATTCAAACTGCCTTAGTTCTGATTGGTAAACGCAGTTGAATTCCGATTGGCAAACACAGCCGAGCCCTGATTGGTGGAGGCACTTGAACTCTGATTGGTTGATTCTGGTGAATCCCCAAAGTTTGTAAGTTGAACACAAATGTGGGTTTTCAGGAAACTCAGAGTACTTTGTGTGACCTCTAGTCAGTAAATGGCCGCTTGGCTCCGTTTAAACTTAGGTCCAGTTAACTACTCAGGACCCATCTTGAAGTGGGTTTCCGATTCGTTTGTTCACATATTCAGTAAGTAAGCCTTAATTAATGGCCTTCTATACTCCAGCACTGTTCCAAGTGCAGTTCCATGTGGGAACTAAGTCAGACAAGTTCCCTGTACACCATGCTAGAACAACACATGCAGGACATCCCTTTACCATTCCTCATCTTCCACCAGGGCAAGTCACTTGGCCTCTCTGAGCCTCAGTTTCTTCAGATGTACATTGGGGCTTGAATCCCTCAGGACCAAAAAATAGCATTTCCTTCTGAGGCAAGCTACTAAGTGCAGGAAAATGTGACCTATGTTTCACCCTACAAGAAGAGAGTAGCTAAAACTTTGGAAAACACCTCCAGGGTGTTTACGGTTGGAGTCAGCAGAGCAAAGCAGGCCATCATCCTTCCTAAGGTGGTTACAGGTAGAACACAAGTTTGTCACATAGCTCAGAAGCCCAAATAAAGATAAATCCATGGGCTTTCACAACCCTCATCTCCTCCCAACCACTTCCCAGAAGGTAGTGGAGACAAAAGCTGTCACTAAGAGCTCCTCAGGGCAGTTCTCACTCTGAGACTGTCTACACTCCCTTTCCTGCCAAATCAAAATGAGCCGGGCATGGTAGTGCATGCCTGTAATTCCGGCTACTTGGAAGGCTGAGGCGGAAGGATCGCCGGAGCCCAGCAGGTTGAGGCTGCGGTGGCCGGGAGCAGCCATTGCACTCCAGTCTGGGTGACAGAGTGAGACTCCAACTCAAAAAAAAAAGAAATGCCTTCTGAACATTGGGAAATGTGGCTGCCTTCTGCCTCTCAGAGCCCAACCTGAAATGGAGGTGGGAGTGAGAGTCAACCAAGATGAGACTATGGTGGAGGGGACCCTTTTGGAAATACTGCAGGCTGCCAGCCCTCCAGCAGGCCTGGGTGTCATCTCAGGTGGGTGCCATTGAGTGTGACGACAAGAAGTAGGTGGTGAGCACAGGAAGAGTCGGCCTGGATTATGGACGAGGGAAGCCCAGAGGAGCAGGCGCCTGCCTGTAGACTTGGCCAGCCTGGGCCTGGAGCAAGGTTGTGGCGCTCTGGATGTCTGCGAGCTTAGCCTGCTGCAGATGCCTCAGCATGCCTGCCGATCCCCTTGCTAAAACTCTATTCCTACCAGGCCACCTTCTGGGACTGCAATGGCTTCTCCTAAGGTGCCCCCTCCTGAGAGCAGCAGGCTGGGTATCATGTCCCAAACCACAGTGCTAGTTGGCATTACAAAAATGCACTGGCAGGCTGGGCTCAGTGGCTCAGCCTGTCATCCCAGCACTCTGGGAGGCCAAGGCGAGTGGATTGCCTGAGCCCACAGGTTCGAGACCAGCCTGCACAACTTGGCGAGAACTTGTCTCTACAATACATCAAAAATTCGTTGGGAATGGTAGCGTGCACCTGTAGTTCTGGCTACTTGGAAGACTGAGGTGGGAGGATTGCTGGAGCCCAGCAGGTTGACGCTGGGGTGGCTGTGAGCATGCCAATGCACTCCAGCTTGGGCGACGGAATAAGACTTCAACTCAAAAAAAAAAAAAAAAAGCACTGGCACTTTTGGTCTACAGTTCCCCTAGGTTGGCTCCATGTCAGAAGGCCTCTGGGATGTGAGCAAGCCTACCTCATGGAGAGCCAGGCACTGGATTGTGGAGAACCAGCTAAGGTCAAGTCACTTTTCAGGGCCCAAGGGCTGGTCTTCCCCCTGCAAACGTGTCTTCCTCAAAGGCACTCCATCAGATTGGCACAATGACTGTTCAGACTGCAGGACACACAGCTCATTGCTCCAAACATTATCCTCTTGGTGTGACTTGGTGGCTAACAGCTAAGACCGATTCTGCGTTTGTTTATTTAGAGTCGGAGTCTCATCTGTTGCCCAGGCTGGAGTGCAGTGACATGTTCATGGCCACCGCAGCCCTCGACCCACTGGGCTCAGGCAATCCTTCCGCCTTAGTCTTCCATGTAGCTGGAACTACAGGCATGGGCCACCATGCTTGGCTAATTTTTTGATTTATTGTAGAGATGAAGTCTTGCCATGTTGGAAATTAAAAGGAATACCACCATGGCTGACTAATTTTCAAATTTTTTTGGTAGAGAGGTGGTCTCACTATGTTGCCTAGGCTGG
The DNA here is from genome assembly GCA_027257055.1 of Cephalopachus bancanus. Lineage (NCBI taxonomy): Eukaryota > Metazoa > Chordata > Mammalia > Primates > Tarsiidae > Cephalopachus > Cephalopachus bancanus. Next base: position 1,630,498 of record JAPVLO010000064.1, on the reverse strand, counting down.
TCTCAAACTCCTGGGCTCAAGCTATCCTCCCACTTTGGCCTCCCAAAGTGCTGGGATTAGAGATATGAGCCACTGCACCCAACCGAGGAATGGGAGGCTTTTTAGGGGTCTGGGGCACTGCTACTTACCAACTGATATGAAGATATTTGGATATGGTAACTACCTTGTGTACTGAGGATCCAAGTCCAAATTGCCTAACCTGCAGCCTATACGAGGCAGAGCTGAGGTTCCTTCCCTGGCCAGAATGTCACAGGTGGTGACTTGGGGACATGGTATCATGAGAATTTGCACTTTTTGCTTCCCCACCACCATGTCTGAAAGCAGCTCAGGCCCAGCTCAGACGCCCCTTTGTCCTGGCTCTGCTTTGACCCTCAACTTTTGCTGGGTCTTAAACTCAGACACCTACAGGGTCTGGCTGGATTAAGATGGTAAGCATGAACGGTTTGGTGGCAAAGGCCAAGCACCTGCTCCCTCCGATGTCTCTGCCAACCAATCACAGTCAAGAGTTACCACATGGGATGGTAATTTTCTTTTCTTTTCTTTTCTTTTTTTTGAGTTGGAGTCTCCCTCCATTGGCCAGACTGAAGTGCAGTGGCACACTTATGGCCACTGCAGCCTCGACCTGCAGGGCTCAGGTGATCCTTCCACCTCAGCCTTCCATGTAGCTGGAACTGCAGGTACACACTGCCATGCCCGGCTAATTTCTTGTTTATTGTAGAGACAAGGTCTCGCCAGGTTGCCCAGGCTGATCTTGAACCTGCAGGCTCCACTCGCCTCGGCCTCCCAAAGTGCTGGGATTTCAGGCTGAGCCACCGAGACTGGCCTGGGATGGTAATTTTCAAAAGAAATTGGTGCCTCACACCTATAATCCCAGCACTTAGAGAGGCTGAAGTGAGAGAATTGCTTGAGTCCAGGAATTCGAGACAAGCCTGGGCAATATAGTAAGACCTTATCTCTACAAAAATTTAAAAATTAGCTGGATGTGGTGGTGCATGCCTGTAGTCCCAACTACTCAGGAGGCTGAGGCAGAAGGATTGCTTGAGCCCAGGAGGTAGAGGCTGCAGTGGGCTGTGATCTTGCTACTGCACTCCAGCGTGGACAACATAGTGAGAGTTCGATTCAAAATAATAATAACGAGAATAATAATAACAATGTTGAGGTTTATATCCATTTTAACAGAGACATCTACCATGCAGATTTTTAGTAGTTATCAATAAAATGTTATGTTCATTTCTGCCAGTAACAATCCAATGAATTGGACAAGAAGCTGGTAGCTTGGATTATTTCTCAGCTTAATTCACACAAAAAAACTGTAAGTAATTTTGTGAAACAGAATTGGGAGAGGAAATGAGGGAAAGACACAAAGAGAAACCCGACAGGGTGGGAAGGAAGCACAAGGCTGTGTTGGTTCTATTGGTTGCTTAGTTTTTTTCTTTTTCTTTCTTTTTTTTTTTTTGAGTTGGAGTCTCACTCTGTTGCCCAGACTGGAGTGCAGTGGCCGCTCCCGGCCACCGCAGCCTCGACCTGCTGGGCTCCGGCAATCCTTCCGCCTCAGCCTTCCGAGTAGCCGGAATTACAGGCATGCGCTACCACGCCCGGCTGATTTTTTGCAGAGATGAGGTCTTGCTGCCCAGGTGGGTCTCGAACCCGCGGGCTCAGGCAATCCACTCACCTCAGCCTCCCAAAGGCGCGGGATTACAGGCTGAGCCACCGAGCCCGGCTTGTTTGTTTTTATTGTAGAGACGAGGTCTCGCCAAGTTGCCCAGGCTGGTCTCGAGCCCACAGGCCTCTTGCCTTGGCCTCCCAAAGTGCTGGGATTACAGGCTGAGCCACCAAGCCCAGTCCTTGTTGCTGAGTTTTCATGGACAAAGGTCTTCCTGGTCAACTTCAAAAGGTCAGGATCACCCCAGAGAGCTCTTATTTTTCTACAACAACATGGCATAAGGTGACAGCAAACGTTTTGATTTTTGCCCAGCTGAGAGCACAAAACAGCATGTGCTTGTTTGAATTTGTTCCTCTTTACTTAAAAAGGAGGCTGATCACCTCTTTTCAAGTTCACTGGTCACTGCATTTCTTTTCTGTGAATTGCCTGTTTGTGTGTGTTCTCTGCCTCCTCTTCAGTTGGATGACTGATCTTTTTCCGATTGCGCCCTAAGGGTTTGCGTACAGAAGGGGCTTAGATCACTTGTTCCTCCCTCTCTCCAATCTTCCGCTGGCCTTTCCTCCACCCCCCTTTGTTTGCCTCTTGCTTTTGTGATATATTTTCTTCCTGCAATAGTTTTAAATGATCGCTTTTTCTCTCTGACTTTCACTTTCTATTTCTGGTCGGTTTGCTTTGCTTTTGTCCTGCTTAGAGAGGCTTTTCTCACTCCAATATGCTTTATAAAAGATACTCATTGCAGATTTCTGGTTTCTCTTGGTTAGGGTTTTTGTGTTGAAATCTTGACCTCTGGGAAGACTGTCCACGGACAGCATGTGAGTAGTGTTCAGACTGATGTTTTTTAAGGTCTGGTCAGTGTGTTCAATTACCAATTTTGAACAACAGGTTTGAAACACCGCCTTTATCACTAACTAAATCCCCTTATGGGGCAGGACCTATTTCCACAATCTGGGTTCTGTCCAGGGATCTGTCTGTCTGTTCCTGCTCCAACCATTTATCTTATGGGTGAATAAATGGAGACCCAGAACCACTGGCAGAAATCTAGAAGGCACAGAAGTCCAGGAGTGAAATCAGGTGCTAGGAAGAAATCCACGGGCAGTTTCTGGGTGCTAGGTAACCAAAGACGGCCAAGACAGGCCCTGGCCCGCTTAGCCAAAAATCAGACACGAGAATTTTATAAGGGTCCACCTTTGAAAAGAAAACAAACAAATGCAGTGACCAGTGAACTTGAAAAGAGGTGATCAGCCTCCTTTCTAAATAAAGAGGAACAAATTCAAACAAGCACATGCTGTTTTGTGCTCTCAACTGGGCAAAAAACAAAACAAACAAACCCCTCAAAAAGGTGTGCAGGGTTCAGTGAACAGGGAAAGGGAGGAAAGCTCACTTAGTCCCAGCAGACATCTCTGACTCCTGAGCCCTGGGTTTCCAAGTGGACCACCTTCCAGAGCCAGGGGACAGGGAGTTGGGCCACCGCCATGATAACCTGTAAGGAGAATCAGAGAAAGCCCAGGCCAGGGTGGGAGCCAATTCACAGGGCAAACTCCCCTTTTCCCTCCTCAAAGCAGAGGGTCTCACCAATGGTAAATCCTGCAGCCTACTTAAAACAATATGTTGTTTTTTAAAAATGGTCTGGGCTCAGTGGCTCAACCTGTAATCCCAGCACTTTGGGAGGCTGAGGCGAGTGGATTGCCTGAGCCCATGGATTTGAGACCATCCCGGGCCACTTGGCGAGACCTTGTCTCTACAATAAATAAAAACTTAGCCGGGCGTGGTAGCGCACATCTGTATTTCCGGCTACTTGAAAGGCTGAGGCAGAAGGATTACTGGAGCCCAGCAGGTCGACGCTGGGGTGGCTGTGAGTGTGCCACTGCCTTCCAGCCTGGGCAACGGAGTGAGACTCCAACTCAAAACAACAACAAAAAAATCAGTTACGTCTTCTGCGTTGGAACAGGGTGCTCTGAGAGTCACTTTCTGAGCCGAGTTGGGGGAGGCTGGCGCCTCTCACTCCTCTCGCTTCTCTGGCCAGAGATAGAGATTTGACCCCTTCCCCCTCCAGCCTGACACAGGCCTACAGTCCTCTAGGCATTAATATAATAACTTTTTTGTAACTTTTTATTTTGATAAAACTTTAAAGAAAACTACAAGAATAGCACAAGGAATACTCATAAACCCTTCACTCTGATTTTGTCTATTTGCTTTCTCATTCTTTCTCTCTTTCTGTCACTACACACACACACACACACACACACACACACACACACACACACCTGTATATATCATCCACATATGTATGTATGTATGTGGATTTTTTTTTTTTTGAGTTGGAGTCTCACTCAGTCACCCAGACTGGAGTGCAGTGGCCGCTCCCGGCCACTGCAGCCTCGAGCTGCTGGGCTCCAGTGATCTTTCCCCCTCAGCCTTCCAAGTAGATGGAACTACAGGCGCACGCTACCGCGCCCGGCTAATTTTTAAAATTTATTTATTGTAGAGATGAGGGCTTGCCAAGTTGCCCAGGTGGGTCTCGAACCCGCGGGCTTAGGCAATTCACTCACCTCGGTCTCCCAAAGCACGGGATTACAGGCTGAGCCACCAAGCCCAGCTGAATGTTTTTTTTTTTTTTTTTGAGCTGGAGTCTCACTCTGACACCCAGACTGGAGTACAGTGGCACACTCACGCTCACTCCAGCATCAACCTGCTGGGCTCTGGCGATCCTTCTGCCTCAGTCTTCCAAGTAACCAGAACTACAGGCATGCGCTACTATGCCCAGCTAAGTTTTTTTTTTTAATTTTTGTAGAAATGAGGTCTTGCCAAATTGCCCTGGCTGGTCTCGAACCCGCAGGCTCAGGCAATCCACTCGCCTCGGCCTCCCAAAGTGCTGAGATTACAGGATGAGCCACCAAGCCCAGCCAGTGTGTGGATTTTTTTAAACCTGAAGTCTATAAGTAAGTTGAGGGCATTACAACATTTTACTCCTAAATACTTCATTCTCTTACTTGACCACAGTACAATCATCAAAATCAGGAAACAGCATTGATACAGTCATCAGATCCAGTCGATTACAGCACACCTAGGGGCCTTTGAAGGGTTGCCACTGGACAACAGGCCAAGGATGTGTTACCACTGCTGTCGACCGCAGCCGTGGCTGGCCTGCATGAGGGAGAAGCGAATGACTGCTTTTCACCTTTGGATCACAACATCATCAACTGCACGGACAGACAGCCTGGAATTCCATTAGGCCCCGAATGCCCTCGAGTCCACGTCCAAGAGACGTGAAAGGTAATGACCACCACGCCAGCATCCTCCGAGCCTCGAGCCACAGCAGCCGCACAGCCACTGGGGGCAAGTCAGGACCAAGAATGAGCACTGGAGGTTGCTGTGCCTCAGTCCTAGCTACGCGGGAGGCTGAGGTAGGAAGGATCGTTTGAGGCCAGGAGTTCGAGACCAGCCTGGGTCTCTGAAATCCCCAATGAGGACAACTTCCAGGAATGCCTGAGAAAGAAGGTGAAAAAAAGCAAAGGGCTTGTCTCCTCCTCCACCCACTCCCTGCTCCCTGACTCTGCACGCTCCCTCCCTCAGACTGTGGTTTCTTCAGACCGCAACCCTGACTTCCCAGCCACTGGGGGCTGGGCTTCTCTGCTGCTTTGCTGGCATGGGTCATGCAGGGATCCAGTGCTGACCTTGTCTATATCCATGTCTAGATTCATGTAACTTGAGTGCCTGCAGGTGGAAGTCAGAACATCCCTGGAGGCTCAGGAGGGGTGGAGAAGTCTACCTGCCTCTGGGGAGGGGCTACCTGCAGCATGTTGAGGCCCCACCAGCAGATCTGAAGAGCACCATGGGAAGGTGGCGGCTGGTCTCCTCTTTCCCTCCCTCTCCTCCCACCCCCATATGATCAGTGTGTACCAGATATATATCGTTCTTGTTGGCAGCAGTGTTGTAAGACATTTGCATAGAATGTACTGGACGAATTAGGCTGCATGCACTCACATGGCGTGGGATTCATATGATAAGAAAGGCCGTGAGGGAATAAACATTGTTTTGAAAGGCCAGAGGGTGGCTTTTTCTGCAACCAAGTGGTTCCTCGTATGTCTGAGTTAGTGAGTGGAACTGTATCCTTGGGCGTGTCAGCCCCAAGCCCTGCCGAGGAGATCCTATCTCCAGGTTGCCTGCTCCCTACACGATCTCCTTTTTTTTTTTTTTTTTTTTTTGAGTTGGAGTCTCACTCTGTCGCCCAGACTGGAGTGCAGCAGCCGCTCCCGGCCACCGCAGCCTCGACCTGCTGGGCTCCTGCGATCCTTCCGCCTCAGTCTTCCAAATAGCCGGAATTACAGGCGCGCACTACCACGCCCAGCTAATTTTTTGATTTATTGTAGAGATGAGGTCTCGCTGCCCAGGCGGGTCTCGAACCCGTGGGCTCAGGCAATCCACTCACCTCAGCCTCCCAAAGGCGCGGGATGACAGGCTGAGCCACAGAGCCCGGCTCTTCAGCTCCTGCTCCCTTGTCTCTTGTCACCTGGGGTTAGTGCTCCAGAGTGACCAAACCGCTTCATGTTCACAGCACTTTGCCCTGGGTTGGCAACTTGCCATCCTTTCCATGCAGGCTCCCACAGGTCTTCAGGCAAACAGGCCTTCCTTTGTCTGGCGTCCCAGAGTCACATTGCCCCAGCTTCCTTATTCATTTATTTAAGTTCACTTATTTATTTTTAGAGTCAAGGTCTTGCTCTGCTGCCCAGGCTAGAGTGCAGTGGCGCGACCATAGCTCACTGCAGTCTCAAACGCCTAGGTTCAAGTGAGCCCCCTGCCTCAGCCTCTCAAGTAGCTAGGACCACAGGCATGTTGCCACCACACTCAGCTAATTAAAAAAAAAAAAAAAATTCAGCCTGGTGCGGTGGCTCACGCCTGTAATCCCAACACTTTAGGAGGCAGAGGCAAGAGGATTGCCTGAACTCAGGGGTTCGAGACCAGCCTGGGTAACTTGGTGAGACCTTGTCTCTACAATTAAAAAAAAATTTTTTTAAGCTGGATGTGGTGGCATGTGCCTGTAGTTCCAGCTACTTGGAAGCCTGAGGTGGAAGGATTGCCTGAGCCCAGCGGGCCGAGGCTACAGTGGCCATGAGTGTGCCACTCCACAGCCTGGGTGACAGAGTGAGACTCCTACTCAAAGAAAAATATTATCATTTTTTTGTAGAGTTGGGGTCTTGCTATGTTACCCAGGCTGTTCTCAAACTCCTGACCTCAAGGGATCCTCCCTCCTCAGCCCTCTAAAACGATGGGATTACAGGTGCCTGGCCCTGCTCTGGTTTAAAAAACAGGTCCCCCTCTGTCCTTCTCACTCAGGAGTTGCTTAAGTTGCGCTGCATAGGGTTTCAGCACGATGCACTTTGTGCTCAGAGAAAGGCAGCTCAAGGTGACAGTTTGGACGGTCCCTCAGCCAAGCTGAGCTAGGCCTGAAAGTTATCCTGCCAGTCCCAGCTCTTAGAGGTTTGTAAGCAGCCCTCCTTCTTCCCCTCAGCTCCACTGGCTTCTAAATCTGTGTGCTCTTCCCTTGACCATCAGATTGAGGTGAGTGTGGTTCTGTCCCTTGCCTCCCAGGGGTGAGGAGAGAAGTAACTGAATAGTTTGAGTGTAGAAATGAGCACATAACCTGTGTTGACCACTCCGGGGGCTTAGCAGATGCCCTCCACTGGCCTTGTGGGCAGAGAGTTTTGTGTTGAGATGTTTTTAGCAGGGGTTCCAGGAATGTCACCTGTCAGAAGGTGGCTGGCATATTGGGGACCTGGGGATGTGTGAAGGAGGAGGTTTAGTGGTTTTGGACAGAAAAGCAGGCTCTGAATTTAAGTGGGTGATCACCTAGTAGACCAGTTCTACCTTGAGACTGTTATTTAACTGAATTAGTTATTGTCTTGAAATATCAGACCTGGCACTGTGACTCATGCCTGTAATCCCATGGTTTTGGGAGGCTGAGGTGGAAGAATCACTTGAAGGCTAGGAGTTTGAGACCAGCCTGGGCAACCTAGCAAGACCTCATCTCTAAAATATATATTTAAAAAAAAAAAAAAGGAATTAGCCGGGTGTGGTGACACACTTGTAGTCCCAGCTACTTGAGAGACTGAAGTGGGGGGATCAATTGAGCCCAGGAGTTTGAGACTGTGCTGAACTGTGACAGAGCAAGAACCTATCTCAAAAAAAAAAGAGAGAGAGAATACCCAAGATGGGTGACTTCAAGGATTAGGTGTCAGAAGAGGAGAAGTTACGCATAGCTGCTAAATTCATCACTCATGCACCTCCAGGGGGATTTAATGAAGTATTCAATGATGTTCAGCTACTACTTAATAATGACAATCTTCTTAGGGAAAAGACAGCACATGCATTTGCCCAGTTTAACATGGATCAGTATATGAAAGAAAAGAATTCAACGTGTGGTCATATGATAAATACATGATTTATAAATGAGAGCGATATTTTGCTGGGGCTTTCAAAGTTAACGGGTTTTCTAGCCTCATGGAATATTGTTGAATCCATAGCATTATCTTGATTCTTCTGTGTTCTCTGCCTTGTAATTTTCTGTTATCACTATACCTACTTGTAAATCTTTTGTTGTTGTTGTTGTTGTTAATTTGGCTACATTTAACATTGGAGAGAGAAATCTATCCTGGAGTTATTTTACTGTTTAGAAAAATTTCCTAGCCATGAAGCCCTGTTACCCATTTAGACAAGGTAATATGTTCCTGATTTTCTTACCCCTGTCCTTTCAATGCTCTTCTGGTACTTCAGTGGTTTTTAACGGATCACCAACAGCTCAAGAGGCTATGCTACAACTATAGCTGAACGGAAGACACATTCATCCTTCTCCCTCTGACTGCTTAATCATTTGTAGCATCTCTTAACTATAGTTTTCCTTGTATTTGGGCTTTTCAGGTCCTTTCTGGGGAGCAAAGGAAGTTTTCTGGAAATTCCATTACGGCCAGCTTCTCTGGGGAACTTGTTTTCTTTTTTTTGAGTCAGAGTCTCACTCTGTCACCCAGCCTGGAGCACAGTGGCATGCTCATGGCCACCACTGCCTTGACCTGTTGGGCTCAGGTGATCCTTTCACCTCACCCTTCCAAGTAGCTGGAACCAGGCACTCATCACCATGCCTGGCTAATTTCTTGATTTATTGTAGAGATGAGGTCTCGCCAAGTTGTCCAGGCTGGTCTCGAACCTTTGGGCTCAGGCAATTTTCTCACCTCAGCCTCTCAAAGTCCCGGGATTATAGGCTTGAGTCACCAGGCCCGGCCTGGGAACTTGTATTTAAATCCGAAGACTTGAACTACATTCCCTGCGCGTGAACATGTTTGCTTTTTCCCTTCCCTCACTGTCTCCTTCCCACCTAGTACCATCGTAGTTATAGACATCTGCATTTTTGGAAGAGCTTTTCCCATTTATTTTTTTTAAACATTCAAGAACTGCTGACATACTGTGGACATACAGTATAAAACTCGAAAAATGCAGATGCTGAAGGAATCATAGGTATCTTGTGCTTTAATACTTTGTGGCAGGATTGTACTATAAGCAAGTGAATCAAACAAACTATGTAAATCACAAAAGCTAAAATGAACCAAAGCGAGGAGGATAACTTCCAGGTAGTATCTTTTTATTGTAACCTGTTATTTAAGGGTATACTAGTGATTTCTTCAACATAGGATGTATAACTTGTTCCAAATTACTCTTTCTCAGACCTGCCTGCCAAGAACTCAAACATAGCTGTGATTTAGCAACCCCTTCCCAGGTATATTGGCAGGTATGTGTGTGATCTCAGAATACACAGGTGACATAGATATGATATGACAACTGGTAATGGTGGATTCATTTACATTGTTTACACTTCTATGACCGAGCCTTAAGGGAAGGTCAGTTTTTTTTGTTTTTTGGGTTTTTTTTGAGTTGGAGTCTCACTCTGTCGCCCAGACTGGAGTGCGGTGGCGACAGTAGCCGGGCTACTTCCAAGTAGCCCGGCTTATTTTTTAGTTTTTTTTATTTTTATTTTTTTTTGAGTTGGAGTCTCACTCTGTCGCCCAGACTGGAGTGCAGTGGCCGCTCCCGGCCACCGCAGCCTCGCCTGCTGGGCTCCAGCGATCCTTCCACCTCAGCCTTCCAAGTAGCTGGAATGACAGGCGTGCGCTACCACGCCCGGCTGATTTTTTGATTTATTGTAGAGATGAGGTCTCGCTGCCCAGGCGGGTCTCGAACCCGCGGGCTCAGGCAATCCATTCACCTCAGCCTCCCAAAGGCACGGGATTACAGGCTGAGCCACCGAGCCCGGCTTGGGAAGGTCAATTTAAAAAAAAAACAACAAGTAGTGTCTTCCTACCTATCCCCAAATACATGTCAAAAAAGAAGGGTGTTTGTGGTTCAACTCTGTTTTTGCTCAGTAATGCAGTCAAGCGAGTTTCTTTCCAAGTGACCCATCGAGCTGTGTAAACATTTTTGTTTGTTTCTTTTTTTTTTTTTTTTGAGTTGGAGTCTCACTCATTCGCCCAGACTGGAGTGTAGTGGCCGCTCCCGGCCACCGCAGCCTCGACCTGCTGGGCTCTGGCGATCCTTCCGCCTCAGCCTTCCAAGTAGCCAGAATCACAGGCACACACTACCATGCCCGGCTGATTTTTTTATTTATTGTAGAGATGAGGTCTTGCCAAGTTGCCCAGGCAGGTCTTGAACCCGTGGGCTCAAGCAATCCACTCACCTCAGCCTCCCAAAGTGCGGGATTATAGGCTGAGCCACCGAGCCCGGCTGCTTATTTCAAATAAAACATATTTGTGTTACTTGTCATTCATACCAAACATCCATACCACACTATCTTCTGTATTAGGTAGTCGGATAGAAATAGACTTGTTTTGTTCTAAAAAAAAAAGAAAGAAAGAAAGAAAATTTCAGAGTCGTGGGTGGAACAGTTTTAAGGCTCTGACCAAATCCTGTGAAACATGAAACATGTAAAAATACAAGATTATCTGGTCTTTCTGCAACGCAAGGCTGAAATGGAGAAGGGCGCCTCATAGGGATGAGGGAGGTTGAACCTCCCCTGCATTCCGGTGTTTTGACTTGTGACATTTTTCAAATGTATAATTAAAACAACTTACACTCTGGAAAACTAAATGCAATCTATTTAACTTTTATTTGAAATAAAACCCAAATTAAATCAAACAGTTCTTATTAATGTAAAAATGAACATTAAATAAAAAGAAAATTTAAATTGCCCACCATTTCACCCTGGAGGTTACCTGCTGCTGACTTGTGTAGGCTTCTGGTCTTTCTTTCTGTACCTACAGATATCTGTGAATAGGATGCCACATGCCAAGATATGTGTCAGTGTATCCGATTATACTGTCTTTTGCTTACCTTAAGGCACCTAACCTTATGGCATAGGCTAAGGGAGCAAGCCTCAACCCCGGTGAGGTGACCAGTAGGTTTCCTGCCAGGGGCTATAAGGCGTCTCACAAGGAAACTGTTACAAATACTAAATGAAGTCCTGTCACCTGAGAGTCATTTCCTTTAAATCGAACAGATTCAAGGTAAATCTATAACATCACTCTCATCCTACATCCTGAAAGCTTTTTTAATATTTTACTTTTTTTTTGGTAGACAGACTCTTGCTATGCTGCCAGACTGGTCTTGAACTCTTGGCCTTAAGCAATTCTCCTGCCTTGGCCTCCCAAAGTGCTGGGATTACAGATGTGAGCCATTGCACTCAGCCTGAATATTTTAATGTTTCAAATTACACAGTACATATAAATGTACTCAGGACTCAGGTGATCCTTCCTCCTCAGCCTCCCAAGTAGCTGAAACTATAGGCGCACATTATCACGCCTGGCTTATTTATTTTTTGTAGAGATGAGGTCTCACTATGTTGCCCAGGTTGGTCTTGAACTCCTGGGCTCAAGCAATTTTCTTGCCTTGGCCCCAAAATGCTAGGATTACAGGCGTGAGCCACTGTGCCCACCCACAGTGGAAATTCTTGAATTATTAGATAGTCAGCCTGGAAGAAAGAGGCAGTGGGGTGGTGGTGGATGGAAGTAGCTGGCTCCTTGGAAATTGCACACACCCCCGGGGAGACAGATGAAGCATGTCCTACCTGGATGACAGGATGGCATTGTCCTATCAAGGTCAAGGTGTTTGCCCCAATGCTAAGACCCCAGGGCATTCAGGGATAGATCCAAATGTTAAGTGGGATTGAGGAAAGAAGAGTGAAGAAATAGGCAGGATGGAGACTGGTTTGGGGGAGTCCTTACACAGGGGTCTGCAAACTTTTCTGGAAATACTTCACGCACTATGGGTCAGGCGGTCACCCTCACAATGACCCAACTCTGTGTGCAAAATCTGTCACTGACAATATGTAAGTGAACATGCTGGGCTGTGTTCCAATAAAATTTTATTTATAGGCATGGAGATTTTTGTTTTATATAATTTTCACATGTTATGAAAGAAATAATATTCTCTTAAAATTCTTTTTGAACCACATATGTAAATGTAAGACCATGCTTAGCTTGTGGGTCATACAAAAACAGGCAGTGAGCTGAAGGTAAGTGACTCCTGTCATGCCCTGTCAGCAGAGAGAGGGGCCGGATGTGGCCAGGAGGTAGCACTGGCCATCCAACAGCATTGACCTGTGAACCTTCCCCGGAGTCTTCCCAAGAGCTTGATCCAGGCTGGGGAAAGAGGGAAGATGGAGCTTTTCATGAAGACTGGTCTGGGGGACCGTCTCCTGCTCCCAACAGGGAAGGAAGGACTCTTGCTGGAGCAGGTGGTCACACTAAGGCTCTCTTGGGCGCTGGGGGAGGTGGAAGCCAGCAGGTTCAGCTCTGAAGGCCCTTTGAGGAGGAATCACGTGTTGGGGTGTATGAGGGCTGGTGTCCAGCTGTCATCAAAACTACTGGAAGATTGTTTCCAAGATAGTCTGCAGCAGGAAGAGAAGATACAAAAGCCCTAGAATTGCAACAGCTCTTGGCAGAAATTTGATGAAAGAAACAGGATAGGCCAAGTGTGGTGGCTCACCCCTATAATTCTAGCACTTTGGGGGGTCGAGGCAGGAGGATTGCTTGAGGCTAGAAGTTCAAGACCAGACTAGGCAATGGGAGACCCCGTCTCTATTAAAAATATATGTTAAAAAATAAAATAAGCTGGACTCGTTGGCTCAGCCTGTAATCCCGCGCATTTGGGAGGCTGAGGTGAGTGGATTGCCTGAGCCCGCGGGTTCGAGACCCGCCTGGGCAGCGAGACCTCATCTCTACAATAAATCAAAAAATCAGCCAGGCGTGGTAGCGCATGCCTGTAATTCCAGCTACTTGGAAGGCTGAGGCGGAAGGATCGCCGGAGCCCAGCAGGTCGAGGCTGCGGTGGCCGGGAGCGGCCACTGCCCTCCAGCCTGGGCGACAGAGTGAGACTCCAACTCAAAAAAAAAAAAAAATTAAAAATGGGACAGTCTTTCTTAGGTTCTTTCATTTCCTAGGTTCTTAGGTTTTGTGGGTATTTGTTCTTTCCTCAGTTAAAAAGAAAAGTAATATGTACATGTTCATGGTAGAAAATGTGAAGTGAATTTTTTTTGGGGGTGGGGGTTGGAATTCCATTCTGTGGCCCAGGCTGGAGTGTAGTGGCATGCTCATGGCCCCCGAAGCTTGAGCTCAAGCAATCCTTTCTTTTTTTTTTTTTTTGAATTGGAGTCTCACTCTGTCGCCCAGACTGGAGTGCAGTGGTATGCTTCTGGCCACCGCAGCCTTGACCTGCTGGGCTCCGGCGATCTTTCCACCTCAGCCTCCAAGTAGTTGGAACTACAGGCGCGCACTACCACGCCCGGCTAATTTTTGATTTATTGTAGAGATGAGGTCTTGCCAAGTTGCCTAGGCAGGTCTCGAATCCGCGGGCTCAGGCAATCCACTCACCTCAGCCTCCCAAAGCGCGGAATTACAGGCTGAGCCACCGAGCCCGGCTCAAGCAATCCTTTCTATCTCAGCCTTCTAAGTAACTGGCGCCTCAGGTGCACACCACCACGCTTGGCTAATTTTTTGAGTTATTATAGTAGACAAGGTCTCGCCAAGTTGCCCAGGCTGGTCTTGAACGCCTGGGTTCAGGCAATCCTCTTGCCTCTGCCTCCCAAAGTGCTAGGATTACAGGCATGAGACACCATGCCTGGCTCATATTTCTCTTTAAGAACAGAAATAAATAGGGAAAAGTACATGAAGAATGAGAGACAATTAAAAAATATATACAAGCAGCCAATAAACACAGGAAGAGATAAATTTGATCTAATTATAGCAATGCCCATTGGTAGGAGGATATCCTGAAGGGAGCACTCTTGGGCTCAACTAGGGGAGTGCATGTTGGTTCAATATCTCTGGAGCCCAGTCTGGCAATAGGGATCCCAACTTGCTGACCCAGTAATTCTGCTGCTTGGAATTTTTTTTTTTTTTTTTTTTGAGTTGGAATCTCACTCTGTCACCCAGACTGGAGTGCAGTGGCCGTTCCCGGCCACCGCAGCCTTGACCTGCTGGGCTCCAGTGATCCTTCCGCCTCAGCCTTCCAAGTAGCTGGAACTACAGGCACGCACTACCACACCTGGCTAATTTTTTATTTATTGCACAGATGAGGGCTTGCCAAGTTGCCCAGCGGGTCTCGAACCTGCAGGCTCAGGCAATCCACTCACCTCAGCCTCCCAAAGGCGCGGGATTACAGGCTGAGCCACCGAGCCCGGTTACCTGCTTGGTATTACCAGTGAAACACATGAAGCAGCTTTATCAATCCTCAAGACTGAGAAACAACCCATATGTCCAAGGAAGTAAAATTACGATATAATCAGGCAACAAAATCAAGTTTGTGAAAACGACTTAGGTTATGTGAAATTGATTCAGAACAGATTTTGTGAGAGCAAAAACACAGGAAATAACTGATCCAGTATAGTTCCAGTTTCATAATACATAGATAGTTAGATCTTTGGAGCTGTATATATGCTCAGGGAAAAAAACATTTAACAGTGGTATTAAAGGTGTATTTAAAAATCTACTTCCAGCCGGGCTCGGTGGCTCAGCCTGTAATCCCGTGCCTTTGGGAGGCTGAGGTTTGTGGATTGCCTGAGCCCGCGGGTTCGAGACCCGCCTGGGCAGCGAGACCTCATCTCTACAATAAATCAAAAAATCAGCTGGGCGTGGTAGCGCATGCCTGTAATTCCGGCTACTTGGAAGGCTGAGGCGGAAGGATCGCCAGAGCCCAGCAGGTTGAGGCTGCGGTGGCCGGGAGCGGCCACTGCACTCCAGTCTGGGCGACAGAGTGAGACTCCAACTCAAAAAAAAAAAAAAAATCTACTTCCAGCTGGGGTCACGCCTGTAATCCTAGCACTTTGGAGGGAGAGGCAAGAGAAGTGCTTGAGCCCAGGGGTTCAAAACTAGCCTGGACAACTTGACGAGACTTTGTCACTACATTAAGTCAAAAAATTAGCCAAGCGTGGTGGTGTGCACCTGAGGTTCCAGCTTCTTGGAAGGCTGAGGTAGAAGGATTGCTTGAGCCCAGCAAGTTGAGGCTGCAGTGGCTGTGAGCATGCCACTACACTCCAGACCAGGCAACAGAGTAAGACTCTAAGTCAAAAAAAAAAGAGAGAGAGAAATGTGAACTATTCTTATTGATTTGAAAGGACTCTTTATGTAGTAAGGATATTACCTATGCAAATTAAAACCGAATGCTATAAAAACTCTACAGAGGTAGCAGCTGATTAAAAAGCCAAATTAACCAAGTAACCACTTTCTCAGGATAAAGAAAAATATTAACTATATATCAACCAGGTCTGTGGCAAATACATTTTTAATTTAGCCTTTGACTTTTTTTCCCCCAGAGGTGAGAAAGCAGGAGTTTATTAAGAAGACAAAAAAGCTCCCAAGCGGGAAGGAAACTGAAAGAGGATCAGAGGGTTGTCCTTTTTTTTTTGAGCTGGAGTCTCACTCTGTCGCCCAGACTGGAGTGCAGTGGCCGCTCCCAGCCACCGCAGCCTCGACCTGCTGGGTTCTGGCTATCCTTCCGCCTCAGCCTTCCAAGTAGCTGGAATCACAGGCACGTGCTACTACACCGGGCTGATTTTTGATTTACTGTAGAGATGAGGTCTCGCCAAGTTGCCCAGGCGGGTCTTGAACCCGCAGGCTCAGGCAATCCACTCACCTCAGCCTCCCAAAGGCGTGGGATTACAGGTTGAGCCACCGAGTCCAGCTTTTTTTTTTTTTTAAGAGACAAGGTCTCACTCTGTCACCCAGGCTGGAGTGCAGTGGCATTGTCATAGCTCACTGTAGACTCAAACTCCTGGGCTCAAACAATCCTCCCACCTAAGCCTCCCAAGCATCTGGGACTACAGGAGCCACCATCATGCCTTGCTAATTATTATTATTATTTTTTAGAAACAGGGTCTCACTATGTTGCCCAGGCTGGTCTTGAACACCTGGCCTCAAGCAATCCTCCTATCTCAGGCTCCCAAAGTGCTGGGATTACCACTGTGAGCCACTGTGCCCAGCCTCCTTTGAATTTTAATTGTTTATGGTGTTCTATGCATTAAAGTTGCAATAAACATTTATGTAGCCAAATCCATCCATCCTGTCCTTTATGGAGTTGGCTTTTGCTTTCATGGATAGACACAGACAGGCCAGTACTTTCTCCCACCTGTCTGTCCTCACCCATAGTCATGTGCAGATCCTACCTGTGTGCCCAGGACCAGACTGAAGACCACCTGAGGCCGTTTGTTGCAGAGGGAAGTGAGGTATAGAAGCAAGCATGCTTTTGATTCCTACCATCGGGGCATGGGGTCCCCAACCTTCTGGATGCCAAAGAGCCTGTCGAGGGTGACTCTTCTATGCAAGCCGGCCTACCGCCCTCTCCTAATGTGTAAGGGGCTACAACAGAACCCATGCTGTCCACTGTGAAGGGGGCTGCTGAGTGGCTGGGAGGGACGAGGCCCCACCTGAGTGAGTGCGTAATCCTTCTGGGTCAGATTCTCAATGATTTCAAAGTGGTCCACATCGTGGAGTTCTTCAAAGGTGGCTTTCCATCCTCGTCGGCACAGCGTCTGGGAAGGAGAAATGCAGGAAGAGGAAGCATGAGGCGACAGGAAGAGGGAGTGGGACTCTCTCCAGGGAGCTCACACAGATTAGATGATCACTGAGTACTTGTTGAATAAATGATTGATGGTCTTGGGGTCTGTTTGGGTGAAACAAAGAGAAAGATGATGAGATGGTCACATGACCCTCAACCTCCAGCCACACACTGGGCAGTGGGGATACCTGATAAAACTCCCTGGACTGTCGGTGGAATTCAGGGGAGTCGTGCTGGCCCACCACCACCAGCACGGGGCAGGTGGGATCCACAGGCTGCGGCAGGGCCACCTCCAGCAGCAGTTGGGGGCTGTTTCTCCGAGCATCCTCCCTGGGGCAGGAGACAGACGGGGTCAGGATACAGTGAAGCCAGGCTCTGGGCGAGCTGGGGGATGAGGGGGCAAGGACTCACAGGGTCATGTGGAGAGGGGCATTCGTGGAGGTGTACACGAGCGGCTCCAGGTCATAGACCCCACTCACCAGGAAAAAGCCTGTGAAGGGGAAGAATTGCCACAGGGCCAGGCAAGATAGGGCCAGTCCACTCCCCAGGCCACAGAGGCAGGGCCAGGAGAGGGGACAGAGAAGACCCTGCCGATGGAGGCTCAGAGCCCTCCAGGTCAAGCTCCCAGCCAGCTGGTCTGACCCTCAGGCCCATAGGGAGATGAAGGCTGCCCAGGCAAGTTGCAGTCTCCATGGAAACCTTTGAGATGGGGTGTGACTCCGTGCTTGGTCCAGTTGGCCAGGAGCATCATGGCGACCAGGTGGGCCCCAGCTGAGTGACCACATGGGTAAATTCCCCTGGATGAGTCAGAGCAGAAAACTGCTTCAACATTCAGCTGCCCCAGAACATCAAGATAGCATCAAGGAGTCCCCATTTGCCTTCTGCTCCACAAGCCATAGAGGCAAACATGGCTGCATCCAGGGGGCATGGTCCTCCCTCTCAGCATGACCCAACAAGAAGAAAATCTGCAGCAACACCCACTTGTTGCTCGGATACCGCCTCTGGAGAAATGCGACGCTCCGGGCTGCCTGGTCTACCATCTGATCCAGTGTGCCTGCATAGAGAACATGAGCTGGGTTGGAGGCTCTCTCTCTCCCCCAAAGTCCACCAGCCCTCAAACCTGCAGTCACCACCCTTGCTACCTTTGGGGGCAATGTCGTAAGCCATGATCACCACAGCCACTCCTTGTGCTGTCAGCGGGTCGACCATGAAGGCAGATTCATCTTTACTGCAGAGAGACACAAAAATGTCACAACTGAGGCCAGGCATGGTGGCTCAGCCTGTAATCCCAGCACTTTGGGAGGCCAAGGTGAGTGGACTGCCTGAGCCCACGGGTTCGAAACTAGCCTGAGCAACTTGGCGAGACCTCGTCTCTACAATAAATTAAAAAAAAAAATTAGCCAAGTGTGGTAGTGTGCACCTGTAGTTCTGGCTACTTGGAAGGCTGAGGCAGAAGGATCGCCAGAGCCCAGCAGGTTGATGCTGGGGTGGCCGTGAGTGTGCCACTGCACTCTAGCCTGGGCAATGGAGTGAGACTCCCACCCCCCCCCAAAAATGTGGAGGCAACTTGGCCACTATGCTGCTTCCCCTGTGTCCTGTCCACACAGAGCATTGCCCCTCTGTCGCCGTGTGGTAGAGGGAAAAGGATAGACTCTGTTCTTGCCATGTCACATGCCTGCTATAGGACCCTGGGAACTTTATGTAATTTCTAAGCCTGGTTTCCTCATCTGCAAAATAGGGACAATTATGTTCCTGCTCTTGGGGGGCTGTTTTTGAGAACTGAAGATCAGAAGTGTAGAGAGCTTTGTGTGCAATAAGTGTAGCTATTAAGATGAATATGCAGCTAGGCACAGCGGCTCATGCCTGTAATTCCACCACTTTGGGAGGCCGAAGTGGGAGGATTGCTTGAGCCCAAGAGTTTGAGACCAGCCTGAGCAACACAGCAAGATCTTATCTCTATACAAAATTTCAAAATTAGCTGGGCGCGATGATGCGCACCTGTAATCTCGGCTACTTGGAAGGCTGAGGTGGAAGGATCACCTGAGCCCAGAAAGTCAAGGCTGTGGTAGCCGTGAGCATGCACTGCACTCAAGCCTGGGCAACAGAGTGAGATTCTGACTCAAAAAAAAAAAAAAAAGATAAATATGCTGAACGGACGGTAGACATGTAAGAGACAACTCTGTCGTAAGGTCTAAGGAATAAGTGTCCTCCAAGATTCCAAATACCCCTCTTCTTAGCTTAGAGGGACCAACTGTCCCATTTTGCTAGGACTTTCCTTTTATTTTTTATTTTATTTATTTATTTATTTTTTTGAGTTGGAGTCTCGCTCTGTCCCCCAGACTGGAGTGCAGTGGCCGCTCTCGGCCACCGCAGCCTCGACCTGCTGGGCTCTGGTGATCCTTCCGCCTCAGCCTTCCGAGTAGCTGGAACTACAGGCGCGCGCTACCACACCCGGCTAATTTTGATTTATTGTAGAGACGAGGTCGTGCTAAGTTTCCCGGGCTGGTCTCGAACCCGCGGGCTCAGCCCGCAGTAAATGGAAAAGCAGTTAACCATTGCTGCTAATTAACCCTATTCTTTTTTTTTTTTTTTTTTTTTTTGAGTTGGCGTCTCACTCTGTTGCCCAGGCTGGAGTGCGGTGACACTCTCATGGCCACCGCAGCCTTGACCTGCTGGGTTCAGGTGATCCTTCCGCCTCAGCCTTCCAAGTAGCTGGAACTACAGATGTGCACCACCATGCCCAGGTAATATTTTGATTTATTGTAGAGATGAGGTCTCGCCAAGTTGCCTGGGCTGGTCTCAATCCCATGAGCTCAGGAAATCCTCTCACCTCAGCCTTCCAAAGTGCTGGCACTACAGGCGTGAGTCACCGCACCCTGCTAACCCTATCTTAAAAACGAAAGAACAAACAGAACACCAAATCAACAGGCTGTCCTGCAGAAACCATCATACCAATAACTTCCCTCTTGCAAACTTCTCCATGTCATGCGAGAAACTTCCCTGGGGCAGCACAGCATTTTACTCCCTAAGACAGCCTCATAAAAGTTCCCCTTTGGCCTCTGTCTCTTGGCAGATAGCAGACAGTCTCCCTTTGCTGCTGCCTGCTGCTCCCTTGCAGCATGCCTTCCCTTTAATCCATCTGCCTTTCTAAATTCATAGCTGTCTTAGGGAACACATTCACCACCTGCAGCACTGGCTTCCCCTAATCGTATACACGACAGAATCCTCCCTTAGAGCCTTCAGAGGGAGGGCAGCCCCAGCAATGGCTTGATTCAGATATCCAGCCTCCAGGGAACACCTTGTTGTTGTAAGCCATCGGTTTGTGGTACTCTGTGACTGTGGCCGCAGGAGACTAGTCCACCAGGGAATGATGAATTTCCCTTTTGCTCCATCATCCAAAGTCCCCACTCACCTTCCGCTCTGCCAGTATCCTCCATGAAAGAACACTAGGAAAGGCAAGCCTGGAAAACCAACGGAGGGTGCATGAGCAGGTGGCCCCACTGAGCTCTGCAGTGGGACGCCCCCCCCCAGCCCCAGGCCCATCACCGACCTTCAGACATTTCGTCAGGAAAGTAGATGTCCAGTTTCTCCCCTTCGCCATCGCCATAAGGGACATGTAGCAGGCTCCTCCGGGTAGCTCGGGCCCTCCTGGTAGCTGTCTCAGAGATAGATAAATCACTGTCAGTACAAGCTCGGGTGGCAGCGATTTCTAGTTCACCTCAGGTAGAACCCTTTTGCTGAATGCTCCCTTGGGTTGACAAGTCAGCTCCAGCTGTGAGCACCTCCCAGAAAGAGGCCTCCCCAGTCCTGACATCTGTCTATAAGTGAATTGTCATCCTGAAAGACATTCTTTTCAGCACAACTCTATTATCTGCTTATTATATGCACTGCACTTTTTTTAAGAGATGGGGAGCCAGGTGTGGTGACTCACACCTGTAATCCCAGCACTTTGGGAGGTGGAGGTGAGAGGATTGCCTGAGCTCAGGAGTTTGAGACCAGCCTGAGCAACATGGTGAGACCTCATCTCTATAATAAATCAAAAAATTAGCCAGGCAGGGTGGTGCACGCCTGTAGTAGTTCCAGCTACTTGGAAGGCTGAAGTGGAAAGATTACCTGAGCCCAGCAGGTCGAGGCTGCGGTGGCCATGAGTATGCCGCTGCACTCCAGCCTGGATGACAGAGTGAGACTCCCACTCAAAAAAAAAAAAAAAAAAAAAGGAGATGAGAGACTGGGTGCAGTGGCTTACACCTGTAATCCCAGCACTTTAGGAGGTGGAGGCGAGAGGATTGCCTGAGCCCAGGGGTTGAGACCAGCCTGAGCAACTTGGTCAGATCTCATCTCTACAGTAAAATTTAAAAATTGGCTGGGCATGGTAGTGCATGCCTATAGTTCCAGCTACTTGGAAGACTGAGGTGGAAGGATCACCTGAGCCCAGCAGATAGAGGCTGCGGTGGCCATGATTGTGCCACTGCACTGCAGCCTGGGTGACAGAGTGAGACTCTAACTCAAAAAAAAAAAAAAGAAAGAAAGAAAAGAAAAAGAAATGGGGTCTCACTACATTGTCCAGGTTGGAGTGCAGCGGCTATTCACAGGTGCAATCATAGCTTATTGCAGCTTTGAACTTCTAGGCTTAAGTAATCCTTCCATCTCAGCCTACCGAATCAATCAAATTTGATTGGATTTGAAGTGGCCAGCCAGGAGGTCAGGGACAGATGTAGCATCTTTCAACTTCTCTTGGCTCCTCTCAGACCCTACTTGGGGCCCAGAGCTACATTCATCACAAGGTAGGGTCTGGCAGAATCTAGAAAGCTCTGCAACATCACCAGTTATGGGCTCCCCCACCTCAATTCACATGTTGAAATGTTGAGATGTTGATGTCCTAACTCCTAGTACCTCAGAATATGCCTATTTAGAATAGTGTCATTGGGCTGGGCGCGGTGGCTCAGCCTGTAATCCCAGCACTTTGGGAGGCCGAGGTGAGAGGATTGCCTGAGCCTGGGGGTTCGAGACTGGTTTAGGCAACTTGTATTTATTGCATCTCTACAATAAATCACAAAAAAATTAGCCAGGTGTGGTGACATGCATCTGTAGTTCCAGCTACTGGGAAGGCTGAGGTGGAAGGATCGCCTAAGCCCAGCAGGTCAAGGCTGCGGTGGCCGTGAGCAGTGAGACTCCAATTCAAAAAAAAAAAGAAAAAAAGAAACAATGTCATTGAAGATGTAATTAGTTAAGACAGTCATCAGAATGGGCCCTTAATCCAATATGACTGGTGTCCTTACACAAATATGAAATGTACACACACACACACACATACACACACACGCAGAACACTGCATAAGGACTAGAGTTATCCCCTCACAAGCCAAGGAACTACCAGAAACTAGGAGGAAGAGGAATCCTGGAACAGATCCATCCCTCACGCCCTCGGAGGAAGCACAGTCCCGCCCATACCTTGACTCCAGACCTCTGGTATCCAGAGCTGTGAAAAAATCAGCCTCTGTTGTTGAAGTCACCCAGTTTGTGCTACTTTGTTAAGCCAGCCCTAACAAACTGATAAACCACCTGCCTTCTCAGAGTTTACATCGTTCTGGAAGATTGTATACTTCAGGGGATGTCTGTAGACACAGGACTCCCTGATTCTTGAGACACACTCCGTCAGAGGAAGGAAAGTAGTCAAGACTTGAGGAACTTGAGCCGGATCCTGGCCTTAGACCTCATACCCTTTCAGGAGTCTGCCACCCTGCTACTGTCCAGTAACCATCCCTGACCTTTGGCAAGGGCCATGTAGCCCACCTGAAGAGGGCATGCTTTTTAAAAAAAAAAATTTATATCTAGCAACAATCTTTTTGGAAGGTATGGCAATTTCTAGCACACGTTACCTTATTTATCCCTTTTATACTTCATCATGGACTAGATGGCCTTGTCTGAAAGTCCACCCATAAGGGAATAGTTATACAACTTATGATGAGTCTATATGGAATAAAATGCTGTGCAGTCACGGGAAAGAACAGCATACTGATTGATCAGGTTTGTAGGCGGATGGGAGAGGTTGTAGTTAAAACAACTCATCATACAAACCTTGCAAACGGAGCACAGAGTTGCAATGGCCCCAAAGCTAACACTATGCTCTAACAGTGTCCTGTTACTAATTGCTTTCCCGCCAATATCTGCTTTCCCTGGTGTGACTGATAACATCCTGGTACTGACTCATCCTGGTTCTGACTGTCAATATTTGCTTTCCTAAGGCTGCATTTCAGAGAAGTGAGTAACCACACCCTGATAGTGACGGGTTTGGTGTGGACATCTGCACTTCAAGGCCATGGGACCAGCAGCCCCTAACAGTGCCGACATTTGCATCTCAAGGCCAGGCAGACGACTGCTCAAACTCCCTAAACTGCTTCTTGGCACCCAATTAACCCCGACTAGGGTTATATAAATGGCCTGCAAGAGAACGAAGGCGGCTGGTTTCTCTCTATACAGCTAGCCAACTCCCCTATTTTTCTTTTCTTTTTGAGTTGAAGTCTCACTCTGAACCTCGACTGGAGTGCAGTGGCCGCTCCCAGCCACTGCAGCCTCAACCTGCTGGGCTCCGGCAATCCTTCCACCTCAGCCTTTCAGTAGCTGGAACCACAGGCGTGTGCTACCACGCCCAGCTAATTTTTTGATTTATTTAAGAGATGAGATCTCACCAAGTTGCCCAGGCAGGTCTCGAACCCGCGGGCTCAGGCAATCCACTCACCTCAGCCTCCCAAAGTGCAGGGATTACAGGCTGAGCCATTGAGCCCGGCCCCTCCTTTTCTTTCTTTCTTTCTTTTTTTTTTTTTTGAGTTGGAGTCTCACTCTGACCTGCTGGGCTCTGGCAATCCTTCTGCCTCAGCCTTCCAAGTAGCTGGAACTACAGGCGCGTGCTACCACGCCCGGCTACCTCCTTTTCTTTAATAAACCTTTTAAACCACCAGTGGCTCGTCTCTTCCTTCTCGGCATACGTTACACTGATAAAATGATATCCAAGAGATGTCAGCAAGTGAGAAAATTCAAGCAGCAGAAGAAGATGAAAAATAGAATGTGCTGCCTTCTGGGGTTAAAACGTGGGGAAGACAATAGACATACATAAATTTTGTTTAAAATATTTCTGGACTGGGCATGGTGGCTCACTCCTGTAATGTCAGCATTTTGGGAGGTGGAGGCAAGAGGGTTGCCTGAGCCCAGGGGTTCAAGACCGACCTGGGAAACTTGGTGAGATCTGGTCTCTACAATAAATAAAAAAAATTAGCTGGGTGTGGTGGTGTGAGCCTGTGGTTCCAGCTACTTGGAAGGCTGAGACAGAAGGTCCAGGGGATGGCTACTGAGACAGCCCAGCAGGTCAAGGCTGCGGTGGCCATAAGTGTGCTACTGCACTCCAGCCTGGGCAACAGAGTGAGACACGGACTCAAAAGAAAAAAAAAGTTTCTGGAAGGAGGCCAGATACAGGGGCCTGTAATCCCAGCACTTTGGGAAGCTGAGGTGGGAGAATTGCTTGACTCTAAGAGTTTGAGACCAGCCTGAGCAGCATAGTTAGCCAGACCTCACCTCTAAAAAAACATATATATGTATTAAAATTATAATACTTGATACATATTGATAATAAAAGATGAATACAAGTCATGTTTGACTTCTGCAATTACAATAGGTGCTCAAAGTGATTACCATCAGTGTCTAGACACTTCTGATTAGGGCAAGTTAAAAGTAATACATAGATAACATCTCTTAAAACGTGCATACATTTTTTTTGGCATCTTGTTTATTTCTGGAAGGAGATACAGGAACAGATACTCTGGTGGCCTCTAGGGAAATGGGCATGTAAGATGAACCTGGAAAGATGTCTTCATAGAATGCACTGTTGTGCCGGGCTTTGTGGCTCAGCCTGTAATCCCGCGCCTTGGGAGGCTGAGGTGAGTAGATTGCCTGAGCCCGCAGGTTTGAGACCCACCTGAGCAACTTGGTGAGACCTCATCTCTACAATAAATAAAAAATTAAGCCAGGCTCGGTGGCTCAGCCTGTAATCCCGCACCTTTGGGAGGCTGAGGTGAGTGGATTGCCTGAGCCCGTGAGTTCGAGACCCGCCTAGGCAGTGAGACCTCATCTCTACAATAAATCAAAAAATCAGCCGGGCATGGTAGCGCATGCCTGTAATTCCGGCTACTTGGAAGACTGAGGCGGAAGGATCGCCGGAGCCCAGCAGGTCGAGGCTGCGGTGGCCGGGAGCAGCCACTGCACTCCAGTCTGGGTGACAGAGTGAGACTCCAACTCAAAAAAAAAAAATAATAAATAAAATAAAATAAAAAATAAAAAATTAGCCGGGTGTGGTAGCGCGCGCCTGTAGTTCCAGCTACTTGGAAGGCTGAGGCGGAAGGATCGCCGGAGCCCAGCAGGTCAAGGCTGCGGTGGCTGGAAGTGGCCACTGTACTCCAGTCTGGGCAACAGAGTGAGATTCCAACTCAAAAAAAAAAAAAAAAAAAAAAAAAAGAATGCACTGTTTTACCTTTTAAACTTTGAACCATATGAAACTATCCAAAAATTAAACACAAGAATACCAGCAATATCCAAAATGAAATGAAACTGGAGCTTCCAGATGGGCAGTGATGATTACTGAACCTTGTGTCCCTCCTGCCCCAGGGGCTTGTTCCAAGCTTTTTGCAGCTAGAACACCTTCCTTCCAGGGAAGAAGCCAGGCGTAGTCATCTTCATGGGAACTCCATTAAGTCTCAGCAGAGTGCTTTGCTCCTGGGGCTTCTGTAACAAAGTACTGCAAATTGGTGGCTTAAAACATAGAAATGGATTCCCTCCCAGTTTCAGAAGCCAGGAGTCTGAAATCATGGTGCCAGGGGGCCGTGCTCCTTTCAAAGCGTCTATGGAGGGATCCTGATCCCCGCCAACTCCAGTTCCTGGTGGCTTCAGGCTTTCCTTGGCTTGTGGCAGTGCCACTCCAGTCTCTGCCTCCGTCTTACATGGACTCTTTCCCTGTGCATCTCTCCTCTCCCGACTCTTATAAGGACACCTCAGAGGATTCAGGGCCCATCCTAAGCTAGTATGACCTCACTTTAGCTAATCACATCTTCAAAGACGGTATTTCCAAATTACGGTCTCATTCACAGGTTCCCAGGGTTAGGATGTGGACATATTTTGAGGGGTGGGGGGATTACCTCTATTTATTTATTTATTTATTTATTATTATTATTTTTTTAGTTGGAGTCTCACTCTGTCACCCAGACTAGAATGCAGTGGCCGCTCCCGGCCACCGCAGCCTCGACCTGCTGGGCTTCGGCGATCCTTCCGCCTCAGCCTTCCAAGTACCTGGAACTACAGGTGTGCGCTACCACGCCCAGCTAATTTTTTATTTTATTGTAGAGATGAGGTCTCACCAAGTTGCCCAGGCAGGTCTCGAACCCGCGGGCTCAGGCAATCCACACACCTCAGCCTCCCAAAGGCACAGGATTACAGGCTGAGCCACCGAGCCCGGCTATTTATTTATTTTTGAATTGGAGTCTCCCTCTGTAGCCCAGGCTGGAGTGCAGTGGCATGCTCACGGCCACCACAGCCTCAACCTGCTGAGCTTAGGTGACCCTTCCGCCTCAGCCTTCCAAGTAGCTGGAACCACAGGCACGTGGTTCCCACATGCCAGGGCCAGACACTGCTCTGGCACACCTGGCTACTCTTTTGATTTATTGTAGAGATGAGGTCTCGCCAAGTTGCCCAGGCTGGTCTCAAACTCGTGGGCTTTGGCAATCTTCTCACCTCGGCCTCCCAAAGTGCTGGGATTATAGGCGTGAGGGATAACCTCTATTTAGAACTACAGATGCTAAGTGTTTTCCAGTTAGTCAGCAGAGTCCTAAGGCCTCTGGGGGCCACCCTGCAGGCCCTCACCCCACCCATCCCATCCTGCCACGTCAAGGCTCCAGACACCCTCTACCCGCATCTGTGCTCAAGCACTATGATCCCAACCCCTGGGTTGGTGGGTTGATCTCCCCAAAAGATAGGCAATCCAGTTTCCAGTGCATCTCAGAAAGGGTTCCTCATATCAACTTGCAACTCAGAATCCAGGAGGTTCCCCAGTCCCCAGTCTTGGAGGACACAGTGGGTTTCATAAAACTGTGCTTCCCTCAGGTGAGTGACTGATTTTGCAGCTCCAGGAGGGCAAACATGACGGGGAAAGAAACAGTATGGGATAGAGAGCTCGCAGGAATCACGTTTGCTCCAGTGTGCATTCACTGTACAATGGGCCTTCTCCATTTCAGCTGGACCCTCAAGGCCAGGAGAAAGCAACGTGATGGCTGATGCCAAGTTTCCCACATGCCAGGGCCAGACACTGGCAGGAAGGATGCCTTTGCAGGACACCAACATGGTTGCAAAATCAGTTTTGTCAGTGCCCAAGGACTCTCTAGGTACTGATAAGAAAAGATCTCCAAGAAATACTGAGTGAAACAAGCAGGGCGGAAATGTATGTACCACACTGTCATTTGGATGAAAGAGAGGGGCAGTCTGTATTCATATTAACAATAGTGGCCACTTTGGCAGGGACCCTGGGAACTGGGCGGATGAGAGGGGAAGGAGCATTTCTCTGAGAAGCCTTTTGTGAATTTTTTTTTTTTTTTTGAGTTGGCATCTCACTCTGTCGCCCAGACTGGAGTGCAGTGGCACGCTCCTGGCCACCGCAGCCTCGACCTGCTGGGCTTCGGCAATCCTTCTGCCTCAGCCTTCCAAGTAGCTGGAACTACAGGCGTGCACTACTGTGCCTGGCTAATTTTTTATTTATTGTAGAGACGAGCCACTGAGTCCGGCCCTTTTGTGAACTTTTAACCATATAAACTTTAATAAGTTTTCTTGAGAAAAATTAATAGGACACTTATTTTTATCAATGTTCAATTAACTCATAACTTTTACAAAGTTCCTTAAATGTTTAAACACGGGCTCGGTGGCTCAGTCTGCAATCCCAGCACTTTGGGAGGCCAAAGCGAGTGGATTGCCTGAGCCCGCAGGTTCGAGACCAGCCCAGGCAACTTGGCAAGACCTCGTCTCCACAATAAAAAGAAAATAGTTTAAACACAGCTACAAAATAGGATTAAATTCTCAATAAACACTTCAAAGTACAATCACAAATACTAGTGCATTTGATTCACTTAGCAGAATCTTGTGATTTTTATCAACTAAAACACATCTATTGAATAATAGCTTGATTTTGTTCAGCATGTCCTGCAGTATGGTCTGAGGAAATACACAGAAAACGTCTTCTTTCTTCTTTTTTTCAAATTGGGGTCTCAATCTGTCACTCAGGCTGAAATATAGTGGCACAATCATGGCTTACCACAGCTTCGACCCCCAGGGCTAAGTAAGGTGACTCTTCTGCCTCAACCTCCTGAATAGCTGGGACTACAGGCACATGCTACCATGCCCACCTCATTTTTTGATTTTTCTCTAGAGACAAGGTCTTGCTATGTGCCCAGGTTGGTCTCGAACTCCTGGGCTCAAGTGGTCCTCCTGCCTCAGCCTCCCAAAGCATTGGGATTACAGGCGTGAGCCGCTGCACCAAGCCCTTGCTTCATTTCCAGTTACTTGGTTTGCTGTTCTAAGGCTGCAGGTGAGTTTATTCAACCAGTTCTTCCTGTGGCCCAAGGTAAACACCCTGACATCATCGAAGATGCCTGTTTCTCAAACCACATGTGTTCCCATGGGCCATCCCTCTACTGCTTGTCCTGGATCTGGAGTCTCCTCCCCACCACACTGAGACCACTATGGCTGGAACCCCCTTTGTCTGTCTCCTGGAAGGCAGCAGCCACCCCTCTCCTCTCCTGGCTTCTTATAATGTGAGTTAGTTAAAATGTACTCAAATCCATCCTGAACTCCTGTCTGAGACAGTTCTGGCTGCCATAACAAAATCTCATAGACTAGGGGGCTTAAGCAGTGGAAATTTATTTCTCATAGTTCTAGAGACTGGAAGTCCAAGATCAAGGGGCCAGCAGAACTGGAGTGTGGGGAGGGCTCCCAGTTGGGTTACAGACCTGCAGCCAATTTTTTAAAAAAATAAAGACAGAGTCTAGCTATGTTGCCCAGCCTGGTCTTGAGCTCCTAGGCTTAAGTGATCCTCTCACCTCAGACTCCAAAAGTACTGGGACTACGCCATCACACCTAGCCCCAATTCTTTGTGAAAGGCACCTGGGCTATCTCCAACGTAATGCTGTCACAAATAACCCTGTCTTGAAGAGCCTGAGACATCCATTACTGCACCGTATGCAAGTATCCATAGGAAGTACTCTCAGGAGTGGAATTGTGGGTCAAAAGGTAAATGCATTTATCATTTTGAAGCCAGCGCCAATTGCCCTCTGTGGGGGCTTGCCAACAACACTGCCCCCGGCACGATGTGCACCATGGGCTAATCAGAGTGGGGTCAGAGAGTGATAAAATTAACACAAGAGTTCTTTTTTTTTTTTTGAGTTGGAGTCTCACTCTGTCGCCCAGACTCTGTCGCCCGGGAGCGGCCACTGCAGCCTCGACCTACTGGGTGCTGGCGATCCTTCCTCCTCAGCCTTCCAAGTAGCCGGAATTACAGGCATGTGCTACTACGCCCGGCTGATTTTTTGATTTATTGTAGAGATGAGGTCTTGCCAAGTTGCCCAGGTGGGTCTTGAACCCACAGGCTCAGGCAATCCACTCACCTCAGCCTCCCACAGCGTGGGATTACAGGTTGAGCCACTGAGCCCGGCTAACACAAGAGTTCTTAAAGTACATGAGTGGACTAGATGAATGTTGTGCTAAAACTAAAAAAAAGATCATGGAATTGATGTTCTAAGTGGAATAGCAATTAAAACCAAGCAGCTGTAGGTATCCATTATCATGGATAAGTGTCCCTCAGGTATTAAAAGAACGAGTGACCCTGACAAAGAGAAATGGTCTCTCTCTAGCAGGTGGTTCAGTGGGCAGGAGGGCAGCTGGGGTGCAGAGACAGAGAACAGGTGACCCACAGCTTCCCCTGGAGTGTGAATCCCACCAGCTCTCCAGGCCCTGCTCCCAAGGGCAGGAACACAGGAGTGTTTCCACAAGACGCTCCAGAATAAACTTGATCGCAAACTGCTTTTCTCTTAAAGCAAAATTTGAGTTTCTATTATTTACAACCCAAAGTGTCAAAACTCTTACAGACAAAAACTCCAGGGCCTGGGAAGCTGGTTTCATGGTCTCAACATGAATACTGTGTTAGAGCAGTTAGGGGAAGCCGAGGCCAGAAACCCTAGACTCACCCAAGTATGGGACAGGGAGACCAGGCAGTCAGAGAAGGCTGAACACCATTTCAAAACTAGTCCCTCCCTGTTTTTAAATTCTTTAGCAAGCAAATATTTATGTAAGCATTAGCCATGTGTCCGTACTGTTTTAGATTCTGGGAAACAACAGTGACTAAAACAATTAAAAATTCCAATCGTCATGCCTGTAATCCCAGCACCTTGGGAGGCCAAGGCAGGAGATCGCTTGAGCCTAGGGGTTCAAGACTAGCCTGGGCAACATAGTGTGACCCTGTCTCTAAATATCTCATTTCTTCTCCCCCCAAGGGAGTGCCACTCCCCAAAGGCTGACACAAACAAGGAATGAGTGTCTGCTAGGACCAAGGATAAGCTGGAGAGGCTGGGGTGAGGTCAGGGTGGAGGAGGAGGTCTGGGGCTCCAGTCAAAGTAAGTTTTTAGTCAAATCCGTGAGAACCAAAAGTCAGAAAAACCGAGTTCAGCGGGAGGAGGGAAAGGAATTCAGTAGAAGAGTGGGGAGCAAAGGGCTGGAGTCAAAACTGGAGGAACAGGAGGGGAGGGGCCAGGGGAGAAGATTCCCGGCACCCAGCACAGAGCTCTGCACCCCTGGGGCATGGGGATATGCAGATGGACAGAGAGAGAGAGAGGTGGGAGTGATGTAAAATGTTCAGGTACTTGAGTGTCTACTAAGAAGTTTAGGAACACTTTTTAAAAACAATTGTTGGCAGTGAAATTCACATAATATCAAATTAACCATTTTAAAGTGAACAACTTGGTAGCATTTAGTACATTCACAATGTTGTGAAACTATCACCTCTAACTAGTTCCAAAACATTTTCATCACCCCAGAAAGAAAGCCCATATCTGTTAGTTTCTTCCCCTTGCTCCTCTCCCTAGCCCCTGACTACCACAAATCTGCTGTCTGTCTCTATGGATTTATCTATTCCAGATGTTTCATATAAATGGGAAGCATACAATGTGTGTGAATTTTTGCTACCAGCTTCTATCACTTAGTATCACTTTTTTTTCCTTCCTTCCTTCCTTCCTTCCTTTTTTTGAGTCCTGGGTCTCACTCTGTCGCCCAGGCTGGAGTGCTGTAGCATGATCACAGCTCACCGCAGCCTCAGCCTCCTGGGCTCAGGCGATCCTTCTGCCTCAGCCTCCTGAGTACTGGGACTCAGGGACTACAGATGTGTACCACCATGCCCAGCTAATTTTTTAATCTTTTTGTAGCGATGAAGTCTCAGTATGTTGTCCAGGCTAGTCTTGAACATCTGGCTTCAAGTAATCACCCCACCTTGACTTCTCAAAGTGCTAGGATTACAAGGGTGAGCCACCATGCCCAGCCTAGTATAATGTTTTCGAGGTTCACTCATGTGTCAGGACTTCATTCCTTTTTATGGCTAAATAATATTCCATTGTATGTATATACCACTGATGGATATTTGGGTTGTTTCCACCTTTGGCTAATGTGAATAATACCGATACAGCAAGAACATGCATGTTCATGCACCTGTCTGAGTACCTGTTTTCAATTCTTGGGTATTAGAAAAAATTTTTAATGTTGATTATGCTATTAAAAACAAAACCGTGGCTGGGCTCAGTAGCTCAGCCCGTAATCCCAGCACTTTGGGGGCCGAGGCGAGTGGATTGCCTGGGCCTGCAGGTTCGAGACCAGCCTGGGCAAGTTGGTGAGACCTCTTCTCTACAATAAATAAAAAATTAGCTGGGCATGGTAGTGCATGCCTGTAGTTTCAGCTGCAAGAAGGCTGAGGCGGAAGGATCGCCGGAGCCCAACAGGCAGACGCTGGGGTGGCCAGGAGCATGCCAACCACAGATTGTGCAGAACCTCTCTCCTTAATGTATAATAACAAGGTTGGGCACCACGGCTCCTGCCTGTAATCCTAGCCCACTGGGAGGCTGAGGAAAGAGGGTTGCTTGAGCCCAGGAATTTGAATCCAGGCCAGGCAACATAGCGAGACCTCGTCCCTATGAAAAAAAAAAAAAATTAGCTGGGTGTGGCAGCACACACCTGTAGTCCCAGCTACTCGGAAGGCTGAGGCAGAAGGATCATCTGAGCCCTGGAGGTCGAGGCTGCAGGGAGCCAACAGAGTGAGAGTCCAACTCAAAAAAAAAAAAAGAGAAAAGAAAGGTGTGGTAATGAGCTAAGTACAAAAGGTGAAAGTAAGCATTTGGAAAATATGCCGTTTGGCAGAACATTTTGTTCAAGAATGTTCACTTATTCACAATGGCAAAAGGTGGAGGAAACAACCCAACTGTCCACTGACTGGTAAAGAAATTATGGAACTGCAACACAATGGAATATTAGGCACATGCTACAACATGGATGAACCTTGAAAACATCACGCTCAGTGAAAGGAGTTGGACACAAATGGCTACATATTGGTGTGTCTCCATTTTTATGAAACAACTGGAATAGGTAAAACCATGGAGACAGAAAGCAGATTAGTGGTTGCTGGGGGAAGAGGGAGTGACGGCAAATGGGTACAGGGTTTCCTTTTGAGGTGATAAGGAGGTTTTGGAACTACATAGTGTTGATGAATGCCCTTTGTGAATGTACAAGAATGCTACAGAATTGTACACTTTTAAATGATTAAATGATAAATTTTAAGTTGTGTATTTTACCACAATTTAAGACAAATTGTGGCTTACAAGCGTGCGCCTTTGTTTTCTTTCTTTCATTTCTCTAGCTGAGAGGAAAAAACCCAATCACTTAGCCTGCGAATACAGGAAAGGGGCCAGGAGACTCGGTAGAGGCGGGGGCTGTCAATCACGAAGCCGCACCCACCAACACTGGTGATTGGTCCTCTTGGGAGTGAGGCGTGGTTTGAGTTTCTTGGGATTAGGAACTGTCCCCAAGCCTTGATTTAGGGAACTTGCCTGAATCTCAGAGGCAGGGTTCCGGGAACTGCCACAGCAGGGACCACAGCAGAAGCAGGGACAGTCTGAGGCACTGGAGGGAAGCCCAAGGAGCCAGAAACTGGAATGTCAAATTTATCCAGTGCCTCCCAGAGAATAGCCCAAACTTCCCACTTCCCACTGGGGGACAATTGGCCGCACCACGGGGCACGCCTGAGACACCCACATCACCACGGCGAAGACTTGCCAGGCTCTCAAACTGGAGCTCGCCAAAACAATTTAGTGGGATAATAAATAGAATAAGATAGGACAGAAAATAGTGTCTTGCATCAAGTCATGTAGTGTGGTTTACACAAGACATGTGCGTGTGTATTAAAATATGTAAAATATACATAACATAAAATTTACCATCTTCACCTTTTGGGGGGGGTCGGAGTCTCACTCTGTCTCCCAGGCTGGAGTGCAGTGGCATGATCATAGCTACTGCAGACTTGACCTGCCGGGCTTAGTGATTCTTACCGATCCTTACTCCTCAGCCTTCCAAGTAGCTGGAACCACAGGTGCGCACCACTACACCAGCTAATTTTTTGATTTATTGTAGAGACGATGTCTCCCCAAGTTGCTCATGCTAGTCTCAAACTCCTGGACTCAGGCAATTCTTTCATCTCTGCATCCCAAAGTGCTGGGATAACAGGCGTGAGGCACTGCGCCCAGCCATCTTCACCATTTCAAAGTGTACAGTTCAGTGGCATTAGGTATGCTATTATGTGACAAACTCCAGAACTTTCCATCTTG
This sequence comes from Cephalopachus bancanus, assembly GCA_027257055.1. Lineage (NCBI taxonomy): Eukaryota > Metazoa > Chordata > Mammalia > Primates > Tarsiidae > Cephalopachus > Cephalopachus bancanus. The sequence continues at coordinate 1,596,805 of JAPVLO010000064.1, read as the reverse complement.
CAAAACTGAAACTCTGTCCCAATTAAACAATAACTCCCCATTCCTCCCTCCCCCACCCCTGGCAACCACCATTCCACTTCCAGTCTTCATGAATTTGGCTACTCTAGGGATCTCATTTAAATGAAATACACAGTATTTGAACTTTGCATCTGGACAAAATATACTTACAACATTTTGCTTATTGTAAAATGTAATTTTAAGTAGGATCATGGAAAAACAAGTTTAAAAGCTACTGATGAAGGAAATAGTTCTTAAAACCCTGCTTTGCTAGTCCTCTTCTGCTCAAACTCACACAGCAATTAAACTTTGTCCCCCATGTGCCCAGATGAGGGAGGCTAGGCCTTGCTGAGGGAAGAAGATGATTCACACATTAGAAAAGATTCTCCCCCACCGCAAGTTCAAAGGTAGATGTTGTGAGGACGAATACAAATCAAAACAAAGAAAAATATTTAATTCTCTCTGGCGCAAAAAAGGAAAAGCATTTACGCACTCCCTTTCCTTAGAGCATTTATTTTAGAAAAGCTATCAGTGCAAATCTTTTCTCTGCTTCTTTGAGAAGAATGTTCACATTTTAAAAGCTAAATGGCCGGGTGCGATGGCTCATACCTGTAATCCCAGTACTTTGGAAGTCCGAGGTGAGAGGATTGCCTGAGCCCAGGGGTTCGAGACCAGCCTGGGCAACTTGGCAAGACCTTGTCTCTACAATAAATCATAAAATTACCTGGGTATGGTAGTGCGCACCTGCAGTTCCATCTACTTGGAAGGATGAGGCAGAAGGATTGCCTAACCCCAGCAGGTCGAGGCTGCAGTGAGCGTGCCACTGCACTCCAGCCTGAGTGACAAAGAGTGAGACGTCAACTCAAAAAAAAAATTCAGTTATTAAGATCAATAATATAGCCGGGCTTGGTGGCTCAGCCTATAATCCCGCGCCTTTGGGAGGCTGAGGTGAGTGGATTGCCTGAGCCTGCAGGTTCGAGACCCGCCTGGGCAGGCGAGACCTCAACTCTACAATAAATAAAAAAAAAAAATTAACCGGGCATGGTAGCACGCGCCTATAATTCCGGCTACTCGGAAAGCTGAGGCGGAAGGATCGCCGGAGCCCAGCAGGTCAAGGCTGCAGTGGCCAGGAGCTGCCACTGCACTCCAGTCTGGGCGACAGAGTAAGACTCCAACTCAAAAAAAAAAGAAATCAATAATATTTCATTGCACTATTTTAAAAACCAAATTTAATGCCAAAATCTATGATGAATAAAATGTCAAGCTTTTAAATAGAGACAGGCTCCAACCTATATGTGTATGGTGATGCCTCACTCACCTTGCCCTAATCTTTGCCCTGTCATGGGCTTGTGATCTTCACCTATAAAATGGGTTAGTTGTACCTGTAGTACCACCAGGTCTATTGGAACCTCAGGAAAAAAAAGGTTTTTTTTTCCTTTTTAAAGAGACGGAATCTCGCTATGTTGCCCAGGCTGATCTTGAACTCCTGGTCACAAGTTATCCTTCTACCTTAGCCTCCCAAAGTGCTGGGATTACAGATGTGAACCACCACACCTGGCTGAGAGAGAGTATTAAAAAGTTTCTGAACACATTGGGCAGCACACTCTTCTTAGATTGTGCTTTTAATAAACAATTTTTTTAAAATTTATTTTTTGGAGACAGGGTCTCACTATGTTGCCCAGGTTAGTCTTGATCTCTGATCCTCCCACATTGGCCTCTCACAGTGTTGGGATCACAGGTGTGAGCCACCTCACTGGCCTTTCATGCTTTTTTAAAAAAATATTTTTCTTATTTTACTTTTCAGTCACCTGAGATGAAGATTCAATAGCTCAATACTTTTACATCTGACTCCCTTTCTCAATGAGGTCAGGTCTTTTATTACACAAGACATTTAAAAGAGGCAAACAAGCCGGGCTCGGTGGCTCAGCCTGTAATCCCGCACCTTTAGGAGGCTGAGGTGAGTGGATTGCCTGAGCCCGCGGGTTCGAGACCCACCTGGGCAAGTTGGCGAGACCTCATCTCTACAATAAATCAAAAATTAGCCAGGTGTGGTAGCGCGCACCTGTAGTTCCAGCTACTTGGAAGGCTGAGGCGGAAGGATCACCGGAGCCCAGCAAGTTGAGGCTGCGGTGGCCGGGAGCGGCCACTGCACTCTAGACTGGGCGACACAGTGAGACTCCAACTAAAAAAATTTTTTTAAATTAAAAAAAAATAAAAGAGGCAGCTTAAAGGTTTTCTTTAAGCTCATGCATATTTGAACACATACCCACATATTTATGGAGCAAATAGAGGTGTATTTGGCTCAGAGCTGAGCACAGCAAGAAACCCTGAGGAGTCCAGGAAGCAGCTCCATCCCAATCTACGAGGACAAGGAGAATGGTGGAGTGTGCTGCAACAAACCTCCAACAAGCCTGTTTCTCCTTCTGGGTTATCTATGTTTAGAAATCCACCGAGCCTAGGAGCCCAGGCGGTGCTCTCCGAAAGGCTGTGTGTTCAGCCTGTTGGAACAAAGCAGATTCACCAACGTCCAGTTTTCCCGACTGAGTGCACAGGCTGGCTGCTTCCTCATCCACACTTCCGCTTTCGAGGCTGCTTCTGCAGCCCAGCGCCATGCTTCATCAAGTATCTACCCTCTGCAGACACAGGGCAGAGACAGAAATCTGCCTTAAGACACCACGAGTTTATGTCCCCAAGTTCTGATTTCTTTAAAGAAAGGCATCATTGCTTTTTAGAAATAGCAACAGCATTCCGCATTCAGCTGGGGGTCGGGGGTGGGGAGATATCTTCCCTTTTGCATTTCCCCTCCAGCCATGGCACATGACCTTCTGGGCCTGGGCATGGAGGCCCTGAGCCATAGGCCTCCCCTGTCTTCATCAGTTCCTGCAGCAGAGGGTCCTGGGCACCTGCCCCTGAGCTGAGGAGGCTTACAGAGTACCTAGTGTTTGGGAAGTGCCCCTCCAGGCTCAGGTAGTGCAGCTCTGCTTCCCTCCCTTTAAAGGCCACCCAACATGGGTCACACCAGTACCCTCGATTCCTATCTGTGTATAGGTCCTCAAGGCTTCCTCTGCTCCCAGGTGCACGACCCATCTGCTGGGGAGGTACTGTTTCTCCAACTCCTATGGAACACAAACACAGGACTCTGTAAGACCTTCGTTTGAAACCTAGTATGCACCCCCAACCCCCCCCATGCCTGGATGCTCCTCTCAGCCTTAGAAGCTCCCTCCGCAATATCCCAGGCTCTCGAAGATGCCCTCTGCTTCCTTCAAGCCTCTGCTCCCTACTCGTCCCTACTAGGTGCTCCCATTAGCTGCATCAGATACAACAATGAAGGCACCCTCAGATCTGACAGCTGTGCCTTTAACCAGTCAACAGCCTTGAGAGGAGAGATGAGGTCCCGTAAATGTGTCCAGTTAATGTCAGCACGGGCACCACTCCTACAGCAGCTAAGATCACAGGAGGCAGCCCAGGTGATGGCTAAAGAGAAGGAGCTGATTTTCCCTGAGAGGGTGCTATTGGACACAGGAAGACACAGGACAGTCAAGGGCACAGAGGTGAGAAGGGAGGAATCAGAGATCAGTTTGTAAATGTCGACCGGTCAGATTGCTGATGCACAGATGTGAGGCTGGGAAGCTGTGGCTGGAAAAGGGACGGTCAGGAATGTCAGGCTAGGATGTTCGAACTTATTGCAGAAATTAACAAGGAATCAGATTGGAGAAAGGGCTGAGCCATCATCATGGGAAATTTGAAGAATGGGGGGGCCTCACACAAAAGTCTGGAGACAAACACCATCCAACCTCCATAACTTACTGGCTATTTTACCCTGGGCAAGCTACTCAGTCTCTGGGATTCAGTTCTCTCACCAGTAGAATGGGCACACTAGCCACCTTACAAGATTAAAAGTGAGAAGGCGTGTACATGAACCACATGTAAGCAAACCACTCAGTTATGGGTGGGCTCCTCCTCTTGGTGAATGGGGCTTTTGGTCAGAGGTCCTTGGAGCTGTACAATCTGTAAAGATTATTACCTATAGGATGCTTATAGCCACACCTGGCACACTCTATGATTGCTACCATTATCTTTATTTTTATTTATTTTTGAGTCAGAGTTTCACTCTGCTGCCCAGGCTGGAGTGCAGTGGTACAATCACAGCTCACCACAGCCTTGACTTTCTGGGCTCAGGTGTAGATCCCTCTGCCTCAGCCTCCCAAGTAGCTGGGACTACAGGCACGAGCCACCACATCCAGCTAAATTTTTTTATTTTTTATTTTTTTTGTAGAGATGGGGTCTTGTTATGTTGCCCAGGCAGGTCTCAAACTCCAGGCCTCAAGCAATCCTCCCGTCTCGGCTTTCCAAAGTGCTGGGATTATAGGCATGAGACACTGCACCAGGCTCCGTCATCTTTATTGCTATTACTTATGATAATGTGCTCGGTTTCTGAGAGTCCCTGGATACTGTAGGCAAGAGTGTGTGTGTGTGTGTGTGTGTGTGTGTGTGTGTAGAGGGGGAGAGAGGGAGGGAGGGAGAGAGAGAGACAGAGAGAGAATATGAGATTTTCCTGTATCTATAACTTTTTTAAAAAAGATTTTCCCGTATCCATAACTTTTTTTTTTCTTCCGAGGTGGAGTCTCACTCTGTCGCCCAGGCTGGAGTGTAGTGGCACGCCCACAGGCACTGCAGCCTCAACCTGCTGGGCTCAGGTGATCCTTCTGCCTCAGCCTTCCAAGGAGCTGGAACTACAGGCAAGCACCACCACGCCTGTCTAATATTTTGTTTCATTGTAGAGATGAGGTCTCGCCAAGTTGCCCAGGCTGGTCTGGAACCCATGGGCTCAGGCAGTCCTCTCATCTCAGCCTCCCAAAGTGCTGGGATTATAGGCATCATGCCCAGCCTTATCCATAACTTTTATCAGGTTTTCAGATGTGATTCAGACTGGAGAAATAACCACTGTCTAAAATGCAGAAAAGTTAGTTAGGAAATTATAATCAAATACTAATCATAACAAGCGCCAGGTACTCACCGTGTGCTTTGCATACATCATTTCTAACCCTCACGACTACTCTGCAGTAAACATTGGCCTTTCTACATCCTCCAGGGTCTGACTTACAAGCACAGACCCAAACACATTGCATAACCTCACATCCAGGGCTGGAACTTTGGCCCCTAACTTCCCACAGCTCTACAGATATTAACATAGACAGGACTTCAATTTTCTCTATCCTTAAAATCGGCCTAGGCCCAGTATGGTGGCTCACGCCTGTAATCCTGGCAATTGCGGAGGCCGAGGTGGGAGAACTGCTTGAGCCAGGAGTTTGAGAACAGCCTAGGCAACACAGAGAGACCTCATCTACACACACACACACACAAATCAAGTAATTAGCCAGGCAAGGTGTCAGTCAGCTACTTAGGAGGCTGAGGCAGGAGGAACGCCGGAGTCCGGAAGGCTGACGCTGCGGCGAGCCTTGATTGTACCACTGCCCTCCACTCTGGGCCACAGACTGAGCCTCCATCTCAAAAAAAAAAAAAAAAAATCAGGCTAACAAAAAATCTGCCAGTGGCGAGAAGTAAAATAGATCATGGTGCTCAAGCTTTGGGATTTGCACGCAGTAGGTGCTCAACGAGCCCACAGGAGTGGTCTAGATGGCCTCTAAGCTTTAAATCTAATCAATGAGCGAAACTCCGTGGCCCCAGCCCCTCAGTCCCTTCCAGCAATCTGCCTACCTCCGGAGACATCTTTTTCCAGGGAGCCTCGTCCCTGCGATCCACACCAAGAGCATCCATATTGCTGTCTACCGCCCGACAGGCGCCTGTCCCTCTTTTTTATATTCGGAGGGCGGGGCTCCTCCAGGCCCCGCCCCTTAGCCGCCCGGCGCTCTGGTTTCCCTAACCCGCCCATCACTGCGCGCCTCTCGAATCCCGCCCACGACAGGGCGGGCGGCGCTCACAACTCCCATCTGGCCCGTAAGCCAGCTCGCGATTGGCCAGCGCGCCCAAGTTAAATGCAGCCAGCGCGGGAACCAGCGGGTCCTGCGGAGCCGCGGCAGAGGGCACCTGGTCCCGCGGGCTTCCCGGAGGCGCCATGAGCTGCATTAACTTGCCCACCGTGCTGCCTGGCTCCCCCAGCAAGACCCGGGGGCAGATCCAGGTGCGGGCACCGGGCGAGGCCCGGGCCTATGGGGATGGGGGATGCTGGGGTCGGGGTGGTGACGAGGGTCCGGGCGTCCGCGCAGGGCGGGTGCCGAAGTGACTTCGTCTTCTCTTCCTAGGTCATCTTCGGGCCCATGTTCTCAGGAAAAAGGTAAAGGTTTCGCAGCGTGGGAGTGGACCTCCTCTTCCCCGGAAGCCCCCAACCCTCCCCCACCCCCGCGCCCGTCCTCCTTCCCTGCCGCCCCTCCTAGGCCTGCTGCCCCTCATAGTTCTTTCTAGAAGGACCGGCACAGCCTGGTTCCCGCCCGGGATACTCCGGATTCCTGCCCAGATTACTCGTCCTCCCTGGAATTCTGTCCAGGAGATGCCTCCACCCCTGCCCGCCCAGGTCAAGCCCCTCCTCCCGTTGTGGACACCGCCTCCTCCTGGAGCTGGTCACAGCTTAGGCCCTGCTAACTCCTCTCGGAAGGCGGCATCCTGTTGTGTCCACTGTGGGCCAGGCATGTCTGAACAGCCCCTTTCAGCGTGGCTGTTTCCTTATATGGAGGAGAAAACATAGTCACTTGGCACCGGAGTATGAAGCCATGCATGCCTTAGCTAGCCTGATGTGATAGAACCATTCCCTGACAGTGTGGGGCTAGTGACCACTCCCCGAGTAATCCCCCTGTGATTATTATTATTTTTTTTGAGTTGGAGTCTCACTCGGTTGCCCAGGCTGGAGGGCAGTGGCACACTCACAGCCACCCCAGCGTCGACCTGCTGGGCTTTGGCAATCCTTCTGCCTCAGTTTTCCAAGCAGCCAGAACTACAAACACGCGCTACCACACCCGGTTTATTTTTTAATTTATTGTAGAGATGAGGTCTCGCCAAGTTGCCCGGGCTGGTCTCGAACCCGCGGGCTCAGGCAATCCACTCACCTCTGCCTCCCAAAGTGCTGGGATGACAGGCTGAGCCACCGAGCCCAGCCCCCCTGTGATTCTTATATGATCCCTGGGCTCAATCCAGCCCTTGCTCAGGAGACTCAGGGCTGGACTTCTTATTTTTTGTTTTTTGAGTAGGAGTCTCACTCTGTTGCCCAGGCTGGAGTACAACGGCACGCTTAAGGCCACCGTAGTCTCAGCCTGCTGGGCTCAGGTAATCCTTCTGCCTCAGCCTTCCAAGTGGCTGGAACTACAGGCGGGCATCACCACGCCTGGCTAATTTTTTTTTTAACTTATTGTAGAAACGAGATCTTGCAAGTTGCCCAGGCTGGTCTTGAACCCCTGGACTCAGGCAGTCCTCGCCTCTGCCTCCCAAAGTGCTGGGATTACAGGCATGAGCCACTGCACCCAGCAGGGCTGGACTTCTTTGGCCCAGAAGCAAGTGTTTTCGACACTGTACACAAAGGCTTTGTGAAGTTAATTCGGAAAAACCCTGAAGTCTGGGAACAACTCAGATGAGATTACTAGGGAATGTAATCTGCAGGTCCTCGCTGCATGTTCCTTTGCCTCTATCTACCTTTCTCACCTTGTCCCTGAGGAACTCCCTCCTCCTACCCTTCCCAGGACCACCTGAGGGCCATTCCTGGGTACCCTCCCCATGGAGAACTCTGACTTCCAGCCCCACTGGTACTGGTAATCCCCAGCCTGCTCTGCCGTGCTTCTTCTGGGCTTTGGTGAGGCTCAGGCTGTGCACCACTAGAGGGCGATGGGGAGCCCGGCTTATTCTGTGGGGTCTTCCTTTCCTGCTCTTGGGCCACCTCACCCCACCCTCTACTTTTGCAGCACGGAGCTGATGAGACGGGTTCGTCGCTTCCAGATTGCCCAGTACACATGCCTGGTCATCAAGTACGCCAAAGACGTTCGCTACAGCAACGACTTCTGCACACATGACCGGTCAGTTCCTGCCTCGTTCCGTCCTGGCCAGTTGAAAATCACAAGGCACAGGACACACTGTTAGAGCTCTCTTTAGTGGGAGTGGTTAATATGCTGAAGCCAGCCGTGGCTCAGCCTGTAATCCCGTGCCTTGGGAGGCTGAGGTGAGTGGGTTCGAGACCCGCCTGGGCTACTTGGAGAGACCTCATCTCTACAATAAATCAAAAAATTAGCCAGGTGTGGTAGCGCGCACCTGTAGTTCCAGCTTCTTGGAAGGCTGAGGCAGAAGGATCGCCGGAGCCCAGCAGGTCGAGGCTGCGGTGGCCGGTAGCGGGTACTACACTCCAATCTGGGTGACAGAGTGAGACTCCAACCCAAAAAAAAAAAAAAAAAAATGCTGAGGCCTAGCACAGAGCAGTTCAAATCAGCAAGTCTCCAGGATGCTTGGCTGGGTAGCCTAGGACTTGCCGTGCACAGAGCTCTAGCCCAGTGCTTCTGCACCGAGGTGATTTTGTCCCCCTTTAGACAATGTCTGGAAACGTTTCCAGTTGTCACACGTGGAGTAGGGATGGGATGCTACTGGCCTTTAGTAGAGGTCAGGGATACTGCTAAACATCCTGCTGCCCAGGACAGCCCCCTACAAAGAATGATTGGCCCCAAATGTCAGGAGTGCCTGCCGCGGTTGAGAAATCCTGCTGTAGGGTTTCCACCTACACAGAGGCTGCAAACTGGTTTGTTTGGGCTGCGCATTGATTTTTGTTTAATTTTTAGTTGTCCTTAGCTGGCTCTCCATCAAAACGCTTCCAAGGTGTGTGTTTATCTGCCTGAGCCCTTCAGACATTTCTGTCTGCAGCCTCAGGTCAAGAGTTAAATTCAGCTCCTTGGCAGCAGATTTGAGCCTGATGTTTCTGGGCCTAACACTCTTTTTTTCTGTTCTCTGGATTTGTCTACCTGAGCCCCTAGTACCAAAGCTGTGCCGTATGACACATAGGACCTGCACCTGCGGATTGTTATTGGATGTCCAGAGAATAGATCCACCCAGTGTGTGGCCTTGGGTGGGAGCTGTGGTGTTTCCCAAGCTGGAGGGGTGGTGGAATGGAGACTGCTTGGGACTTGGAGCAAAGCGTGGAGATTTGAGCTACACTTCCTGGCCGAGCTATCTGATGCTGTTGTTTACTTCTCCAAGTTTGCTTCCTCTTCCCTAAAATTCCCAAAATGTGGTGTCCAGTGCACAGGATGGGCTGAGCATCCTGGGAAGACAGTGAAAGCAGAGGAGGTGACCTTGTACCACTGTTGGAAGTACAGCTTCTGGAGTCAGTCAGATTCAGGATTACATTTGAGCTCTATCCATGTGTCACAAGTCATCTCTAACGTGGACTGCAGAAGCCAGGGACAGACTGGCGACATTGACAGAGCGCCCTTGCAGAGCCATGATTTTGTCTATTTGGGGGGGAAGAGGGAATTTAAAATGCACAAAATATCGTTTCATGCTTTTTATACCAAGTAGTTGTCAAGTGTTTTATTTTTTATAAATACAGCTAGAAGCCGGGCTCGGTGGCTCAGCCTGTAATCCCGTGCCTTTGGGAGGCTGAGGTGAGTGGATTGCCTGAGCCCGCGGGTTCGAGACCCGCCTGGGCAGCGAGACCTCATCTCTACAATAAATCAAAAAATCAGCCGGGCGTGGTAGCGCATGCCTGTAATTCCAGCTACTCGGAAGGCTGAGGCGGAAGGATCTCCGGAGCCCAGCAGGTCGAGGCTGCGGTGGCCGGGAGCGGCCACTGCACTCCAGTTTGGGTGACAGAGTGAGACTCCAACTCAAAAAAAAAAAAAAAAAAAAAAAAATACAGCTAGACACTGCTGAACCTTTAGGAAACTGCCTGTCCCTCTGAAGACTAGTTCAAGAGGAGCAGACAAAAATGGAGACAGAATAAAACACCATCGTAGAAAAACACAGAAGCTATTTAGAAAGATGGGACACAGCACAGCATTCCTTTTCAGAAAAGGCCCTGACTGTGGTTACAGGATGGGGTCCAGAGAGTCACTTCGTGGCACTGAAACATTCCCACGCACAGTTTTTCACTTTCAAACCCTGCCGGGTGAGATTCTCCCTGGAGGACACATGCAAGTTCTGGAATCAGACTGATAGCTAGCTCTGCAGCTAACAGGCATTTGACCTTGGAGAGAAATCCTTGAATCTGCTGGGGGAGCCAAGCGGAGGGAATTCTTCCAGGTCACTGCTCTGCTGGTTGGAGTCCCAGGCTTATCTCTGCTGGGGCAGAAGCTCATAGTCTGGTGTCTGGTGCTGATGGGCTGCCTGGGCTCTGTTAGGATGTTCTTTGGTCCTGAACACTTTTGCCTTCCTGGGCCTCCTCCTCCATAAAAGGTTGTGTTTTGTTTTTTGAGTTGGAGTCTGAGTCTGTTGCCCAGCCTGGAGTGAAGTGGCACACTCATGGCCATCCCAGCATCCACCTGCTGGGCTCTGGCGATCCTTCTGCCTTAGCCTTTCAAGTAGCCAAAACTACAGGTACGTGCTACCATGCCCAGCTAATTTTTGATTTTTTATTGTAGAGACAAGGTCTTGCTAAGCTGCCTGGGGTGGTCTCAAACCCATGGGCTCAAGCAATCCACTCGCCTCGGCCTTCCAAAGTGCTGGGATCATGGGCTCAGCCACTGAACCCGGCCTATAAAAGGTTTTTTACAATTTTATTGAATATAAAGCAAAAGGGCTATTTCCCTACTGTTCCTGAATTTCCAATCCTATCATTTGAAAAAAAAAACACGTAATAGCTTTATATTTCTATGAATAAAAAATGATATAGAGCCTATTTGTGTTCTTTGAACACATATGGAACCACACTAACATGCTCTTCAGCTACTAGCTTTTTCACTTTAATTTTACTTGTGCCTATTATTGAATAATATTGAATACTGTTTCCTAGTATTTAAAAAAAAAGCTACAATGAAAGTTTCTTCTCTTGCTATATATTTTGCACTTATGCCTGGCATATGATAGGCTCTCAATGAAGTTATTGAATAAAATAATACAGAATTTTAAAAAATTATATCTTAGGCCAGGTGTGGTGGCTCACGCTTGTAATCCCAGCACTTTGGGAGGCCGAGATGGCGGCATTGCTTGAGCCCAGGAGTTCGAGACCTTGTCTCTACAAAAAATTAGCTGGGCATGATGGCATGTATCTGTAGTTCCAGCTACTCAGAAGGCTGGAAGGATTGCCTGAGCCCAGGAGGTAAGGCTGCGGTGAGCCCTGATCATGCCACTGCAGTCTAGCCTGGGTGACAGAGTAAGGCCCCGAATCAAAAAAGAAAGATGAAAATACTTTGCTGGCTCTAACCGTACCATGGGCCCTGGCACTGCATCTAGTGAAGAGGTCAGCCTTGTTTGCCACATGAATGGAAGTGGGGAAGAGTTTTTGAGTCTCGGTTGACTTTCATGTTGGACATTGCGAATTTCTGGTTCAAGGTGTCAAGTGAAAGAACTTGTATTAAATAACTGGCTTTCCGAACAAGGCCCTTTCTTTTCCCCAGATCCCTTTCCATGGATGCTAATTTCTCTCAGCTGCACAAGGGGAACACTGCAGCCTGCTTTGGAGGTAGAGGGTGGTGAACACAGTAGCCGGTCCCTGGCCCCTGCATCGTGGTTGTCGATCTCCTTGATCTCCCTTGTCTTGCTCATGCTCTGGCTCTCTCTTCCCAGGAACACCATGGAGGCGCTGCCAGCCTGCCTGCTCCGGGATGTGACCCAGGAAGCCCTGGGCGTGGCTGTCATTGGCATTGATGAAGGGCAGTTTGTAAGTTGGCTCTTCCTGGTGTCCTCTTCCTACAAGCTCCTTCTCTGTCTCCCTTTTGCCTCTGTTGGTTTGGGAGTTACTGGTTCCATTTTCGATCTTTTAGTAAAGTAACAAGGTTAACTTGTTTCAACTAGTGTCTGAATCCACTTTGAATTCCCTTTGCTGGTTTTTTTGTTTTGTTTTGCGTCAGAGTAGCCTCAACCTGCTGGGCTCAGGTAATCCTTCTGCTTCAGCCTTCCAAGTAGCTGGAACTACAGAAGTGCACCACCACACCCAGCTATTTTTTTATTTATTTATTGTAGAGACAAGGTCTCGCCATGTTGCCCAAGCTGGTTTTGAACTGGTGAGCTCAGGCAATCCTCTCGCCTCAGCCTCCCAAAGTGCTGGGGTTACAGGCGTGAACTATCGCACCCAGCCGCTTTGCTAGTTTCTATGTTAAAGTATATGTTATATAGAATTATTTTACCTTTAAAAAAATAAGTGACTTATCACTTGTAATCCCAGTGCCTTGGGAGGCTGAGGTGAGAGGATCGCTTGAGGCCAGGAATTCAAGACCAGCCTAAACAACATGGCAAGACCCAGTCTACTAAAAATAACAATAGTTATTTTTAAAATATTTACAGTAAAGCCAGATGCATTGGCTCACACCTATAATCCCAGCACCTTGGGAGGCTGAGGTAAGAAGATTGCCTGAGCCCACCATGGGTTTGAGACCAACCTGGACAACTTGGCGAGACCTAATCTCTACAATAAATCAAAAAATAGCCAGGCAGGGTGGCATGTGCCTGAAATTCCAGCTACTTGGAAGGCTGAGGTAGACGGATCACCTGAACCTAACAGATCCAGGCTGCAGTGGCTGTGATTATGCCACTGCCCTCCAGCCTGGGTGACAGTGAGACTCCAACTCAAAAAAAATGTATATTTACAGTAAACCAAAAAATTAGATTTCTCAACACTGGTGTATAAGGAGTGTTTTGTTTGTCTTGTTGGTTTTTGCTTATGCCTCATGGGTTTTTCTCCTTGCTGAAGTGCATCCCGTAGTAGTTCTTGCAGGCAGGATGTACAGATAGGAAGCTCAGCCCATCTTTGTATGAAAGTGTCTTTAGGTCCCCTAGTTTAAGCTGGGTCACACATGGTAGGTTGACCTTGTTGCTTTGACCAGTAGCAGGACTTGTTGCATTGTTGCTAAGGGCAAAGCTGCTGTCAGTCCAATGGCTACTTCCAGACAGGTAGCCTGTCTATTCTCTCTGAGAACAATGTGTGCAGGGGAAGTTTTGTTTTGATTATCCTGTTTTATATCTGGTGTGCCTTTTTATTTCTGGAAAAGAAATTAAGCCATTGTCATGTCAAACCTCTCTCTCTTTATCCCTCTATGAGGTATTCCGGGCAATAACTTGCATATCCGCTGCTCTCATTCATAATACTCATTTTTGTTTAGCAATTTATTTTTTTTTTTTTTATTTTAAGTATCTTTCTTCCATTATTTTTCTGAAAATCTCATTTTAGTCTTTTCCAGTTAACTCGTTTCCTTTTTTTAGGAAAACATTTTCTGGGTGAGTTTATTGGTTGTCTTTTGGTGGTCTAAGTTTGTGCTTTGGAATTTTTTGTTGTCGTCAGTTAATCGTGAATGAATGAAATGAAAACTCACTCTCAAGGGGCTTAGCTTACTTAACGCCTTAGGAAATTTCAGGATTGACTCCTAGTATGTTAGGGAGGAGAACGAGAACTGCTGTAACAAATACACTCAAAACTCCAGTAGCTTAACAGGATAGAAATTTTTTAAAAAAACCTTTAACTGGCTGGGAATGGTGGCTCACACCTATAATCCCAGCACTTGGAAGACCAAGACAGGAAAATTGCTTGAGTTCAGCAGTTCCAGACCAGCCTGGGCAACATAGCAAGACCCCAGTCTCTACAAAAACAAAACAAAAACATGTAATTGTCAAGTAAAGATTGAACATATTCAAAATTTGATATAAGTATGTACCACAATAGGAATTTATCTCTCGCTCACATCTTCCTATGTGGTTCCAGGTCTGTTGATTGCAAGGTATCTGAGAATGCCCTAGGCGCGAGGTTTTCATGGGCCGGGTTGGGAGTTGCATACATCACCCACCTCTGCTGACCTTCTGAAGACTAGAATTTGGGCATTCCCTCCCTTGCCTACTGTATAGTTAGCTTAGCTCTACATCCTGGAGGAAGACGAAATTTGTTGTCTGGTGAGTGTCTACTGATCTCTACCTGCCCTGCCTCCCAGGACAGAATCCGGTGGCTCTGGCTGTAATATCCTCTAGGGACAGTACACGGCCTGTTCCCCACCAGGTCAGTCCTGCCTTTTCGGCTTTGTTCTCACCCAGTGTCTTCTATGAGTCATAGCCCCAAACTCCATTCCCACAGGGAGGATGGCGGGGTCCCAGCCACGTGGCACGTCTCCCCTCCCTGGGGAGGTGGACTCCAGCTCCAGACCATCCGGACCATCCCTGGAGAGGTGGTTCCATCCAGACCATCCCTGGGGAGGTGGTTCCAGACCATCCGGCCCCTGGCCCTGGCCCCCCGCCTTGGGCCCATTTCATTTCTGATCCTCAGAGATGAGCTTTTGAGTACCCACGTCTGTACATCCATGGCTATTTTGTCTGGTGGCTGAGGGACTTCCAAGCAAGAAGGTGAGGCCAGGTAGGAGACGGAGGCTATAGCCCTTCTCCTTCTCTTCCAAGCTGTGGTCTCAGAATGGATCTGGGGGTGTTGCATCAGCTTTTGGGGCCTGGGATCTCAGAACAAGGAAGTTTCAGCTTTGGCAAGGTGCTCCCTTCAGACCTGTTGCTGTGAGTTGCTTAATACTCTATTCTCCTGGCTGTATGTGAACCGTGTTGACAGAGGTGGACCCAGACACCCCAGGCAGGGATGTTTCTCTTCTTATTCCTCCTTCCTTGACATTTGAATGCCCCGGGGCAGGAGCTAGTGTATGAGTCCTGTTCCCTGTTCTACCCTGCAGGAGGGATTTATTTATCTACTTCCTCCCCTGGGAGCAAACACAACTTTAGTTCATTCACTGAGTATTTATTATGCCTACTATGCAAACATTACCATTCTGCCCTAGCTTTGGTGGGTCCTTGTTCTCTGCAAGAAGTTCTGGATCAAGGAGGCAGGCTTCTGACTCAGGACCCAACAAAGGACTGCCCTGCCCTCCTTTGTCCTTTTCACAGACAGTGGATGAAACCTGGCCAAGTCTGCCTTGTCCCCATCTTCTGGGTCAGCAGGGAAGCTCCTTCCCTCCCCTCCCCTCCCCTCCCCTCCTCTCCCGTCCCCTCCTCCCCCCTCCCTCCCTCCCTCCTTCCTTCCTTCCTTCCTTCCTTTTTTTGAGTCAGGATCTCACTCTGTCGCCCAGGCTGCAGTGCAGTGGCATAATCCAGGCTTACCTCAGCCTTGACCTACTGGACTAAAACATTCCTCCCGCCTTGGCCTCCCAAAGTGTTGGGATTACAGGCATGAGCCACTACACCTGGCCTGAAAGGAATTTTCAGAGTAGCCACTGGACCTTCCTCAGGAAGAGCATCTGTGTCTATTTGTGGCTGCAGGCGAGACACAAATGCACCGAAGCTGCTTTGTAGATGTTCTTGGCATTTAGGGGAGATTCATTTGAAGCCACAAGCTGGGGGTACCGTGCTTCGGCTGCTTCAGGTGCTGGGGGTGGGTGGGCACCCTGGCGCCCGTGTCACCCATATGTTCATTAACCAGTCAGCCCGCAGTGTGATGACAGGCCCGCAGGGATGCTTGTCAGTAGTGGAAGCTATGATTTTTAAAAAGTTTCACTATGTTTTCTGTTTTACTACACAGGTAATACAGGGTGAGTATCTCTTATCCGAAATGTTTGGGACCAGAAGTGTTTTGGATTTTAGATTTTATTGGATTTTTGAATATTTGCATATACATAATGAGTTATTGTGAGGATGGGACCCAAGTTTAAGCATGGGATTCATTTATGTTTCATCTACACCTTATACACACAGCCTGAAGGTGATTTTATACAATATTTAATCTGTGCATGATCCAAAGCTTTGGCTGTGACTTGTCACGTAAGGTCAGGTGTGGAATTTTCCATTGGTAGTGTCATGTCATTGCTCAGAAATTTTCGGATTTTGGAGCATTTTGGATTAGGGACAGTCAATCTGTAACAGCTTTAGTGAATCTAGAAAAAGTTGGGAATACACATAACAAAAGAGCAAGTCCAGGCTGGGTGAGGTGGCTCACTCCTATAATTCCAGCACTTTGGGAGGCCAAGGCAGGAGGATTGCTTAAGACCACAAGTTCGAGACCAGCCTAGGCAACACAGCAAGACCTTGTCTCTACAAAGAAATTTAAAAATTAGGCTGATGTGGTGGTGTGTGTCTGTAGTCCCAGCTACTCAGGAGGCTGAGGTGAGAGGATCACTTGAGCCCAGGAGTTTGAGACTGCAGTGAGCCGCAACTGTGTCACTGAATTCCAGCCTGGGTGGCGGAGTGAGACCCCAACTCAAAACAACAACAACAACAACAACAACAAACAGGGGAAATGGAAAAAGCAAGTCCATGATTTACCACAGTCCTAGTCTCCTAGCCAGAGACTACCAGGGACATCCCTTGAGTTGAACAACGGGGATTTGTGACATGTCACGGGTTCCATGGGAAAGGTGAGCATCTCAGTGCGAAGGGGTTAAAAGGCTTGTGGGCTGGCCTCCTGTTGGATCGTTCTGGGGTGTGTGTCAAGAGGCCGGCTTTGCTCTTGGGGGATGCTCTTGGTGGATCTTTGCTCTTGGTGGGTGCTCTTGGTAGAAGGCTCTGGAAGTGATTCTGTGGTTGGTATCTTAACCTTCTCTATGGGGAGGGGAGGGTAGACAGGCTAAAGTAATTACTAAAGCAGCGGCATGACTCTCTCTGGCCAGGACATGGGCGTACCTGGTACTTTCTGGCTTGGACAGTGCCCCTTTTTTCTCGGCTCAGATGTGATGATGGGGGGGCCTTGGTTTTGTCTCTCCCCATCCTGGTCACAGAGCGGCCTTGCCTGGTGTTGGTGTTGGTGTTCTGTGAAACTGATGCTGTTCAGCCAGCGTCGGCCCAGCCGTGAGTGCCAGCTGGCGCTTGGCCACCGGGGCTGCTCTTCGCTTTGTCCCCACCCGGAAAAACAAACAAAAGCCATGTAACATGGTGGCCTGTATCCTTCTAATCTTGAAACATTTTTAAAAATAGATCCGGCTCATATCACATGCCGTCGCCAGTCTTCCACATCAACAAATACCCACCTTGTGTCTTACTCAAGCCCCCTTGTCTGTGACATTTAAAGGCTGTGAACGTCTGCATGCAGACCTCTTAGGATACTGCCTGATATATGGAGATTTTTCCACTAAGTTGAATTGCTAAGTCAAGGGGCCAGTCTCATTCATTCATTAAGTTTTTTAAGCTCATGCCCTGTGGTGGCAATGTTCTAGGTGTTGGGGGTGCACACCAGAGGCCTGCCCTCGAGCTTATGGTCTAGCTGGGATTGTCAGGAGATGACAACTCGAATTAGAGAAAAGAGCAGTGTGAGGGGAGAGAACGTTGAGGTGGGGAGGATGATTGATGGGGGTGGTCAGAAAGGGCCGGAGGCAAGTGGAGATGCTGGCAAGGGGTGATGTGGCCAGGGCTGCGGGCAGGCTGGCAACAGCTTGGACCTTAACCCCAGGACACAGACAGGAAGTCCTTGGAGGGTGGCCTGATCTGATGGGAGGGAATGTATGGAGAGTGGACGGAAGTCAGGAGGCTGGGGACAGTGGTGACACCAGCAAGGCCTTGGCAGAAAGCCCCAGAAGGGAGGAAGGTGGCTTGGCTGGGAGTGACAGGTTGTGTGTACGGACACACACACACACACACACACACACACACACACACTCTCTCTCTCTCTCTCTCTCTCTCTCTCTCTCTCTCTCTCTCTCTCTCTCTCTCTCACCCTCCTCAGACTACATTTGTTGCTTTACTAATATGGCTAACGTCTTTTGTCCATGTTCATTGGCTACCTATATTTATTTCTTCTGTTGTAAATTGCCATTCTAGGGTTTCCACCCATTTTTCTCTTGATTATCTTTGTTTAGTGGAGGTAACAGTCGGTGCCCTTTGAAATCTCCTCCCCATTTATTTGCCTCTGAATTCTGTCTGTGGCATTTCATGGGGCGTTTTACCCACAGAAATTTGCTTTTTGCTTTGTGGCATCCTTGACTCGTGTCCTCAATGATCTACCTTTGAGCCGTGAATGGCAGCCCATGTCGGTGCCAGGAGGAGGGCCCCCCCGAGCCCAGCCAGAGTTCATTCCCGCCACGCTGACAGTGACCAGCTCTCGACCTGGTGATAAAAATCTACAGCTAGGGTTTCTCCTCTCTCACGGGGGTTCTCCCTCCTATCAAAACTTGCTTAGAAAGGGTTTGATGCCGGTCACCCGAAGATGTGCTAACAGCAGGTGAGCTCAAGTAGGCCAGCTTGTCATCACTGAGAAATGAACCCCTCTCTTTGCATCTACACGGATCCCATGTGGCAGTTACTTTAGTCATCTGAAAAAAACCATGACTTTACTAAGTGCATTGATGTTTCCTTTCTCTTATTTTAGAGATGGAATCTCACTGTGTTGCCTAGGCTGGTCACAAACTCCTGGACTCAAGCAATCCTCCCAACTTGGACTCCCAAAGTGCTGAGATTCCAGTTTATTTTTTTGAGTCAAGGTCTCTGTCACCCAGTCTCTTGGGCTCAGGTGATCCTCCTGCTTCAGCCTCCTGCAGTTGGGACTTCAGGCATGCACCACTAATCTAGGCTGATTTTTTTTTTTTGTAGAGTCAAGGTCCTGATGTGTTGCCTAGGCTGGTCTCAAACTTGTGGGCTCAAGTAATCCTCTTACTTCGGCCTCCCATGGTGCTGGGATTACAGGCGTGAGCCACCACACGCAGTCTGGAAGTTTCATTTTATTTATTTATTTATTTATTTGAGTTGGAGTCTCACTCTGTCACCCAGACTGGAGTGCAGTGGCCGCTCCTGGCCACTGCAGCCTCGACCCGCTGGGCTCCGGCGATCCTTCCACCTCAGCCTTCCAAGTAGCTGGAACTACAGGCACACGCTACCACACCCGGCTAATTTTTTGATTTATTGTAGAGATGAGGTCTCGCCAAGTTGCCCAGGCGGGTCTCGAACCCGCAGGTTCAGGCAGTCCACTCACCTCAGCCTCCCAAAGGTGCGGGATTACAGGCTGAGCCACCGAGCCCGGCTTTGGAAGTTTTATTTTAAACGTAACTTGTATTTCCTGGAGCTGCCATATAAAGCACCAGAGGCTGGGGGCATTAGAGAACAGAGCATGATTCTCTCACGCCTCCAGAGGTTGGAAGTCCAAGATCCAGGTGTGGGCAGGGCTGGCTGTGAGGGGAGGACTGGCTCCAGCCTCTTTCCTTGATTATAGATGCTGTTTTCCCCCTGTCTTCACATTGTTTTCCTTATACGTATGTGTCTGTGTCCAAATTTCTTTCTTTTTTTTTTTTTTTTTTTGAGTTGGAGTCTCTGTCGCCCAGACTAGAGTGCAGTGGCACGCTCCTGGCCACCTCAGCCTCAACCTGTTGGGCTCTGGCAATCCTTCCGCCTCAGCCTTCCAAGTAGTCAGGTGCATGCTACCACGCCCGGTTAATTTTTGATTTATTGTAGAGACGAGGTCTCACCAAGTTGCCCAGGTGGGTCTTGAACCCGCGGGCTCAGGCAATTCACTCACCTCAGTCTCCCAAAGCGCTGGGATTACAGGCTGAGCCACCGAGCCTGGCCCAAATTTCTCTTTTTTATAAGGACACTCGTCATTGGGTTAGAACCCACCCTAGTGACCTCACTTTGACTTAATCACCTGTAACGACCTTAACTCTAATTAGGGTCACATTCATGGTACTGGGGGTCAGGATATCAGAGTGGAGGAGGTGGGGACACAATTCAACCCATGAGATACCTTAAAAAACGAATGGCAATAAAAGTAGATAAATGTTGCGGGCAACTTGGGCATCTCTATCTTTGTCTACACGGCCTTTGTCTCGGGAACCTCTACTGGGGCCCTGGGGGTTGACGTTGACCTGGGGGAGGGTGGTATTTGCAACAGGGGAAGAAGTGTCGGGTGGGAGAACCTAGCCCTTTGACTGTGGGCATTGGCCCAAGGTTAGACAAGAGGCAGTTAGACAAGAGGCATAGTGAGCGGGGAGAAGAGGACTTCCCTCAGTCCCTAAAACTCTAGCAGAAGGTTCTAGGGCCTGGCTTCTGCCCTTTAGAGGAGAGTTAAGGAACAGTATTCTCAGCTCAGATAGTTTTCCCCCACAGCTCCCACCCAGGGGACATTTGGCAACACCTAGAAACAATTTTGGGCTGGGCATAGTGGCTCATGCCTGTAATCCCAGCACTTTGGGAGGCCGAGGAGGGAGGCTTGCTTGAGTCCAGGAGTTCAAGACCTGCCTGGGTGACACAGTGAGACCTAGTCTCTACAAAACATAAAAAAACTAGCAGGGCATGGTGACATGTGCCTCTAGTTCCAGCTACTTAGGAAGCTGAGGCAGAAGGATCACCTGAGCCCAGGAGGTTGAGGCTGCAGTGAGCCATGATCATGCCACTGTACTCCAGCCTGGGCAACAGAATGAGACTCTGACTCAAAAAAAAAAAAAAAAAAAAAAAGAATTTTGTTTGTCACAGCTGGGAAACAGGAGGGGTGCTCCTGGTATCTTGTGGGTGGAGACCAGGGACACTGCTCAGCATCCTACAGTATACAGGATGGCCCCACAACAAAGTGATCCAGTCTGAAATGCCAGGGGTGCCACAGCGGACACCCTGGTTGAAGAGGTTGCTGGCTTACAGCTTCCTACCGGCTGGGACCTGCACTTTCTTTCTTTTCTTTCCTTTTTTTTGAGTGGGAGTCTCACTCTTGCCCAGGCTGGAGTGCAGTGGCTGCTCCCGGCCACCGCAGCCTTGACCTGCTGGGCTCTGGCGATCCTTCCGCCTCAGCCTTCCAAGTAGCTGGAACAGCAGGTGCACACCACCATGCCCAGTGAATTTTTTTACTTATTGTAGAGACGAGGTCTCATCAAATTGCCCAGGCTGGTCTCGAACCTCTGGACTCAGGTAATACTCTTGCTTCCGCCTCCCAAAGTGCTGGGATTACAGGTGTGAGCCATCGTGCCCAGCTAGGACCTGCATTTTCATGACACATGAATGAGCCCTTTAGAGAAAAAGAGGGAAAGTGTGCATGGCCAGGAAACAATCGGTCATGCCGGAGTCCCTGATTTCTCCACCCTACTCCCCACAGCTCCGGTCTTCTCTGCCGAGACTGATCACACTGGGCTTTGTTAGATCCCATGTGAATTGCTCTTGGTTCTTCTAACTGCTTGCATGGTCCTCTCCTTGCTAATCTCTCATGTCTCAGTAACCTCGCACCTCAATACATGGGGTGAGGAAGGACTGAGTGGCTGGAAGAGAGAGACCATGCACTCACAGACAAGAACATCCCCACACCCAACCCAAAGGCCAACCTCGACATATGAACTCGACTGACTAAAAGTGATATGATTGGCTCATGAAAAGTCATTAAAGGTGGGCCAGGTGCGGTGGCTCACGCCTATAACCTTAGCACTTTGAGAGACCAAGGGTGGAGGATGCTTGAGCCTAGGAGTTCGAGACCAGCCTAGGCAACATAGCGAGACCCTGTCTCTACAAAAGTCAAAAAAAGTTAGCCAGGTGTGGTGATGCACACTTGTATTCCCAGCTACTTGGGAGGTGAGGCAAAGGATTGCCTGAGCCTAAGGGGTCAAGGCTGTGGTAAGCCATGCTCATCCCACTGCCCTCCAGCCTGGGTGACAGAATGAGACCCCCAACTCAAAAAAAAATTCACCAAAGGATTTGTTATAGTATCACCTTCTCACACTGAAAGGAAATTTGATTTACAGAGTACATGGGCATTCTGCAGACCCTTTTTAGAAGGACGTACCATTTTAGAAGGATGTGCCATGTCATCTTGCTCTGTAAATAGCTAATGGGAGGTAAGAGCACAGAAGGCCCCCCATTAGCCAAATGGCATGTGTAAGAAGTTCAGTGCCTTCCATCCTTAAACAACAAGGTCTTTTCTTACAGTTTCTTTTTTTTTTGAGTTGGAGTCTCACTCTGTCACCCAGGCTGGAAGGCAGTGGCATGCTCCTGGCCACCGCAGCCTCGATCCCTCTGCCTCAGCCTTCCAAGTTGCTGGAACTACAGGCATGTGCCACCATGGCCGGCTAATTTTTTGATTTATTGTAGTGATGAGGTCTCGCCAAATTGCCCAGGCTGCTCTCAAACCTGTGAGCTCAGGCGATCCTGTCTCCTCGGCCTCCCAAAGTGCTGGGATTACAGGCATGAGCCACTGCACCCGGCCTTCCTTGGAGTTTCTTAGTGAGGAAACCCATTTGGAAACATGAAATCTTGCCAAGGTCACACAGACAACAGGTCCAAGCAAGAGCAGTGTTCAAGCCCAAGGCAGCGTGCCCTCACCCCAGCCTTTGACCACTGGGGTGTCAGCATAGCCGGGTATGGCGGTCTGGTGCTATGCCTGGGTACCCAGGCTTGGAGCAGAATCTCGCTGTGCCATGGGAAAGGGCTCGGCAGTTATGGATGTGCCTGTGATCTCCAGCTGGGAGGGCACCCAGGTGGACACTAGTCCCTCGTCTGGGGAGCCGCATAGAAGGGCTAGTTGCTCTTATTCTCACGCTCTGGGCTGAGTGGTTAGATCCAGCAGTGTCTTCTTGGAGGCTCCAGGAGCTGGACCTCAGCCTAGACACTCACTCTCTTCCTCCGCCCACCATCTCCAGTTCCCCGACATCGTGGAGTTCTGTGAGACCATGGCCAATGCTGGGAAGACAGTGATCGTGGCTGCGCTGGATGGGACCTTTCAGAGGAAGGTGAGGCATTTGTCCCAGGTCTTAGAGCAGGGTATGGAGGGCGGAAGCGGCCTCCTGGCGGGTACGGGATGGTACACAACATTGTGCGCCCAGCATACCTCCTCTTGGTCTCAGTGAGGCACTCCCTGAGTAACCAGGGCTCGGACACTACAGGGCACAGCCAAGTTGCTCCGACCAGGCCTTGCCCTAGCCCAGGGACTCCCTGGTCTGCCCAGAAATGAGTGTCCAGACTGGATGCCACTTGCTGCGGTAGGTGCTTGGATTGGCAAAGGGATGGAGTAAGGCATAGTGCCCTGGGGTATGGGAGCAAGTTTTCTTGGCTTCAGCACTTGTGATTCAGAGGGTTTAAAAGAAAAACCCGCCTGGCGAGATGACCGAGTACACCCGCTTTCCGTGGCAACGCAGGCTTTCGGGGCCATCCTGAACCTGGTGCCCCTGGCTGAGAGTGTGGTGAAGCTGACTGCGGTGTGCATGGAGTGCTTCCGGGAGGCGGCCTACACCAAGAGGCTGGGCACGGAGAAAGAGGTAGCTCCCATCTGCCCTTTCCCGAGGGCTGGGTGGGCTGGGCCTGGCGGGCAGGAGTGTGGCCCGGCCTCCTTCCAGTCCCCACCCTTCACACCTGTCCCTTTGTGTCCTGCGGTCAGGTTGAGGTGATTGGTGGGGCGGACAAGTACCACTCCGTGTGTCGCCTCTGCTACTTCAAGAAGGTCTCAGGCCAACCCACAGGGCTGGACAACAAGGAGAACTGCCTGCTGCCAGGAAAGCCGGGGGAGGCGGTGGCTGTCAGGAAGCTCTTTGCCCCTCAGCAGATCCTGCAGAGAACAGCCCTGTCAACTGAGGGGCCTGAGAAGGGCCACCTGCTGCCGCCTGGCGGATGCCTGCTTGGCCTTTCGTGGAGGAAGTTGGGTGGAGAGGAGGGAACTTCCCCTTCTGGGATGTGCCCTTTGTGAGCTGCACCGAATGTCACATGCTCTTCTTGCCTGCCCACAGGCCCTTTCTTAGTTCCCTTCCTGGCTGCTGGGATGAGCTGCCTTAGACTGAAGCCAGCCCCACAAGGCGGCCTGGGGTCTGGCCACTGCAGAACCGCCCCCCTCCTTTGGGGTGAGGAACAGAGCCACGTGCTGTTGTGACATTAGCTGGACACCTTCTTCCCCCTTTGTGGCTTTCACTGCTGGGTTTCTGTTCTCCTGGGAAGTCCACACCACACACACAGGCTCTGGCTCCTGCCTGGGATGGGCTCCTGCCCTCCTCTGAGGATGGCCTGGACTCGGCCCTCTTGCCTCCTTTTGGGCTCAAAGCCCTTCCGAGGCTCTGGTGAAGGTTTTCTCCAGAACAACAGCGTCTCTCACGTGGGCGGCTTCAGCCCTGCTGGGGCTCAGATCCCAGGAGCTTCTCTTAGAGCACGGGAAGGGCAAGGTCCATGCTTCTGCTTTAGTGTATGAAACAAATAACTAATATTAAAATCCACCAGTTGATAGAAGCAGTCTTTTCCTTAATCTGTGTTTCCCCAGGTCTCATTGTGGACAACTCTTACAAGATTTGGGTGGGAAGTTTTTTTCCAGATCTTTTTGTAGTATTACTGACTACTTAACCACAACTTTCTGAGAAGTGATCACAAAGCATGTTCTAAGAGGAACATTTATCGGCCTTCCTGTTTGGGCTAGTGTCAAGACAAAAATGGGTGGATGGAGGAGTGTGGAGCCAGGTTAGAAAGACCAGGCCGCTGTTCTGTTGCCAGCTGAGGCTGCGAGGTCAGGTTTTGTTTGTGAAACAGACACTCGGCAGTTCGGGAGCCAAGCAGACATAGCTCAGCTGTGCCTCGGAAAATGGGCTCTGGCAGTGTCCTTGGAGGCGAGACTCCACTGGGGGTGGGCTGGGTTGCTCAGATCAGGTACCACGCACCCACTCACCCCGGGGCAGGCGGGGCGGCTGTTCCCAGTGGCTTCTCTGGCCTTCCTCCTCTCCTTTGCTAGTGAGTGTCCCAAGCCACAGCTGAGACCTGTAACTCACAGAACCTGGGAGCAGGCCCTATACTCGGGATTTTGAAACTCTTGGGACCCAGAGTTGACAGCTCCTTCTGCTACTGCTCAAAAAGGGAAGCCAGGAGTTGCTTCAGGGCGTGGCCTCTCTGGCTAGAGCTGGGCTCGCTCTCCCAGGGTGGGCTGGGGGGCCAAGCCTGTCCCTGCTGTGTCCCAGGAAGGATCTGGAGGTGCTGAGCCTTTGGGAGAGGGGAAACCTGGACCCGCCCATGGCACCCCTCTCCCTGACTTGAAAGGAGCACAAAGGGGAGGGTTACTGGGGAAGGGGCATTCCCAGGAGCTGCCACCTCGACTCCAGGAGGGAGCAGCAGGACCCTGGCGAGCCAGGCCAGAAAAATCTTGTTTACAAGCTGAGCAGTTGCTATTTTAAGATGCTGATGAAAGGCCTGTGAGGAATGAGACCCCAGACAGGAGAGGGGGTGATCTACGCAGGCCAGAGGGGAGGGGTCGGCTAGGTTGCCTCAGCTTTGTTCAAAATGCAAGTTTTACACAGCCAGCCCCCAAGGGTGCACTGAGTGGAATCTCCCTCCCGCCCCCAGGCTGAGGCCCAACCAGTGACAGTGGAGACTGGATGAGAAAACGTTTATTCCATCTCTGACCAGAAAAGAGGGCCGGGGCATCTCTCCCAAGGCTTTATAATACATTCGGCACAGCCAGGGGCCATGGGGTGCCCCTGCCCTCCCCTCACTTCTTAACAACTGCAGAATATTTACATAAAGCTGGGTGTTGTCAGGCAAAGCCCCTCCCTGCTGCCAGGGGGTAGGAGCAGGGAAATGCTGTGAGCTGCTCCCTGGGGTGGGCACCAGCCCCGCCCCCACACCATGGGAGGCAGCCCAGAGGCACTGGCACCGGGTGGCTATCCCAGACCACACAGCAGTGAGCACAGGCTGGGCAGTGGTTGGGGCGTAGGGTAACCTGAGTGAGGAGGCAAGAGCCTGAGCCCAGCACCCATGCAGAGACAGGTGTGTGCCCGACCTCCGTCTTTGGCTGAGAACCCAGATGACTGCGGCTCCCACAGCCTTGACCTGGGCTTGGCTCCTCCACGCTGGGGGAGGCTAAGGCACTTGTCAGATAGCACACGGGCGCCTTCCTACTTCTAGCTACTTGAGGCAGGGTTGGGGTCATTAAAAGCAACAAGAAAATCCATCTGGCCGAAAACCCTTTCCTACAAAAGGCCCTTGAGGAGTGAGTGGGTGACTGTGGAGCCCTCTGGGCACAGGCACTTGGGCTGTGGCTCTGCTGGCCCCCAGGGTGAGGAAGGGCCTCCTTAGCCATGTGTCAGCAGGGACTGCATGGGGGGAGGATGGGGGATGGGGGTGGCAGCCCCAGGAGGCCTTGTGGGAAAAGTCCAGCGCCACTCAGTACACAGGGGGCGGCTGGTAGCCCTCAGTGGTCTCCGCGTTCTGAGTGAAGGGTGGCTGCTGGTAGTTGTCCACAGGTGCACCTGGGTAGGAGGCGTAGGCTGTGCTGGGGTCTGGAGTGGGGTCCACATAGTTCTGGATGAAGTCGTCCACACCGGCCTTATAACGCTGGTAGGCCAGAGAGGCCAGCACGCCCTGCAGGGGGAGCCCAGGCTTGGGTTGGGGAGAGCAGAGAGATGCAGGTGGGAGGGAGCCCCACCCTTCATCAGGGACGCACTGGCCTGCTCTGGCCCACCTACCCAGGAGAAGATGGAAAAGAAGCTGAAGGCAATGGCTGCCCGGGCGGAGTCGGCGCCCACCAGCACGTCTTCCATCTTGGTGGCTGCCCACTGATTGGTGAGAAAGCAGAAACCAACAAACCACAGGAAGGTCCAGAGAGCTGGAGAGAGGCAGGGAGGTCAGCTCCAAGGAGGGCTAGGGGCTTTCCAGGGAAGGGGACTCCTGGAAGGGAAGGCAGCCCCAAGCTGAGATCTCCCAGGAGCTTCCAGGACGAGTAAGCTGCAGAAACTGGAGGGGAGGCCAGGCACCAAAGTCTGCACCCCGAGCCTCAACACCAGTGGGTTTCAGCAGATGCCAGAAATCCTTATGTGCCAGCCCAGGGCATAAGAGGGACACCAGCACCCCCCCACGCCATGGCGAAGCCTGTCTGCTCAGGTCGGCTGAAGCTCCGCAGTCGTGAAGCCCTAGGGCTAGCACCTCTGGCTCCCAGTCCCTCCCAAGATCAAGTGGAGGAGCTGCCAGAAGGTACCTGAGAAGAGCAGGTCGCCAATGACCAGGTACTTGCGGTCAGTGGCGTTGCTCATCTGGGGGAAATACACGTCGACCACCAAGAAGAAGGCCGAGGCCAGGAAGGCCAGCACCCCAATGACACTGCCGTAGCGGCAGGCGTCTTCATTGTGGTTGAACACACAGTACATCTGCTTAGACTGGTGGGTGTTGCTGTAGCCCTCCCCGAAGATGCAGGAGAACACGATCAAGGCGAAGACCTGAGGGGGAGAGGGGCTGGTAGGGCTGGGGGCCGTCTGGGAGGCACACGCCGTGCTGCTGCCTCCTGGGACTCAGGGATGGGACCCTGGCGTGGTGTTTGGGCCCTTTTGGAGAACTTGCCAGAGACAGCTGATGAGCAAGTGCTTCCTGGTGTACCACCAAGTCACAAGGGGGCCTGCCCGGGAATCCTGGACTGTGGTGGGGTGGGGAAAGGACGGGGATCTCCTGGGAGGGGACCGTCCCTTCCCTAGCTGCCTGCCAGACCTGATGAGGAGGAGGGGCAATGCCCTCACCCCCACTTTGGATGAGTTTTAAACAAGATGGACCAAAAACCATAGTCTCATGCACGTCACCCCACCACCTTCTGCCCAGTCACCTCTACTGTGCCCAACACACTGCACCTGCACATCCCAGTGAAGGTGGGGAGGACCTCTCCAGAAAGCCATGCCAGTGTTCCCGGGACCCCCTCACCTCCCGGAGCCCACTCCCAGCGCTGGCCTCGGCCCTGTCCAATTCCTCCCTGGTCCAGGCTGGACGCCTCAGTCTGGCTAGCTTTCCTTATACAAAGGCTTCCCGCCTCTTTGGCATCCTGGTCCCTCCTCTCCCAGAGAGCTCCAGGCTGTCTCTTGTTCCACAGTGGGTCCTGCCAGCATGGGCACTTCAGGTGGTCTAAACAGCAGGCCTATGGATGCAGCTCTGAAACTCAGACCCCTGGAGGACCGGCGGCGGGGGCGATGTCCACAAACTGGAGCGCCCCAGAGGGGCTCCACCTTCTTGGGAATAGCTCCGTGCCACCTCCCCAAACCACAGTCACTGCCCATACCCACTCCAACCTCCGCAGATGTGGATGGGTCTGTGGGCATCTGGCTCCTCTGCGACCATGCCAGGCCTCTCCCTTGCCCCATCCTGTCCTCACCAGGAGCTCTCCACAAGATTCTGGAGAGCAATCGCAAGCCCCGCCCCCAGCTAGAGATGAAGCCGGAACTCTGGGATGCTGGTAGCAGGGCGCCTGCCCAGGACTCCTGACACCGCCATCCTGACCCAGTAGGCATCTGCTCCTTGGGCACAGCCCAGGACAGAGGCAGTTAGACCTCACAGCCCAGGACAGAGGCAGTTAGACCCCTCCTGACACCATCTCCAGCTTTCAGTGCTGGCTAGAGACTCCCACCCCAAAATCTGGTGTCGAAAGGCCCAGTGCATGGTGGGGTACATCACATCCTGGGGCCACCCAATCTCGGCGGGGGAGCAGACCCGTGGCTAGCTCCCGAGTGGGAAGGAGACCCTGTTTCCAGGCGTGAGGCCATCCCCCTACCCACCTCCTCGCACACCACGTGGCTGCGGAAAGCCCCTTCCCGGTGAATCCCCTAAGCTAGAGGCCGCGGCGTGCAGGCCACCTGTCCTGGAGCTGCCCCCAAGCTCCTCCCATTGCCAGCGGGGCGACGGGCCTGCTCCCCGCGGCGCCTCCCGACACCCCGCGCCAGGGTGGCGGGGCTGGGACCGGGGTCCTGGGAGTCGGGCAGGTGGCGGGCCGGGACTGGGAGGGCACAGCGGGACCGGGTCGTGGCGGGAGGGAGGGCGGGGCGGGGACGCTGGACGCCGGCCCACCGCACCTCCAGGCCCCGGACGCGCGGCTGCCGCCACCTGTCGCGCTCGCGGGCTCGCGGCCCCGCCGGGCCTGGCGGCGGGGGGCGTCCCCGGGGCCCCCGACCCGCTCCCCCGGACTCACCAGGCACACGGCGCGCGCCACCACCTGCGGCTGCGTCAGGAAGCGCCGCAGGTCGAAGGAGCCGCCCGCCTTGGCTGCGCCGTAGGCCCCGCTCTCCATGTCGCTGTCGCCGCCGCCGCCGCCGCCGCGGAACGCCGAGGAACCGGCCGAGCGGCTCCGCGCCAGCCCCGCCCCCGCCCGCCGGGGGCGTGGCCAGGCGCCGCCAGGGACCGAGGGCAAAGTGCGGCCCTCGCGGGCGGCGGGCGGCGGGCGGCGGGCGACCTGCGCTCGCCGCGGCGCGGAGGGGTCCAGCCGCAGAGCGCCCGTTGTCCACCCCAGCTCCAGGTCAGGGGGCCCGTCCCTCTGCGACGCTGGCCGGCAGCACGACCAGAAATTCGGACCAGAGTCCCCCAGGAAGAGGGACGGGCGGAGGTCCCCCCCACCCTCCTTGCCCTGCCCTCCCGTCTCCTTCCGGAAGCTCACCTGTCCTGGAGCTGGTTCTGAACCCCACCTGCCCAGCACCCCCCCATCCCACTCAAAACTCGGAGCCTGGAGTTTCCTCCTTGCCTGCCTGTCACTCTCCCCTCCTTTCTGGAACTAAGTCTAGGGTAGGGTCGAGGATGCCGTTCCCCCCATTCTTCCTGGGCTGGGCTGGAACCCAAGGCTGCGAAGGGCAGTGTGGCTTCACACTTCCAGGTTCCAAGATGGTGTGCAAGCGGAAACGAAGTTTCCAGGGTGGCCGGCAGGGGGCGGAGTCTAATCCAGTTCAAATCCCCCCTCCCCACCCCCTTCAGAAATCGGTACACGGCGTCTGGTACAAGGAAGGCAGGGGTAGGCTCTGTTGTGTGTTGGGCTGGGGAGCGGCGTGGCATAGAGGTGCATCCTCCAGACCCACAGTCAGGGAGGAATTGCAGTCCCCCTTTGCGAGGTGCAGGTAAAGGTTGCTGAGAGCCTGTTTGCCAGAGTTGGGGGACTGGACCACCAGGAGGTGGCTGCCCGTCCCGGGTAGAGGGGAGCAGGTGTGGGGGAGGGGCGGGGAGTTTTCACAGTCTGCCCACTTGCTGCCTACACCCAATAGACAGTGACTGCAGCTGAGGGGTGAGGACAGGAGCTACACACAGCCCTTCCTTCCTATCCACCTCTCAGAGTCCTCACACCGACACCATGTGGGTTGCTGAAGGTCACCAGGGCTCCAAGAATCCGCAGACAGGCTTTTTTCTCTTCCTTCCTTCCTTCTTTCCTTCCTCCCTCCCTTCCTTCCTTACTTCCTGTTGGAATCTCACGCGGTCGCCCGGGCTGGAGTGCCATGGCACACTCACAGCCACTCCAGCCTCAACCCGCTGGGCTCAAGTGATCCTTCTGCCTCAGCCTTCCAAGTAGCTGGAACTACAGGCGTTCAGCACCACGCCCAGCTAATTTTTCTTGATTTATTGTAGAGACAAAGTCTCACCAAATTGCCCAGGCTGATCTCGAATCCCTGGGCTCAGGCAGTCCTCTCACCTCAGCCTCCCAAAGTGCTGGAATTACAGGTGTGAGCCACCATGCCCAGCCTCTTTCTTCTTCTTCTTTTTTTTTAATGGTAGATCACATGCTGTTATGGGATACACATAGATAGTAAAAAGGTCATTACAGTGAAGCAATTAACGTACCCATCAGCTCACATAGTTACTCATTTTGTTTTTGTTTTTGTGACAAGAGGCCAAAAATCTCATTTTGCGCGAGTTCCATGTATGTGCAGTGTGGTTCCTTTACCTGCACTCTTCACGTTGCACATTAGAGTTCTAGACCGTTCCTCTTACAGAGCTGCTACGTTGTATCCTCCGACCTGCATCTCCCCATTCCCAGCTTCCTACACCCACAGACTTTATACTTCACTCAAATGGAGGGTCCTCCTGTGGGGCGGCCAGGCAAGCCTGCATCTTCTGGTTACAACCTTGATGACAAAGAAGTTAGACTTCAGCTCAGGTGGGCTCTCTCAGCCAGCCCTTCCCAAGGCCTGTGGAATTTTATGGTGTCGAGTGCATCATTGCCCCGGCAGGAGGAGAGCCCTGAGGCTTACTCACCCCACTAATAAAGAGGAAGGTGCTGATCACCCATAGGGCAAGGCCCTGGTCACATGGCGAGTGGGAGCCAGGTCTCTGTGCCCCATTTTACAGAAGGAAGAGCTGAGGCTCAGAGAAGTGACATGGCTCGCCCATGAGTCTGGCCTCTGCGAAGGACAGACTTGGAAGGAAAGGACCCAGAGGCGAGATAAGGACAGACTTTTGACAAAGCCACTGAAGGAGAGGAGAACCAGGTCACAGCAGTGTCTTCAAGATCAAGGGAGGCGAGAAGTTCAAGGAGGCAGGGGTGGCAGTCACCAGAGGCCCTGCAGAGGCCTGTGGTGCCTGGGGTCAGACAACACAAAGGCCCTGGTCACTTTACATGTCAGTGAAACAATGGACTTGGCGAAGGGATCCCCGGAGACCTAGACTCTGCCTCCTGTCACCACCTGGGAAAGACCCCCCCAATGTGGTTCTCACAGAGGACAGGAAATCCTGACCCACCTGTTCCAGGGGGCATCGACCCCCACCCCCCAACGTCAGGCCCCATAAGGAACTTAGGAGGGAGCCCCCAGAGGTGAACTTACTTCATTGCAGGGCAGCTAGGGCACTGGTCAAGGTCAGATAAAGCCACATATGTGCCCGCCTCAGCAGACACATGGCACCCAGTAGGCTCTCAGTAAACCACTTCGAGTCGTGCATAAGCGGCACGGCCCTTCTCTACCCTGGTCCACCCCTGTCTTGCAAGCCCAGCACCCACTACTCCCCAGCAGGGCCCTGTTGGAAAGTTAGGCCATCTGTAGCTCTCACTCCTCCTGCACCCTGCCCCCATTTCCTACCTGGTCCACGCAGTCCAGCCCAGCATCCCGGAGGCAATAGCTGCAGTGGAGGCCACGCTGCCCGCCAGCACAAAGGTGGGGCCCTCAGGCAGCTCTCCTGGGAGGGAGGTGGAGGCAGCTGGGTTGGCCTCCCTTTAGGCAGGGGCCAGGGCGGACATGGCTGCCTTGGGTGCCCTTCCTGCTCTTGGCAGAGGCCGAGCAGAGCCGTCCCCGCTCCCACCGGCCAGCCTCCTAGCACGGTACACCCTCCCAGAGCAGAAGTGCCTTCTGGAAATGCAAGGGCTTGCTCACCTGGGGGCACCAGCGTGAGGGCACCATGCTGGATATTGACGCCATTTTCAGCCTGGCACTGGAGCCAGTCTGACGTCTGGGCCGGCAGGAAGGAGAAGTTGGCAGGCTGCCCGTGGGGTGGTCTCTGCTGCATGTAGATGCGCCCGTCCTTCCCGACCAGGCTATAGGTGATGGGTGGGCTCCCCGAGGATGCCTGGCAGGATATCTCGACCCTGGGGCCTGACCCTCTGTCCTGCAGGGCGAAGTTAGTCTGCAGCTGGGACAGTGGCTCTGGCAAGGTGGGAGAGGGAAGCATGGGCATGGATGGGAGGTTTTAACACCCCCCTTCTCTTCATTATAAAATGCCTAATGAGGCCGGGTGCGGTGGCTCAAACCTGTAATCCCAGCACTTTGGGAGCCTGAGGCGAGTGAATTGCCTGAGCCCACGGGTTTGAGACCAGCCCGGGCAACTTGAAGGGACCTTACCTCTACAATAAATCAAAAATTAGCCTGGTGCGGTAACACACATCTGTAGTTCTGGCTACTTGTAAGGCTAAGATGGAAGGATCGCTGGAGCCCAGCAGGCTGACACTAGGGTGGCCATAAGTGTGCCACTGCACTCCAGCCTGGGCGACAGAGTGAGACTCCAACTCAAAAACAAACAAACAAACAAACAAACAAAAATGCCTAATGAGCCTGAAGCTTAGATGTGACTGCCACCGCCTCCGGGTAGCCTTCTGAAGTTCCCCTTCCACCTTGTGTCTGGGCTTCTAGCCTACCTGTAGTGTGTACCATGCTATTTCATATTTGGTTTTATCCCTGTGTAGTATATTTCAGGTTCTCAGACTTAACAAATTAAGGTACAGTTTGATTTGAATTTCAGATAAACAATGAATTATTTTTGTAGTATAAGTATGTTCTATGCAAAATTTATCTGATAACCCTAATTATATTTTTTCAGCCTCCTCTCTTTTACTGAAAGGCAAGCTCCCTCGGGACAAGAACTGTCACCTAGAAGATTCTAGAATCCCCCAGGCATTGAGCCTGATGCTCTAAGCATTCTTAGTCACTAGTAACAACCACTACCCTTTGTTTTATACTTGCTACCTACTAAAAGCTT
Source organism: Cephalopachus bancanus (assembly GCA_027257055.1). Taxonomy (NCBI): domain Eukaryota; kingdom Metazoa; phylum Chordata; class Mammalia; order Primates; family Tarsiidae; genus Cephalopachus; species Cephalopachus bancanus. The sequence goes on along the minus strand of JAPVLO010000064.1, from coordinate 1,563,649 downwards.
TCACTTAATCCTTTCTATATCCCTGATAAGTATTATTATTTGGGGATGGGGGAGTTGAAGTCTCATTCTGTCACCCAGGCTGGAGTGCAGTGGCATACTCACGGCCACCCCAGCATCGACCTGCTGGGCTCCAGCGATCCTTCTGCCTCAGCCTCTCAAGTAGCTGGGACTACAGGTGTGTGCCACCATGCCCAGCTAATTTCTAAAATTTTCTGTAGAGAAGAGGTTTGGCTATGTTGCCTAGACTGGTCTCAAACTCCTGGGCTCAAGGAATCCTCCTACCTCGGCCTCCCAGAGTGCTGGAATTATAGGTCTAGGTCTTATTTTCATCGTCTTTTTTTTTTTGAGTTGGAGTCTCATTCTGTCATCCAGGCTAGAGTGCAGTGGCACACTCACAGCCACCCCAGCGTTGACCTGCTGGACTCCGGCGATCCTTCCACCTCAGCCTTCCAAGTAGCTGGAACTATAAGTGCATACTACCACTCCCGGCTAAATTTTGATTTCATTGTAGAGATGAGGTCTTGTCAAGATCCCTGGGCTGGTCTCGAAACCATAGGCTCAGGCAATCCACTCGCCTGGGCCTCCCGAAGTGCTGGGATTACAGGCTGAGCCACCTAGCCCGGCTTTAATTTTAGCTTTATTTTGCAGATGAAGCGATTGAGGTCCAGAGGTTAAGTGACTTGCCCAAGACCCCACAGCCACTAAGGGTAGGGATTTGAACCCTGGGCTGTTGGGCTGTACACCCTGGAATATCCTCCCCAAGGCCGTCCTCCAGTGTCCTTAGGGTGTGGGGCAAAGAATGGATGGACAGGCGTCATAGTCCCACCATAGACCAGGCAACACTTCCTGGTTCCCACACCCCCATGGCTCCCACCAAGGTTACCTGAGTTAAGATCAGGATGGAAATGGGAAGGAGGAGGCAGCGTTTGGCACTGGACAGAGGAGGGCTTGAAGCCAGCCTTGGCCACTTGCCAGTCGCGTGGCCTGGGGCAGCTTTCTTTTTTTTTTTTTTGAGTTGGAGTCTCACTCTGTCGCCCAGACTGGAGTGCAGTGGCCGCTCCCGGCCACCGCAGCCTCGACCTGCTGGGCTCCGGCGATCCTTCCGTCTCAACCTTTCCAAGTAGCTGGAACTACAGGCGTGCGCTACCACGCCCAGCTAATTTTTTGCTTTATTGTAGAGATGAGGTCTCGCCAAGTTGCCCAGGCAGGTCTCAGATCCGCGGGCTCAGGCAACTTTCTTAACGTCTCAAAGCCTCAGCTTCCACATCTATAGAAACAGAACCTCCAACCCTACCTCCACACTGCTGTGAAGATCGATCAGCCGAGATAATGCACAAAACACGCCAGTTTATCAGCTTGAGGTCTGAGCTGACAAGTCAGCGGTCAGAATGATCACTTCTGCCCTCAGGCCTCTTCCAGGAGACTGGGCCCCGGGGCCCAGGGGCCCTATGATCAGGGCCCAGGGGACTGAGAGTGGCCTTGGGGGTGGCAGCCTATCCTCATCTCCACCCTGGTGCCCTGGCCCTTGCTAACCCAGCCCCCCGGGGCCCACAGTTCCCACCATCAGGAGGTCCCCCCTTATCTGCCTCCCACCCACCCTCCCAGCCCTGCACCACCCCCCCGCACTCACTTGCCCACAGCTCCCAATACATCTGCAGCCTGGTGCTGACCGCGTGGGTGCCCATGGTGGAGGTCGCCTGGCAGGCGTAGGTGAGCAGGTCTGGCCTGGACTTGAGTGTGACATTGATGCTGAAGAAGGCTGGATTGTGGGTTTTCACCATCTTCTTGGCCACCTCGATGTCCCGGCTTCCCCAGAGGGTATAGGTGATGGGTGGGGGCGTCTGGGGTGCCTGGCAGGTTATAAGGACCCGGCGGCCTCTGGGGAAAACTTCCAGGACCTTGTAGGCAATGGAGACTTCAGGGGTGATTTCTGGGAGGTGAAATGGTCAGAGAAGGAAGAAAGAAACCCATATTTATCAGATATCTTAAGAAAATACCGGTTTGGCAGTTAAACGGAGAATTACCATATGACCCCATAATTCCACTCCTAGATATCTACCGAAAGAACTGAAAACGGACTCGTTTTCAGACGCCTGGACACATGTGTTTGCAGCCACGTTACTTACCGCAGCCACAGGGGGAGTCAGTTCAGTGTCTAGCAGCAGATGGATGGATAAACAAAATGTGACTGAACAGGCAAAGGAATATTATTCAGCCTTAAAAAGAGATGCAGTACAGACATGTGCTATAGCCGGGTGAGTCCTAACAACATTACGCTAAGTGAGAGAAGTCAGACACAAAAGGCAACTGTTGTAAGAACCTATTTGCATGAAAATGTCCAGAATAGAAAAATCCAGAGACAGAAAGCACACTGGTGGTCAGTAGGGCCTGGGTCAGGGGAAATGGAGAGTAACTGCCTAATGAGTATGGGGTTTTCTTCTGGGTGATGAAAATGCTTAGGAACCAGATAGAAGTGGTGGTTGCACAACATTTTTTTTTTATTCGGAGTGTCACTCTGTCGCCCAGGCTGGAGGGCAGTGGCAGGCTCACGGCCACCACAGTCTCGACCTGCTGGGCTCAGGCGATCCTTCAGCCTTAGCCTTCCAAGTAGCTGGAACTACAGGTACGCACCACCACACTTGGCTAAATTTTTGATTTATGGTAGAGATGAGGTCTCGCCAAATTGCCCAGGCTGGTCTCAAACCCATGGGCTCAGGCAATCCTCTCTCCTCAGCCTCCCAAAGTGCTGGGATTATAGGCATAAGCCACCACACCTGGCTGCATTGTTACTGCATTAAATGCTACTGAAATACCGCTTTCAAATGGTGAGCTTTTTGTTATGTGAATTTCACTTGAAAAAAAGATTAGGAAAATGCTAGGAAAAAAGCCTGCCTCCTGGGTTTAGGCTCTTCTGCCCAGAATATTTTACTGTAAAAAATGTGGCTGAGTGCGGTGGTTTATGCATGTAATCTCAGCACTTTGGGAGGCCGAGGCAGGAGGATCGCTGGACACCAGGAGTTCAAGACTAACCTTAGTAGAGACTCTGTCTCTACTAAACAAATATATAAATAAAATAAAACAATTAGCCAGTCATGGTCGTGCACACCTATAGTCCTAGTCACTCAAGGGGATTGAGGTAGAAAGTCTGCTTGAGTCAACTAGTTCAAGACTTCAGTGAGATATGATCACACCACTTCACTCCAGCCTGGGCGACAGAGAGAAAGACCCCATCTCTTAAAAAACAGGAAAACAAAAAACAGTCAAGTACAGTGGCTCATACTTGTAATCTCAGCACTTTGGGAGGCCGAGGCAGGAGGATTGCTTGAGTTCAGGCGTTCGAGACCAGCCTAAGCAACATAGCAAGACCCTGTCTCTACAAAAAAAATTTAAAAAGTTAGCCTGGTGTGCTGGCATACTCCTGTAGTCCCAGCTACTTGGGAGGCTGAGGCAGGAGGATCACTTGAGCTCAGGAGTTTCGAGGCTGCGGTGAGCCATGATTGTGCCACTGTGCTCCAGCCTGGGCAACAGAGTGAGACCCCGACTCAAACAAACACAAAATAAAAATCCAACAACAACGAAAGGCGATTTAGATCTGAGTAGTGTGGAACACAGGCTAGGCTGGATTCAATTTTGGGACTCAACAGCTTTGTTGTCTGTAAGCTGCCAGGGGCAGACACCGTGTCCCTCTCCCACATCACTGCGTCTCTGACCCGTGGTAGGACCAGAAATTTGCCATTTCTTGTCCGAATGACTCATGTAAATTAAAAGGCAGTTACTCTCAAGTTGCACGCCAAAGTGTGGCTTGCGCCCCAGCTCCAGGGACCTAAGACGCATGCTTTGAGTGACGCAGCCCAGGTGTTCTGGAGCCGGATATTCTCACAGTGATGGGGACAAGTAAGACACAAGGTGGACCGGGAACCCGATGAGCCAGCCCTGCCTGAGCCTGACTGATTTAGCCTGAAATTGCCCAGGCTGGTCTCAAACCCATGGGCTCAGGCAATCCTCTCGCCTCGGCCTCCCCAAGTGCTGGGATTATAAGCATCAGCCACCATGCCTGACTGCTTTGTGACTGCATTGAATGCTACTGAAATAGCACTGCGGTGGCTGTGAGTGTACCGCTGCACTGCCGCCTGGGTGACAAGAGTGAGATTCCAACTCAAAAAACCCACAAAAACCAAAAAACAAAAAAGCTGGGTGCAGTGGCTCACGCCTGTAATCCCAGCACTTTGGGAGGCAGAGGCGAGAGGATTGCCTGAGCCCAGGAGTTTGAGACCTGCCTGGGCAACTTGGCGAGACCTCATCTCTACCATAAATCAGAAAAACTCTCCAGGCATGGTGCCACATGCCTGTAGTTCCAGTTACTTGGAAGGCAGAGGCGGAAGGATCTCCTGAACCCAAGAGGTCGAGGTTGCGGTGGCAGTGATGGTGCACCACTGCACTCCAGCCTGGGCGACAGAGTGAGACTCTGGATAAGTAAATAATAACTAACATAAACAACATAAAACAAAATGGAAGATCAGTCATAAAACAGGAGGCAGAAGGGTATGACCCAGATTCACAAGAGGCACCACCAAGGAGGCATCCCAGACTTGGAGAGAGCAAGCTAAACTGGGGAGAAAAAGGCAACGTCAGGAAAAGTAGGTCTTTGAGGAATGGGAGTCTTTTACGGGGCACCAGCGTGTTCACGGTCCTAAGCACGCTCTGGTTGGAAATCCGCCATCCAGCCTATTCCAGCGGACCTTCACCCATCTAGCCCTGGTATCTGCCTGCCAGTGACTTTTCTGTTGTGTAGGCAGATTCTGGAGTCGATTTCCGTGCAGAAAACATCTCTGAGATCTTCCTGTTGGGGCTTGTGTTGCCTTTACTGATTTCTCTAAGATAGTAGTTGGGATGAAACCAAGATGCCTTCAGAGTTGGGGCCTGTGCAGAGGGTTGCACTGACGGTGGATACCTGCTTGCATTTTCAGGAATTGTGGGGGTGGCAGTGCTTGGCTTGGTGAGTAAGAGAAAGGTCTATGAACTTGCAACCACAGGGTCAGCTCAAACTGATTAACCGTTGCTTAAGCGGCAACAGACGGTACAGAGCCAAGATTGCAAGTCACACAGCCCAGCCCACTCAACGGGAAACAGCCTTAACCTCCTAATTGTTAACACCGCCAGCCTGGCATGCTGGCTGGGTTGGCCTCACCTGAGACCGATTAGGAATGCCATAAAAGCTTGACCCACCCCCAGATCAGGGAGACAGACTTGAGTGTTGCTTCCTGTTTTCTTGCCAGGCCACTCGCAATAAAACCCTTTCTTTTCTCCAAAGCCAGGGCTGTAATATTGGCTTCTAGTGTGTTGCAAAGTGAGCCCATTGCTTGTAACAAAAAGTAAAATCTAAATAGCAAAGAACTTCATAAATCATCCTTGCTCTGCTGGTCACATCTGCCTTGGAAACCACACGGCAATCAGAAAACTGTTCATTGAGCAGGGAATTGGAACAAACTAGAATGTGTGACCACGAAGCACATTTCTTTCTAGACCAGTAGTTCTCAATTAAGGGTGATTTTACCTCCAGGGGAACTTTGTATCTGGAGACATTTGTGGTTGTCAAGAATGAGGGGTAGAGGCCAGGGCTGTTGCTTAATATCCTGCAATGCCCAGGACAGCCCCCTGCAACAGAGAAGGAGCATGCCCCAAATGTCAACTGTGCTGCAGTTGAGAACTCTGGTCTAGACCACTAGTAGCAACCTTCTAGAATCAGGATTTCTTTCCCTGCCAATGGCTGTACAGACACCAACAAATATGTTCTCATCTGTGCCTCTTTCAAAACTCCATGAGAAACCCCATTTCTGTGGGGGAAGGATACATATTTTTTTCCCAACAGTCTTTCATGCAAAAACCTTTGAAAAAAGTCAAGCTCTATCCAGAGGTGAGGTTGCTTTCTGGGGCACCGTTCTGCGGACTTCTTCCAGGAATTTTATCATTGTGATGTCACCTCAGGGCCAAGAGGCCTCCTCCTCATGGTCCAAAGATGGTTCAGATCCCTGCCTCACCGTGGGAGTCCAGGGCTGAAGGGTGACTGCCCCCCTTCTGCTCCATTCGTGATGAAAAATTGTCTTTTTTTAGTTCCCTCCACCCTCCTACCCCCGCCACCCAAGTATCTTGACTTTATAAAAATGAAAGGAAAAAACTGCTCCTTTCATTTGCATTTCAGTGGCCATTAATAGAAGCTTGATTTGCATAGGAACCATTTTTAAAGTCCACTAAGCAGTGGGGCATTCACTTTTTATTCTAATAAGACTTGTGTGGGCTTTTTGCTTTGTTTTTTTTTTTGAGTTGGAGTCTCACTGTGTCGCCCAGGCTGGAATGCAGTGGCATGCTCCTGGCCACCGCAACCTCGACTTGCTGGGCTCCGGTGATCCTTTCGCCTCAGCCTTCCGAGTAGCTAGAACTACAGGTGTGCGCTACCACACCCGGCTAGGCTTTTTGCTTTTTTTTTTGAGTTGGAGTCTCACTCTGTCGCCCAGACTGGAGTGCAGTGGCCGCTCCCGGCCACTGCAACCTCGACCTGTTGGGCTCCAGTGATCCTTCCGCCTCAGTCTTCCAAGTAGCTGGAATTACAGGCATGTGCTACCACGCCCAGCTGGTTTTTTGATTTATTGTAGAGATGAGGTCTCGTTGCCCAGGCGGGTCTCGAACCCGCGGGCTCAGGCAATCCACTCACCTCAGCCTCCCAAAGGCGCGGGATTACAGGCTGAGCCACCGAGCCCAGCTGGCTTTTTGCTTTTTAATTATTTAGTTTACTGGTCTAGCCTGCCATTAAAGGATGGTCTGTTATTTAATTTAAAATTCATCTGCTGTGTCAGAACATATGAATGAAGGGATGGCACACTCAAAATTTGATAAAGTGATGACAAGGCCACCCTCAGGACCAGAAGCTAAGCCAAGCCCAGGCTGGGCTAAGGGGTCACTGCATAGAGCATCGTTTCAATAGGAGGGAATGTGTGTTGTCAAAGAGAGAAGGAGGCATGCCTGTAATCTCAGCACTTTGGGAGGCTGAGGTGGGAGGATCACTTGAGGCCAAGAGTTTGAGGCCAACCTGAGCAGCACAGCAAGACCTCACCTCTACAAAAAAATTAAAAAATTAGCTGAAGACCGGCGTGGTGGCTTACATCTATAATCCCAGCACTTTGGGAGGTGGAGGTGAGAGGATTGCCTGTGCCCAAGGATTTGAGACCAGCCTAGGCAATTTGACGAGAGCTCGTCTCTACAATAAGTAAAAAAAAAAGAAAAGAAAAGAAAAATTAGCCAAGCATGGGCACACCTGTAGTTCCAGCTACTTGGAGGGCTGAGGCGGAAGGATCACCTGAGCCCAGCAGGTCAAGGCTGCGGTGGCCATGAGCATGTCACTGCACTCTAACCTAGGCGACAGAGTGAGACTCCAATTAAAAAAAATTTATTGGTGCACATCTATAGTCCCATACATCTTTATTTGTTTTTTGGGGTTTTTTTTGAGTTGGAGTCTCACTGTCACCCAGACTGGAGTGCAGTGGCCACTCCCGGCCACTGCAGCCACAATCTGCTGGGCTCCGGCAATCCTTCCGCCTCAGCCTTCCGAGTAGCTGGAACTACAGGCACGTGCTACCACGCCCGGCTAATTTTTGATTTATTGTAGAGATGAGGTCTCGACAAATTGCCCAGGCGGGTCTCGAACCCGCGGGCTCAGGAAATCCACTCACCTCAGCCTCCCAAAGGCACGGGATTACAGGCTGAGCCACCGAGCCCGGCTCCACATCTTTAAAATAAAATTTAAAAATTTTAAAATGTATTGGTGCACACCTATAGTCCTAGAGAGGCTGAGGTGGGATAATTGCTTGAGTTCAGGGGGTGGAGGCTGCAGTGAGCCAAGATTGCGCCACTGTACTCCAGCTTGGGTGACAGAGTAGGACCCTGTCTTGAAGGAAAGAAAGACAGGCTGGGCGTGGTGGCTCATGCCTGTAATTCCAGCATTTTGGGGGGTGGAGGCAAGAGGATTGCCTGAGCCCAGGGGTTCAAGACCAGCCTGGGCAACTTGATGAGACCCTGTCTCTACAATAAATAAACTAAAAAAAATTAGCTGGGCATGGTGGCACGCGCCTGTAGTTCCAGCTACTTGGATGACTGAGGCAGAAGGATCGCCGGAGCTCAGCAGGTTGAGACTGTGGTGGCCATGAGTGTGACACTGCACTCCAGCCTGGGCGACACAGTGAGATTCTGACTCACAAAAAAAAAGCAACCTGGATAGACTTAGAGTCTGTAATACTGAGTGATGTATTACAGAAACAAAGAACTGAGTATCACATGTTCTCACTCATAAACAGACCTTGAACAATTATCATAACAGTATAAGAAAAGGATTGGCAGTAGTGGGAAACTGCCGGGGTTGGGGGACCGGGGTTGGGATTGACAGTAGTGGGAATCTGCCAGGGGAGGGGTGAGCACACCTCATCAACAAGGGTACCTGAATCATGAACATTTGTATACTTAACCCTGAATTGTACCCCACATCTTTGTTTTTTTGGGTTTTTTTTTTTTTGAGTTGGAGTCTCACTCTGTTGCCCAGACTGGAGTGCAGTGGCCGCTCCCAGTCACCGCAGCCTCAACCTGCTGGGCTCCGGCGATCCTTCCGCCTCAGCCTTCCGAGTAGCTGGAACTACAGGCACGCGCTACCACGCCCGGCTAATTTTTGATTTATTGTAGAGATGAGGTCTCGCCAAGTTGCCCAGGTGGGTCTCGAACCCGCGGGCTCAGGCAATCCACTCCCCTCAGCCTCCCAAGGAGCGGGATGACAGGCTGAGCCACCAAGCCCGGCTGAATGTGCCCATTTTTATCATCTGTTCTCTCAGCCCTCCTAGAACATAAGATACATGAGGGTTCGTTTCATGCCTTGCCTATTCCTTAGGGGCTGAAACGGTGACCAAACAGGTGCTCAAGTTGGATAAATGAATGATGTCATCAGTCAGTCTCTTAGGAGTTTGGTTAGCAGGACATGGTTGGCAAATCTGAGCAGAGGTCGGGAGCCAGCTGAGAGCTGAGGTGGGACGGCTCCTGCACAGGTACGCCCCCGAGACCCGGCTGCTTGCTCTTTTTAGCAGCAATACCAGTGATGTGTGGATTTTCAAAGCAAATGAGGAAATGATAGTTCAACTTGTGCCTCAGTCAAGTGAGACCCACGTCACCCCTACCCGGTACCCGCCTTTAAGCAGAATCGAGGGGGAATGCCCTGCTCTATGACCTGGCAACCCGGTGACATGGGGTAGGGGGCTGGCTGGAACAAGACGGGGAGGTGACTGGCCACCTCCGCCTGAACAGACACGAGAGCTAGAGATGGGCGTGGGGTGGGGTGGGGTAGGGATAGGCAGAAAAGTGTCGGAAGGATGGATCATCGGGCAGAGGCCGGGAGGAGGCAGGCCAGGGGCTGGTGGACCCTTCCCCAGCTTTCCCTCCTGGACCCGTGAGGCTCTGGGCCCTCAGAGGGTGAGACCTGGATGCTCTCTGGCTGCCTCCAAGGGTAAGGCAGCTTCTGCAAGCCAGGCCCCTAGGGGAGCCTTGATTTCCCATTTTTTCACCACCTTCTCCTCACCTGAGGACCCCGGACCTCCCGGGCCAAGGTGCCCCACCAGAATCCCCAGCCCTTTCTGGGGCCACAACCACCCTGCAGAGCTCTGGGTCTCCCAGAGGGGCTTCTGCCCCAGATGGAGAACTTAGGGTGGAGTGACTGGGACATCACTGCCCAGAGGACACCACCCTCTAAACAGCCCAGCTGGAAGTCGAGCACCTTCCCTGTCCATGTCCCTCCTGGAGGTCCCATGCCGGCCTGCTCAGCCCCCTCCTCTCCATCCCCACCCCGGGGCCCTGCAGGGGTGAGACTGGCTTCCAGAACTGTCCAGCTGTCCCTCAGCACACATCCCTTCCCCACCAGCAACCTCCTCCTAGCCAGGGCACCCATGGGTGGGCGTTCCAATGCCAGGATCCCCATCTGGGGGCACTTTTCCCTCCAGCATGCTGAGCGACTCACCTCCCTCCTGCTTCCCGGAGAAGCTGCTGGCGGCTGTAAGAGAGGTGAGGACAGTAAGGGGAGACCCTCCCGCTGAAGCCGGAGGGAGAAGCAGGCTGATCACTGGTAGGGAGGCCCCAGGACTCAACCAGCATCATTACTCACAAAAGCTCTTGTATGCCCCACATTTCGTATTTCATTCATTAGTCCATTTTTTTTTTTTTTTGAATCGGGGTCTCACTCTGTCACCCAGGCTGGACTGCAGTGGCACGATCACAGTTCACTGCAGCCTCAAACCTCCTGGGCTCAGGCAATCCTACTGCCTCAGCCTCCCAACTACAGGCTTGGGCCACCATGTCTGGCCTTTTTTTTTCTTTAATTTTTGTAGAGACGGGACCTTCGCTATGTTGCCCAGGCTGGTCTTGAATTCCTGGGCTCAAGCAATCCTCTCACCTAAGCCTCTCTAAATGTTGGGATTACAGACGTGAGCCACCACGCCCAGGCTCGTGAATCATTTTGCCGATGAGGGGAAGTCCTGGGCCAGAATGAGAAGCAATAACGACACCTCTGCCTCAAGTCAGGGGCTGAGACTCAAGCCCAAATCCTCCCCTCTCTCTCCTGTGCTACAGAGGTGCTGGGCCTCCAGGCTTCCTCTCTCCAGGGCTCCCCAGCATCCTCGCCCCAAGCCCCCCACCACCACAAGGCCCTGGCAGCAGCCCCTCCCACCCTGTGCCCAGCAGCTCACCCAGCACAGCCAAACAGAGTAGCTGAAGAAGCCTCATGCCTGAGTGTGTTGGGCCTCTGCTCGGGCTCCTGAGAGCCTCTTAGGCCGGGGCCTCCTCCACCCTGGGGCCCCCATGATACTCCTGGGGTGGGTGCCTGCAGCAAGGAGATAATCTGGAGGCCACAGCACCCCAGGGCCTCAGCTGCCAGGGCTGGGCCCAGACAGAACCGCAGTCCCCGAAGAGCAAACTCCCCCCACAGTCCCCAGAGAAGTGGAAGGAGGCTGGGCCTTGGAGCCGGGCCAGGGCTTAATCACTGTTGTAGCTGAACTGTAGGCCTCATGGGGAGGGTGGAAGATGCCGTGCCCTAACCCCTGGACTCTGCAAGCATGTTATGTCACGGGACGCTAAGGATGCGAATCTGCTGATTTTGAGATGGGGAGATTGTCCTGGATTATCTGGGTTGGCCTCATGTAATCAGAGGCTCCTGACGAAGCCACCAGCGAGAATCAGTAGGTGGGAGCTCTGCTAGAGAAGCAGGGAAGAGGCCAGGTGTGGGGGCTCACACCTGTAATCCCAGTGCTTGGGAGACTGAGGTGGGAGGGTCGCTTGAGGTCAGGAGTTCAAGAGCAGCCTGGGCAATATAATGAGAACTCGTCTCTAAAAAAAAAAGAAGGAAATTAGCTGGGCACATGGTGGGCCATGCTCTGCTCTAGTCCTAACTACTCTGGAGGCTGGAGTGGGAGGATTGCTTGAGCCCAGGTGTTTGAGGCTGCAGTGAGCTATGATCGCACTGCTGCCCTCCAACCTGGGTGAAGAATGAGACCCGGTCTCTTAAAAGTTTTTTTTTTTTTTAAACAAGCAGGGAGCAGAGGCAATTCCTGCCCATCTCAAGTTGGTCCATAGCTGACCACTAATTGGGCACCTGCTGGGTGGTCAATGCTAAGCCCAGCTCCAGAATCCTCAGGCTTGGACAAGCCCCCTGGTCACCCCAGGTGTGTGATTCGGTGTGCCCAATCACCATCCTTCAGGAGCTCAGAGAGGCAGGGCCCTCCCTCATGCCCCACTGAGGGTAGTAAGAGATCATACGGATGGTCATTTCTCCAGGGACCTGGACCTTGGGTGACCTAGACCAAAAGGAGACCAACCCCATCACAGATGGTGGGATGGCCTCATGCGATGGCCTCGTCTGCAGCCTTCAGCAGAGCCAACAGGACCTGGAGGGAAGGGGGAGAGGAGCAGAGCCTCCCAGACCCCTCAGTCAGCCCAGGGCCGGGCTCAGGGGAGCCCTGGCATAGTGTTGAGGGCGCAAGGGAGGTGAGGACCAGGATCCTGGCAACCCCGCAGCAGGCCGCTACCCGGCAGCCCGGCTCCTCACCTAAGCCCAGGACTGGCACTGCTGGATCAGCCTGTCCCTTTTTCTTTCTTTTTTTTTTTTTTTTTTTTGAGTTGGAGTCTCATTCTGTCACTCAGGCTGGAGTGCAATGGTACAATCATGGCTATCACAGCCTTGACCTCTTGGGATTAGGCGATCCCCCTGCCTCAGCCTTCCAATTGCTGGAACTGCAGGTAGGCACCACCATGCCTGGCTACTTTTAAAATTTATTGTAGAGACGAGGTCTCACCATGTTGCCCAGGCTGGCCTCAAACTCCTGGGCTCAAGCGATCCTCCCACTTTGGCTTCCCAAAGTGTTGGTATTACAGGAGTGAGCAACTGGCCTGGCCAGCCTGTTCCTTTCTGGCCAGGTTCCTTTGTGCAGGAAATGCTTATTTTGGCTGCCTTCTTCAGGGATGACATCCTTCACCGCCAGCTAACTGTCTGCCTTTATTTATTTATTTTTTTTTGAGCTGGAGTCTCACTCCGTAACCCAGGCTGGAGTACAGTGGCACACTCATGGCCATCCCAGTGTCGACTTGCTGGGGTCCGGCGATCCTTCTGCCTCAGCCTTCCAAGTAGCCGGAACTACAGGAGCATGCCACCATGACCAGCTAAGTTTTGATTTACTGTAGAGACGAGGTCTCGCCAAGTTACCCAGGCTGGTCTCGGACCCATGGGCTCAGGCAATCCACTTGCCTCGGCCTCCCAAAGTGCTGGGATCAGCCACCGATCGCAGCCCCGTATGCCTTTAATGGGGGTGACTGGCTTCCTATGGAGCCCAGCTGGTCAACCACGCTCCCTGCTCCTGGGCATAGGGGATTAGTTGGGGAATGGCTGCCTGACCAAGAAAGGCCAGTGACAGCCCTGCTTCCAAGGTCCCCCCTCAGCCATTCTCACGGGAGCTGCAGAGGCCTGTGAGGTCTGGATACATTGGGAAAGTGGTCTGAGGGGTGGCCCTGTTGGCCAGGCAGTAGCTGGAAGGACAATGAAGCTCCCTGGAGACTGGCTCTGTCAGCTCTGTGGTGGTCCCCTTTCTCTCCAGCTGGTTTCTGTCAGCTTCTGTCACTTGTTACCCACGGTCCCGGGGACAGAGCCTGCACCCTGCACAGCCCTACCTCTCTGCTTTTACTCTCTTACTTAGGGAGCAAAAACATTTTCTCTAGGTTTCCCTTCCAAAAAGTCTGTTCTCAGCAGGGCATGGTGGCTCATGTCTGTAATCCCAGCACTTTGGGAGGCTGCGTTAGGAGGATTGCTTGAGCCCGGGAGTTCAAGACCAGCGTGGGCAACACAGTGAGACCTCATTTCTATTTTTTTCTTTTTTTTTGAGTGGAGTCTCACTCTGTCGCCCAGACTGGAGTGCAGTGGCCACTCCCGGCCACCGCAGCCTCGACCTGCTGGGCTCCAGCGATCCTTCCGCCTCAGCCTTCCAAGTAGCTGGAACTACAGGCATGCGCTACCACGCTCGGCTAATTTTTTGATTTGTTGTAGAGACGAGGTCTCGCCAAATTGCCCAGGCAGGTCTCGAACCCGCGGGCTCAGGCAATCCACTCACCTCAGCCTCCCAAAGGGGCGGGATTACAGGCTGAGCCACCGAGCCCGGCTCTCATTTCTATTTAAAAAAAAAATATGTTCTCACTTCTGCTGAAGGGGGTGGGAGAGGGAACTGAAGACTAGAGAGAGACACAGCAGGTCACTGGGCAGCTGGCTGGCTACCAAAGTCCCAAGCTACTGACCGTCTGTTGCCTGGAGGCCAGAAACGCATGCTTTTTCCTCCGTGTGGTGCCAACAGAACCAACCAGAGAGAAAGCAGCTCAAGAGAAATGCCTCCTCCTCTCAGTGCACTTGGGAGCCAGTGTCAGAGGAGAGCACTAGTGGTCTTGAGGGATGCTTCTCCAGCCCTTGGTGAGACCTGGGCATCTTTCCTGTCTCGCCCTACTCCCCTCTCCAGGGATCACCTGTGTCCCCATCTGATGAGGAGGCTGGTTCTCTGGGCTGCCCTGCCCCTCTGTCCAGACCGCTGTGCACCAGCTGCACCCCTGAAGTCACCCCAGGTCACCTTGAGTTGAGTTCGGGGGGTCCCACAAAGCTCTCCAGTCACCCGCTGCGACTGATGTTTTGTGGTTTTTGCCCGTGGGGGTCCAATCTCTTCAGTAACAAATGGCCTTACCAGCATCCCCTTGTTTCTCTCAGTTCCTAAAATTGACCTGCCAGGTGGGAGTCTGAGCTGGACTGCCTTGGCCAGTTTAGCTGGGGGGCCACAGTGAGAGGGGGGTGGTCTCTCCGGGCTGGGCAGGGGAGGGCCCAGGAATCCCCAAGGTCAGTGTGGCCGGGACTCCTGCCCGCCTCCACCTGCAGGGGGCTGGCACACCTGGTGAGCTCTTCCTTCACTTACTGCGACAACCCCAGGTCTTTCCCTGCCCCGTGTGACTTCTGGGCTACTGGCCGAGTTGCTCATTATATCATGGCCCCAGCTCCCTGTCATCTACAGAGAATCATTCTAGACTCGAGGCCTCATTTCCAGTTTCCCAGCCTGGCTCTTCTCCATACCTTTGTTCAGGCCTCTCTGCCCTCAGTTCCTGTCTGAAGCCTCCCTTTCTCCAAGGCCCCCCTGTCACCTCCTCCATGAACTCTCCTGCCGGAAGTGGCCCATCCCTTGAGGCCCCCTGGGTTGTCTTCCTGGGTAGTGGGTCACACGGATGCACTTTCTGTCTCTCCCTTCTGGCTCCTTCAAGTCAGTGACCACACTGTCATAGGAAAACCTCGACTGAACTTGTAGGCACCTGTTTGGACACTTTAAACATCACTGCTCATTTAATCTTCACAACCACTCGGGAGCATGGCGTCTTCTCCGTGTCTTGGATGAGCAAACGGAGGCCAGAGTTTGATAATTTCCTCAAGGGCTGGAAGCTTGTCGTCTCCTTCGCAGCGCCTACAGAGCACCGGTGATGCTCCTGGCTGGTTCTCAGTAAATGGGAAGTGGAAGTGATAAGCTAAGGGCTCTGTCGCCTCAGTGCAGAGGATCTCACACTGAGAGGGCATCAGCTTCCCCCCACTCTGATCCAGGAGATTGGGGAGGGGCCTGAGAGTTTGCATTTCCCTGGGTGACGCTGATGCTGCTGGCCCAGGGGCCACACTTTGGCCATAAATTGGTAATTAACATGTCACAGAGGCTGTGGCAGATGCCTATAATCCCAGCACTTTGGGAGGCTGAGGCGGGAGAATTGCTTGAACCCAAGAGAAAGGCCAGCCTGGGCGACATAGTAAGAACTCATCTACTACAAAAAAATAAAATAAATTAGCAGGGTGTGGTGGCATGTACCTGAGTCCCAGCTACTTGGGAGGCTGAAGTGGAAGGATTGCCTGAGCCCAGGAGGTTGAAGCTGCGGTGAGCTGTGACCATGCCACTGCACTCTAGCATGGTAACAGAGTGAGACACCGATTCGAAAAATAAAAAAGAACTGCCAGGGGAGGGAGGGGCATACCTCATCAACAAGGGTACCTGCATAATGAACATTTGGGTTTTTTTGTTTTGTTGTTTGTTTGTTTGTTTGTTTTGAGTTGGAGTCTCACTCTGTCCCCCAGACTGGAGTGCAGTGGCCGCTCCTGGTCATCGCAGCCTCGACCTGCTGGGCTCTGGCGATCCTTCCGCCTCAGCCTTCCGAGTAGCTGGAACTACAGGCGCACGCTACCACACCCGGCTAATTTTTTGATTTATTGTAGAGATGAGGTCTTGCTGCCCAGGCAGGTCTCGAACCCGCAGGCTCATGCAATCCACTCACCTCAGCCTCCCAAAGGCGCGGGATTACAGGCTGAGCCACCGAGCCCGGTCCATAATGAACATTTGTATAACTAACCCTGAATTGTACCCCACATCTTTAAAAAAAACAATAACAGCAAAATAAAAGATGAAAAACCAAACAAAAAGTGTCACTTTCACCCAGGTTGGGCTTGCCACCCTCCCTAGACTGAACACAGAGCTCCAGGTGTCCCTCATAGCCTCATCCGGTCCCCAGAATAGGACTGGGCATTTAGTGGCACTTAATCTGTTTGTTGATGGGTCTTGTGATGCTGAATGAATGAATGAGACAAGGACAGCACGACGAGGACGATGGGAGAAGCTGAAATGGCCACATCTTTAATGGCCACAGGAAGAAGCTCCCAGCCCTGAGGGTGTCAGGCCAGAGCTGCCCAGATGTGGAGTCTGAGACAGCAATCTGGAGTTGGTCCTGGGTGGAGCCAGAGGTTTTTCAAGTGCCTTCTGGGATTTCTGACCTCCCTCCTGACAGCTCTCAAGCTCCAGCTGCCCGTGAGTCACCTAGGAGCTTTAAAAAGTCCCAACACCCAGACCAATCACATCAGAGTCGCTGGGGTGGGGCCAGCTCTGACAGTTTCTCAGGTGTTTTCCAAGATGTAGCATGGATGGGAGGGTGAGGGCTGGACAGTAGGCTTGAACAGGCTTGAGAATTCCAGACATAGTCCTGGGCAGCATCCCAGCCCTGTCTTTGTGTCCCAAAGCTGTGTCAGAAGGTGTCCCTGGGCCACCTTCTGCCCACTCTGTGTGTCTCTCACAATGCAGGTTCATGCATGCCACTAAGGCCCTGTCACTGCAGAGATCCTCAAGGCTGGCTCGGCCAGGGGGACATGAAGCAGGTTGACAGGAGCAGGACTGTGAAGGAGGTGTGGCCACAGACTCTGTTGTGGTTTCCAGTGGCAGCATTGTTGGTGTAAGCTTGCTGGGTTAGAACATGGGAAGGGGAGGAAATCCTGCTAGGAAGAGGCTGACTCAACTTCCACTCAGACTTCAGCAACCTCCTGCAGGGAGTGCCAGGATCAGTCTCTAAGTCCCATGCTGGTGACATTTGGATCTGGAGCCCGAGCGCCTGGGTTCAAATCCCAGCTCTGTCCTTGGATGACAGTGGCCTTAACCTCCTCACAAGAAAGAAGAATAACAGGAGGGAATTAAGTGGGGTGGCATGTAGTCAGAGCAAGGCTGGACACAGTGGTGTACACCTATAATCCCAGCACTTTGGGAGGCCAAAGTGGGAGGATTGCTTGAGCCCAGGATTTTGAGACCAGTCTGGACAACATAGTGAGACCTCGTCTCTACAAAAATCTAAAAATAAGCCGGGCATGGTGGCACATGCCTGTAGTCCCAGCTATTTGGGAGGCTGAGGCAGAAGAACACTTGAGCCCAAGGGGTCAGCGCAACAGTGAGCTGTGATCATGCCACTGCACTCCATCCTGGGTGACAGAGTGAGACCCTGACCAAAAACAAACAAACAAAAAAACCCACAGTAAATCGTCAGTGAAGGTGTTTGTGTTCTGATGGTGCCCATAGGTTAAGGTGCTCCAGTAAACAATTTCTGAGCATTCGCAATAGATATATATTTATGAATTGCACTCATGGGTTACTATACTAATATATTATGTTATAATAAAACATTCAACAAAAATAGATGTCTTTGAAGGATGAAATAAAAATATAGGTAGAAATTCCCATGTGTTCTTCCTGCTGCTCCTGTGGGAGTGTACCCTCTAGGGACCCCTGCCAGAGGCCCGGATCCACTGAGAATGGTGGTGGTCATCAGGGCCCAAGAGTATGTAAGGGACGGGAGGGGGACTGAGGGACTGCAGGTCAGGCTCCGGGGAGGCGACGGCGGCGCAGGCTCGGGGCTACGCCTCCGTGCTGCTGGGGAAGCGGAATCTGCCGGCGGGGGCCGGAGCATCTCGCGGTTCAGGGCACGAGGAGCGCAGCCCGGTGAGATCCACGAGGGAGGGTCCCTGCCGCGGGGGTCTGGGGACCGGGGAGCCTGGGCACGGGAATCCAGGGCAGAAGGACCGCGGCCGCGAAGCTCGGGGGTAAGAGAACTCGAGGCCGGGAGATTCCCTCGGGCCCGGCTCCGGCAGCAGCCGCGACAGGTCCTCCACAAGGTGCCACTTCTCCTGGACCTGCTGTGAGGGGAGCAAGTGGCGAGTTGCGAGTGGCCCCCCTTCCCACGCGCTGGGCCCTCTAGCGGGTAGAAAGCGGCAGCTTCGCGGTCCTTGGGCTTGTCAGGCCCCGCCCCAGCCCGGGGAGGAATCAGAATCCGCCCCCCCTTACGCAGCCAGAGCCCCGCCAATCAGACCCCGCTCTCGGCCCAGACCCCGCCCCCAGGACCCGAGGCCCCGCCCCTTTAGGCTCCGCCCAGCCCGACGTTCCGCCCCGTCAGGTTCCACTCTCACCAGAGACCCCCACCCTGAGGTCAAGCCTTCATCATGGCACTGTCCAGCCCTCACACCCATTAAGCTCCTGTCCCCAAGCCTATGGCCATCGTTCCCTCCCTCCGCTACCCCCAGCCTGAGGCCACGCCCTCCACTAGGAGAAAACGACCCGACTCAGGCCTCAGGTCACACGCATTGTGGTTAGGGTTTCCGCTGAAGCCCCCAGGAGACACTCACCCACACCAGCTGCTTCCGGAGCCCATGGATGGCCCTCGCATTGGCCTGGGTCTGGGAGACGCACACGGTCAGGACGAGGCTTGGGGCGGAAGGGATTCAAGGTCAGTCACCCCTTGGACCACAGGTGCAGCCTCTTGACTTCCTCTCTCCCTACCCTAGTCTCTGGGGTTCTGGGGTCTTCTGTCTGCACACGGCTTTGTCTACAGATAAGGACCCTCCTCTCCTTCCCACGGCCCCTCCTCCAGCACAGCAATACCGGTGACTCAGCAGCAGCGGGTTTTGAGTGCTTCTGCCCCACCCCATTCCAGAAAGAGGGCCCAGAAGGTGCCTGCTTTATGAGTGAGGCACCTGAGACCCCTAGGCCACTGTCCCTGAGGCCCTGCTTCCTCTGGCTCCCAGATCCCATGAGACTGGCTGGGGATGCCCAGCCTACATCAACACCATGGAAGGACCCCCGCCTTCCAGGTCCCTCCCCCACCTGGCGCCCTTGTCCCTGCTGCTCTGAGAGACACCTGAGCATGACGAGGAGAGGGAGGCTGAAGGCGTGGGAGCCGAGGTAGTGGAGGGCGCGCTGGCCGTGGGGCGGAAGCCGGAGGGCCACCAGCTCAGGGACCACCTGCCAGGGGGCCGAGTAGTTGCTGAAGAGGCCACAGTCCCAGGAGGAGTGAATGCTGGAGAAAGACAGCCAAGCGGGGCAGGCATCAGGGCATCAGGGCCCCGGGTGGTGGGGAGGAGCTAGCCACCCCTGCTGTCCTCCTGGCAGTTCCCCCCCTGCCCCTCACCTGCTGACTACATAGCCCAGGGGCACCGCAGCCAGGAGCAGACCCAGGAGGAGCACCAGCTGGAAGAAGAAGGTGGAGCTAGAGGCACGGAAGAGTCGTGGAGACGCCTTGGAGTTCCTCAGGAGGGTGTACTGGGGAATGAGCAACAAGAATTAGCACAGTCTGCAGACCCCTGGGGTCTGAGCCCCAGGGGAAGGGGGACAGGGGCAGGAGACAAGCCCGCAGAGGCACCCGCCCCAGGCCCCTCCCGGCCTGTGAGCGTCACCTTCTTGATGTAAAAGGTGAGGAAGATGAAGACGCTGTTCAGAAGGGGCAGCAGGGGGCAGTAGAAGAGGCCCATCCAGGTGACCGTCTGCCCTGCCACGATGTCCAGCACGTTTTTGGGCACCAGGAACTCCTCCCGGTCCAGCCAGGCCCAGAACCGGCCTGAGAACCGCTCCACCAGCAGTCTGAGGGGAGAGCGGGGCCCAGGCACCCACCGTGCAAGAGGGATGTGTGGGACACGCCGATCATGGCCGTGGACTGTCATTATCCCCAAGGACATCCACGTGTGGACCTGGCTCCCCCTGAGCTGTGGCTGCTGGCCCTCCCCAAACACGCCCACGGCACCCTCATCCTCCCGGCAGCGCCCCCACGCAGCTCACCTCCGAGGCAGGCTGACCAGGAAGGCGAAGGCCACGGTGAGGAGGAAGTTGAAGATGCTTAGCTTGTACAGCTCCTCCCCCACGGAGTTCTCCCAGCACTGCGGTGCAGAGGGAGGGGTCCGAGGGGTCCGTCACCACGGCAGCCCGCCACCCCCGCCTTCTCCTCCCTCACCCGCACATGGTGGGGGGGGGGTCTCTGTGTGGAGACTGATAGGATTGCTAAAGCTTCCAGGACAGGATTAGAGCAGGGAACCCCACAGCCAGGGTCGCCACACTGCACGATGCAGTGACAGTGGTGCCCCCTGGGAGTGCGCTGCTGTATGGGCAGCTCTGCTCACAGCTCCTCTCAAAGGTGAGACCCCGAGGTGGGTGGACAAGGAGACTAAAGGGAAAAGGACAGGGCTCTGCGAGGTTTGGGGGGGACTTTGGGGAGAAGGATGGGAGGGACAGGCCCACTGGGCTGCCAGCCACCTGGTAGTCACAGGCGTTGTAGCCGTAGGACTCACAGCTGGTCTTGTTTCTGCCGATGCACAGCACGGTCTGGCCCAGCGAGAAGGAGAACATGCCCAGGCTGGCCAGTTTCAGCACCACACACCTGGGGGCAGGGACTGCGTCAGGGAGCAGGGCCCAGCTCTGGGCACCGGCGCTACTCAGGCTACCAGTATGACTGATGTCTGAGTGCCATCACGTCATGTCCCGGGTCCAGCGACTCCAAATCCAGAGCCAAAGCTCCTTCCAGCCAGCAATGTTTCCCAAAGTGTGCTTCCAGAATCCGAGCCTCCAGATGATTCATGGGGAAAAGGGTTCTGTTTGTATTTTTATTTTATTTTTTGATTTATTGTAGGGATGAGGTCTCACCAAGTTGCCTAGGCAGGTCTCGAACCCATGGGCTCTGGCAGTCCTCTCACCTCGGCCTCCCAAAGTGCTGGGATTATAGGCGTGAGTCACCGCACCTGACCTGGGTTCTGTTTTTATTTTTATTTTTATTTTATTTTTTGAGTTGGAGTCTCACTCTGTTGCCCAGACTGGAGTGCAGTGGCCGCTCCCGGCCACCGCAGCCTCAACCTGCTGGGCTCCGGCAATCCTTCCGCCTCAGGCTTCCGAGTAGCCGGAATTACAGGCGCGCGCTACCACGCCCGGCTAATTTTTTGATTTTATTGTAGAGATGAGGTCTCCCCTGCCCAGGCGGGTCTCAAACCCGTGGGCTCAGGCAACCCACTCACCTCAGCCTCCCAAAGGGGCAGGATTACAGGCTGAGCCACCGAGTCTGGCGGGTTCTGTTTTTAAATCAGTTTGGGAAACACTGCATGGTCCAGCCACGTTCTCCCACACCCAGTGTGGAAATGCACATATGACAACCTTGCAGTTGAGAAAATTGCAGACTTTTCAGGATCTGTAATGCATTGGGTTCTTCCTTTCTTCTACCATCTGTTCACATCTAGGCTTATATGTCATAAACATGTGCCATGCACACTCACTGCACAACATATAACTAGATCAATAGCGATGATGGCCTAAACCCAAACCATCGTGTGCACATTGTAAGGTGGACTGTCCCAGTGCTGATGCGGGCTACAGACAGGCTGGGAGCAGTGGTCCTCCTCTTGAGGGAGGCTGGGAGGCGGGTAGGGGCATATATATATATATATATATATATATATATATATATATATGTTTTGAGACAGGGTCTCATTCTCGTCCAGGCTGGAGTACAGTGATATGATCATGGCTCACTGAAGCCTTGGACCCCCGGGCGCCAGCAATCCTCCTGCTTTGGCCTCCCAAAGTGCTGGGATTATAGGCATGAGCCACCCGGCCCGGCAAGAGGCTTGTTTTTTTAATCTCTCATCCCGTTGAGCATTTTGGATGTTCTTATCATGTGCGTGTGTTAGAATCTATTCAAATAAAGTTTCAAAGCAGACCAATCACAGCTGACACAGAGGAAGCCGTGGGAAAAGCAGGCAGGACAAGTGCGGGGAGAGGATGGCGGGAGGGAGAGAAGCCAGCTGGAGCTCAGGGGGGCTGCCCACCGGGATTTCTGGGAGGGCGTTTGGAGAGAGGCTGGGGGTCCAGGCAGGACTTAAATGCTCAGACGGAAAAATGGCAGAGCCTAGGGGGTGGAGGGCGCTTGACTGTGAACCTGCACCCAGCTGGCATGGTGAGCTTGGCCTTGACTTAGCACTTCACCCGTGTGGATCTCAGTTTTCTCATCCATCAAATGGGGATGAGGATGGTTTGGATTTCATGGATCACATGAAGGTTGTCAAAGTAAGCTGTGCGTGTCCTGTGCTGCTGGTTTTCCTGTGTGCGTGAAGTCGGTTCCCAACACCCCCTGGCAAAACTTGCCAGTGTTTGGTCCAGGCTGGTGGCTTCCTTGAGAGGTAGGGGCCTGGAAAGTCTTAGGACCCCTGAGTTCATGCACTGGGGCACCCACCTGCCTTCCCTCGGGTACAGTAGCGAACGAGGGGAGGCTCCCAGCTGGGGACCCGAGTCCTAAGTGACAACCAGGAGGCAGGATATAGACTCTTCACATGTGCCCATTTGCTTCCCCCACCAAAGGTGGCACTCACCAGATAAGGGTGAGGTTGACCTCGGTGTTGGGAGGATAGTTCTCCAGCTGAACCAGGAACACAAACAACAGTGGACCCAGGAAGTTGACAAGGGCGATGACCCCAGGAGGCAGGTACTGGAGCAGCAGGAACACGGACTCCTGCGGGAAGAAGGTCAGAGCGGCCCTGTCAGCTCCCCTATCGCCCACGGCCCCCTGAAGTGTAACTCTGGTACAGACCCGAGATCCAGAAGCCCACAGATGACTCCCTGCAGCAGCCTGGCAGTCGGCGGGGATATCTACCGTGAGAGCTGGTCTGACTGGGCCATGGCCTTGTGGTTATGGCCGCTGTAACCTCTCTGAGCCCCAGTTTCCTCAGCTGTAAGGTGGGATCATCCCATCTCCCCCCACAGTTCTGTCCAGGATTCAATGAACACAGTGGCACCTCCTTGTTGTCCTGCGAGTACTTGGTGGCCCAGAAGATGGCGCTGATGGCTCCGACCACCAGGAGCCCAATGAGGACATTGACCCGCAGGTAAGTCAGCAGGTGGCAAGCCCTCTGCGCCCGCGTCTGCTGCTGCACCAGCTGGAAGCGACGGCCCTCCTCCAGCTCCACCTGCCGGGAGGGGGCAGGAGAGGCGGCCGGCTGGGGGTGCCACCTCACACTCACACTCACACACTCAGTCACACTCAGTCACACTCAGTCACACAAGGCCCCACAGGGTCGTGCTCACGTGGACATTCGGATTCATGTACTGTCACACCGCCACCCCACGCACACTCTCACCACCCCTCAGGCATGCAGACACACACACACACACACACACAATCACATGCGCCCTCTCACCATCACACTCACATAGACACTCAGATTCACACACTGTCCCACTCACCATCACACACTCACGCACTCCTGTACTTAGCCACATGTGCACACACTCTCACCGCTCAGGCACACAGACACACACACACACAATCACATGTGCCCTCGCACTGTCACACTCACACAGGAGCAGAGTCACCGCAGGGCGGACATGCGGACACACACAGTCACACGTGTTCTCACACTGTCATGTTCACATAGATTCACACACTCTCAAACTCACAGTCACACTCTCTCACACTCGGCCACACATGCACACACACACACACTCGCACACCACTCAGGCACGTGGACACACAGTCAAACACGCCCTCACACTGTCACACTCACATAGACACTCAGACTAACACTCTCACACTCACCATCACCCAGTCCTAGTCACGCACTCCCACACTCAGCCACATGTACACACACACTCTCACAACCACTCAGGCATGCAGACACACACACACACACAATCACACCTACCCTCACACCACCACACTCACATAGTCACTCAGATTCACACACTGTTACACTCACCATCACACATTCACCGTCACACACACTTCTGTACTTAGTCACGCGTGCACACACACTCTCACAACCACTCAGACATGCAGACACACATACACATGCTCTCACACTGTCACGTTCACATACATTCACACACTCTCAAACTCACCATCGTGCATTCACAGTCACACTCTCTCACACTCAGTCACACGTGCACACACACTCTCAAAACCACTCAGGCACGTGGACACACGCACACACACAGTCACACATGCCCTCACACTGTCACACTCACATCGACACTCAGACCCACACTCCCACACTCAGTCACATGTACACACACACACTCTCACAACCATTCAGTCAAGTGGACACACAATCACACATGCCCTCACACTGTCACACTCACAGACACTGAGATGTACACACTCACACTCCCCATCACACATTCACTGTCACGTGAAGTCTCATACTCAGGCACACGTGCACACACACTCTCACAACCACTCAGGCACGTGGACACACGCACACACACAGTCACACATGCCCTCACACTGTCACACTCACAGACACTCAGATGTACACACTCACACTCCCCATCACACATTCACAGTCACGTGAAGTCTCATACTCAGGCACACGTGCACACACACTCTCACAACCACTGAGTCATGTGGACACACACACAATCACACGTGCCCTCACGCTCTCACACTCACACTCAGATGGACACACTCACCACCACACATTCACAGACATGCACTCTCACACTCAGGTACATGTGTACACACACTCTCACAACCACTCAGACGTGTGGACACACACAGTCACACATACACCGTCATGTCCACATAGATTCACACACTCTCAAACTCACCATCGTGCATTCCCAGTCACACTCTCTCATGCTTGGTGGCCACACATACACTCTCACAACCACTCAGGCTCATGGACACACATGCACACACGCTGCCACACTCACACAGACACTCAGACTCACACTCACGCTTCCCATCACACAGTCCTAGTCACGCACTCCCACACTCAGCCACACGTGCACACACACTCTCACAACCTCTCAGTCATGTGGACACACACACACAATCACACGTGCCCTCACATTGTCACACTCACATAGACACTCAGATTTACACACTCACCATCACACAGTCACAGTCACATGCGCTCTCATACTCAGCCACACGTGCACACACACTCTCACAACCACTCAGGCATGCAGACACACACACACAGAGTCACACACACACTCACACTCACTCTCACACACACCTTGAACTCGTTGCTGATCTCATGCTTCTTGATGGTGGCCGCCTCCTGCACCCGGATGCAGAAGTCCCAGGAGGAGAAGACCTTGGTGCTGAGTGGCGCCCTGTAGCCCTGACCCAGCAGTGGCTTCTGTGGCAAGCCCTTCACCATCCTAGGGGGGGACGAGGGGTGGCTGGGGGAGGGGAACCTCAACCTTTCGGCCCCAGGTGCAGGTCTTGGGAACTGAGGGATGGGGGTACGGGAGGGCGGTGGCCCTGCTCCTGAGGCCTGCGGCCAGCAGCTGCAGCCAGAGCTGAGGCTGAGAAACCACCACTGACCCCGAAGAGCAGACCAGGGGCCTTTCTGCCAACTGGGGTACCCTGCTAAGATGTCCCCGGACTCTGCTCTCACCGCTGCAGAGTCCCACAGAAGCAGAGGAGAAGGCAGGCCAGCGGGCTGAGGAGGTAGGCCAGGCGGATGCTGTATGCTGAGCCAGTCTCGGGCCCCACCCGGTACGCGCCATAGAAGAGGTAGGTGTCCGTGAAAGCCTGCAGATGCGGGTGAAGACAGTGAGCCCGGGGCTCTGTTCTAAATGTTTTCCATGTGTGACCTCATTAGTCCCGACCCTCACCCCATCAGGTAGGTAGGAGTATTCCCATTTTACAGACACCCACTTGCCCGAGGCCACACAGCTCTGGGAAACAGAACAAGGACTTGAACCCAGGAGCCCACAGTGGCTTCCAAGGGTGACGGTGGGATGCTTATCCCAGAGGCCCGGACACTTATCCCCTTTTGTCCCTTGTACCCCCACCCTAGCTGGGCTCTGAGGGCCACGGGCATGTGTCCA
This sequence comes from Cephalopachus bancanus, assembly GCA_027257055.1. Taxonomy (NCBI): domain Eukaryota; kingdom Metazoa; phylum Chordata; class Mammalia; order Primates; family Tarsiidae; genus Cephalopachus; species Cephalopachus bancanus. The sequence goes on along the minus strand of JAPVLO010000064.1, from coordinate 1,537,625 downwards.
TGAGCCTGTGCTATGCACAGGGGTCTCAGCCTCTCTCTAGCCCCGCCACTTGCCTGGCCAGCCTGTCTGAGTGAGACCATCCTCCTAGAAGCCAAACTGTCCTTGGAGGGTGGGGATCCTCTCCGACTCCACTTTCTCAGGCCCCCTGGAGGACACACCCCACTCACCCTGCCAGTTAAAACATTCCAAAGTTGATTGTGGAACTTCGGATCGCTATTCTGGGGCTGGTGGCCGTCGGGGCACTGGAGGGCTGTTGAGGAGGGGAGGGGGCCAATGGGGAGGTGTCCCCAAGGCACAGGTGAGGCTCTGTCCTTGCCACTCCGCGGCCCTCACCCCTGGGGAGGCCTGAGCCGGGAGCTGAGGATGGGTCAGGAGATCAGGGAGAGTCCCGGGCGGGCTCTGGGGAGCTATTCCCTCCGGGGGCCAGGCACTCACTCAAGTTCAGGGCGGGGCCTGGCTCAGGGGGGCGGAGCCAGGCCAGGGGCAGCAGCACGAAGCTGGCCGTGAGCAGCAGGGTCAGCAAGTTGAGCAGCAGCAGGAAGCGAAGAAAGGTGAAGTAGGACTGGATTCCGGTGCCAAAGAGGCCTGTGGGTCAGGAAGGCAGAGCAGGGGTCGGGGCTGAGTATCCAAGGGCCGACCAGCCCGGCCGCGTGGGGGTGCCCAGCCTGGCAGGGACCATCCGAAGGCCTCCCGGGCGGTGTCTCTGACGGCCACCAGGGGGTGCTGCCACCCATCAAGGTTTTCGCCTGGCGGCGGAGCGGGGCGGGTGTGCGGGGATGAAGGGGCCAACCGGGGGAGGGAGCCCGGTGCCGGGGGCGGGATGATGCCCTCCTCCCTTTTCCAAGCTGGGCACCCACCCTCCAGGGAGCGGAAGCTGGAGGCGGGGCTGGGCGCGCGGGTCCTACCCCCGATCTCGCCGAGCGCCCCCTCCCAGAGCCCGAAGCCCCGGGCCAGCCGCCGCGCCGCCTCCCGCAGGCGCCGCCCCGCCGTCTGCCGCCGGCGCCGCCACCGCTGCCGCAGGGGGGTCTTCGCGCCTTCGGGCTCCCGCAGCCGCCTGGGACAGGGGTGTGGACGGGGGCGCCTCTGAGTCGCCCGCCTCGCACTCCCGGGCCAGGCAGGTGGCGCCCGGGGTCCGGGGAGTCTTCCTGCTCCCATCCGACGGGCGTGCCCTCGCGACGCCCGCCCCACCTCGACCCCGCGCGGTGGCACCCACTGGATGAAGCGCTTGTCCGCCATGGCGTAGGGCAGCGCCCGCGCGGGCGCCCGGGAGCATCGCAGCCGCTCCACCTCCGACTCCCACAGCTCCTCGCCCGCGGGCTCGGGTTCCGGCTCCCCCGGGGCCCGCCCCGACGGCACCGACCGCTGCCGCAGCATCTCGGCGGGCGGGGTTGAGGTCGGGGCGCTCGCGGGAGGGGTGTGGGGCGCCAGGCGGGGGAGCCTCAAGGTCTTGGCCCTGGCGTGCCCAGAAAGGAGGAGAAAGAATCCTGCTGGGGTCGGGATCTGGGCTCAGTCCCCCTCCACTTCTCAAGGCGACACATGGCCGGGGGCTTCGGCCTCCCCGCCTGTCAAATGGGGCGAAAGACCCAAAGGGCACGGAAAGATGGGACCGTCACAGACACAGACAAAGCCCGCTCCAACCCACCCCCACCTGCTACCTGGGGGCTGGCCTTCTGGTCACTCTTTCGCGATTTGCTTTGTGGGAAGACGTCCCTGTCCAGAACCCCGACAGTTCCTAGGATCCGGCATCCTGCAGCAACCAGGCTCTGGTGCGCCTCCTTCTTGTGGCCCAGCTGGGTCAGCCCGGGGTCAGCCCCAGATGAGGAGGCGTGGCTGCAGCCCCAGCCGTGGGAAGAGGACCAGGGGACCCCTGCAGTGGCTCTAACTGCCACGGCCCCTTGACTTCAATTCTTGCACCCTCCTCCCTACCTCCCCCCTGCATCCAGCTCACCCGGGGTCCAAGGGCCAAGGCCTCCGAGCAGCCCCCTTCTCCAACGGGTCCCACCAGGCCAGGAGAGGCTGTGAGGGAGCCCAGAGGAGGGGTCACATGACAGGAACCCCGGCTCCCCTTTCACTATCTCCCTCCTTCCTCCTCACCCCCCCACCCCCGTTTCCTCTGCTCTAAACTGAGGCGGAGCCAGCACTTCCTGGAGGCGCGGGGGCGCTGGGGCGCAGGTGAGAAGCGGGTGGGGGTTGGGCCTAGGCTTCTGCCGCCCACGTCCACTCGCCCGGGTCTGCCACCTTGTGGGCCTCGGGGCAGCGCTGGGCGCTTCCGAGCGCAAGCCTGGGTCTGCCCCTGCGCGCTTGCCGGGCCCGCGCCTCGTGCGCCTTGGCACGTCTCCTTTCGCCCCCGGGGAGCCCGGCCTGATCCAGGCGGGGCTGCAGGGGGCGGGGTGCAGCGGCCGAACCCCTTATCTGCCCGCCGCAGGTCGCCCTGGAGGGCCCGATAGTGCCATGATGGTGGGCCCCGTCTACCGGGCTGCTGCGTGACTGCTGAACTTCACGCCTCTCTCGGTGGCCCCACCATTATGCCGAGGCCCGGGTAAGCATGGGGTTGGGATAAGCGCTGGAGAATCAGGAATCCGCTCCATTCACGCCCTCCCAGGCTGGACGTTGAAGTCCTCTTGCGGCCAGGCTGGGTGGTTCAGTGGGTGGTTCAGCCTGTAATCGCAGCACTTTGGGAGGCCGAGGTGAATGGATTGCCTGAGACCAGCCCCGGCAACTTGATGAGACCTCGTCTCTACAATAAAAATCAAAAATTATTGGGGCGTAGTAGCACGCCTGTAGTTCCGGCTACTTGGAAGGCTGAGGCCGAAGGATCGCTGGAGCCCAGCGGTCGACGCTGGGGTGGCTGGGATCGTGCCACTGCACTCCAGCCTGGAAGATGGAGTGAGAGTCTAACTCAAAAAAAAAAGAGTCATCTTGCACTTGTATATCTAATCCTGAATTGTACCCCACATCTTAAAAAAAAAAGTCATCTTGGCCGGGCCTGGTGGGTCAGCCTCGTAATCCCGCACTTTGGGAGGCCGAGGTGAGTGGACTGCCTGAGCCCGCGGGTTCGAGATCCGCCTGGGCAACTTGGTGAGACCTCATCTCTACAATAAATCAAAAAATTAGCCGGGTGTGGTAGCGCACGCCTCTAGTTCCAGCTACTCGGAAGGCTGAGGAGGAAGGATCGCCGGAGCCCAGCAGGTCGAGGCTGGCCACTGCACTCCAGTCTGGGCACCAGAGTGAGACTCCAACTCAAAAAAAAAAAAAAAAAAGTCATCTTAGCCCATTCCCTGTCCTGGAATCCCCTGGGAGGCCCGCAGTCCTCCCCTTCCTCCTGCTTCCTCTCCAACTCCTTTGGGACCTGGTCACCTCAGGCCTGAATGCTCTGGTGGCTTTTCTGCCTCCCTGCCACCTCCCTTTTAGATTCCGAGCCTTTCCTCTGTGCCAGGCCTCAAACTGGGTGCTGGTGCTGGGCACACAGTGGGCTGGGGGGAGGGGCACAGAGCCACAGATGTGCATGTCAACAGGAAGTGGCCATTGCTGCAGGGTTCAGTCTGGGGAGGTTCCCCAGAGGAGGTGGCCTTCACGTTGGACCTGGGGTTAGGCAGGTTCAGTGTGGGTGCGCAGAGAAGGAGAGGCAGGGGCTGGGCAGGGCTGGGCTTTCATGCCACAGTGCCACCTTCCAAGAACCAGCCTGAGGTAACCCCCTGAAGACCACACTGACAGCTGCAAAAAGCCCCAATCTCCACCCCTCATTCTTTGTCCAGTTTTGTGTTCCTTTCTGTGTCTTTGCTTTTGTTCACCTTCTGTTCCCTGTAGGAGAACCCTTCCTCCTGTTCCTGCGGCTTATCTCTCCTCCCTCCCACCCCCCGCAGCACCCCTCCCTTACAATGTCTTTGGGAGGGCTCTCTCTCTTTTCTTGAGTCAGAGTCTCACTTTGTCATCCAGGCTCAAGGCTCAGGCGATCCTTCCTCCTCAGCCTTCCAAGTAGTTGGAACTACAGGTGTGCACCACCACGCCCAGCTAACTTTTTGATTTGTTGTAGAAACGAGGTCTCACCATGTTGCCCAGGCTTGTCTCGAACCCATGGGCTCAGGCAATCCTTTCATTTCCACCTCCCAAAGTGCTGGGATGACAGGTGTGAGCCACCGTGCCGGTGCGGGAGGGCTCTATCTCAAAGCCAGTTTCTGCTTTAGAGCTCCCAGGTGGTCCACGACTCAGGAACTGGCTGGGGACAACCTGAAGGCTGCTTGGCCTGTCTCAGTCTTAGTTTTCTCGTTTGTGAAATAGGAACATCAGTGCATACCCAGGTTCCTGGCTTGTGGGGAATGACTGAGAAAACAGAGCAAGGGGTACAGCACTGGGGACATTCACAAAGCTTCAGTGGGACACTCTGTCCGCCTTTCTGCCCCTCCTCCCCACCTAGCATGCCGGAAGTGTGCCCAGAACTCTTGCTAGATAAACAACAGAAACCACGCCCAGGCCAGGAGGGGGAGATAACCCAGGTCCACCAGGACTGTGTGGGAGAGGTTGTCAGAGGCTGCCGGAGCCTTCCTTGCTGGTGGAGGAAGGCACTGCTCGGTCTGCTGTGGCATTACTCAGCCTTTTAGTCGGGCTTTGCAGCATCGTCTCATTTGGGCCATTCTTGTGCATGGGAAGCGGATGGATCTGGAGTGACTGTCCCGTTTTGAAAATGTGGGAAACTGAGCCTCACTAGCATGGGAGACTTCAGCCGGAGATTGCGATAGATCCAGAAACTCGGCCGCTCTCACTCTGCTTAGGGTGGGGCGGAGGAGGGAGGTCGGAACTCGGCAGGGGGAGGGCGGGAGGGGACGCGGCCCCCCAGCGGAGGAGTCGGGTCACGTGACAGCCGAGGCCCGCCGCCACGTGGGCCGGGGCGCAGCTGCCCCTGGCCCCGCCAGACCTGCGACCGCCCCGGTCGCCCCCTGTGGCCCTCTGTCGCTCCACCCACTCACCCCGCGGCCCCTCCCTCGGGTGACAGAGCCGAGCTGCCGTTCCCGGCGGCCCTTGCGGGGGCAGGTGAGCCACGCGCGGCGCCTTCCAGGTGAGCGGTCCCGGTGCCGGCTCCCCGCAGGGCCGCTGCCCGAGGTTGGGGGGCGGCGCCCGGTCCTCCCCGCCCCAGCCAGCTCTCCCCGCGGCGACCAGCTCCACCCCCTCCGGATTCCTTGCGGCCTCTGGGGCCCCTGGGCGGCCGAGTTCCCGCCTCGGGATCTCCGGAATCTCCCGGGGTTTGGCAGCCCCGAACCCGAGCTGGGGGCAGCGGGGAGGGCGGAGGGGGCAGGGGGAGCGGGACCCGCAGGCCTCAGCCCACCGCGGCCCAGCTCAGCTGAGCCCCGAGGAGGGCGGTGGTGTGTGCCCGGCCGGGTTGAGTAGGGACGGGGAGCCCGGGTGGCGCAGGCCGGCACCACGGGCGGTACGACAAGGGGGAATCAGGAGGCCGGCCCGGGGGCGTCGAGGGCTTCGGTGGTGCCGCGGCGACCGGGCTCCGAGGCCGGGTTGCGGCTCTTCCTGGGTCCCGGCGGCTCCCGGAAGACTCGCTGCGGGCGGGCAGGAGGAGGGATTCCTGGACAAGGGCCCCGCCCTGGCCCTCCCCACCTGGCTCAGGGCTCAGGAATGGTGCGCCCCGGAAACTCTGCTGAAGCTGCCCCAGCCTGGGGCGCGTGCCGGGGGCTCCGGGTCCCCGCCAGGCTCCAGCCCTTGCTGTGCCCGGGTGAGGCCCCATCGCCTCGGGGGACAGCCCTGAGCCCCTCCCAGCCCTACCCCTCCTTCTTGGAGAACAGGTGTGTCGGGAGCCCTCCAGCCCGAGCTTGGGAAGACCTGTCCGGAGCTCTGGGGACTGGATGGCGGACGCCCTCAGCCCCTCCTCCGCCGCTTTCCTGTTTGAGGCTGGCTGGGGGTCCCTCAGCTGTGGGCTCTAGGCCTTGTGACCTTGCTGGAGGGAGGGGCCGGGACCTGGGCTCCAGGTGGGGCGTCCTGGACACTGAGTGAGGGCACTGTCCAGCACTGTGTGTGATGCACTGGAGGGACCTGCTCTGTCCGGGCACCCGGCCTCGCCGGAGGAAGTGCCCTTGAACCCAGCGACTTTCTCCAGCCCTGAGCTCACTGGGGGCGACAGTGAGGAGGACCCGAGGACAGGAAGTCCTGTAGGAGTGGCTCTGTGGTTGGGAGCTTGTGCCCACCCCACTCCCACTCGGGGTGAATAGACCAGAGGGCAGAGCTCCAGACAGGGCCGCTCTGGTTCCAGTTGTGCCGCGTGACGGCAGGGCCAGGACAAAGGGGGACTGTCTAAGGCGGATGGCCCTCCCCAGCTGGCTGCCCTGGGCTGACGGAACGTGGGGGAGGCTGTCTCATGAGAACGGCAGGTTGGGAGGGCCCCTGCAGGGGTAGCATGGTTAGGGGTAACAGGAGTGATTGCTGGGTGTGTGTGCTGCTTCCGCCTGGGCCTGGGGTGAGGGCTCTTGCCGCCGATTTCCCACTAGAGGAAGTGCTTCGGGGTTACAGGGCGGGCACAGGGAGGCCTCCGAGCGGCCCTGACCTTTCTCTCTAAGAGGGAGGTGATTGTGGGCCAGAACCCTGGGAACAGAGGGCCTGAAAGGGACTGTGGCCACAGGCACCCCGCCCTTCCCCATTTCCCAGGGACAGGCCACGCTGAGGAAACAGATGGGGAACTGCAGACCCTACACCCTTCCTTCCCGGCTCCTTCTCCCCTCCCTCAGGGAAGTGGAAGGGGCTCCCTCTTCAGTCCACTCTGGCATGAGGCTTATTTGGGGCCATGCACCTGACCACATGTGTAGCTGGTGTTGGTGGGCAGGGTGGGGCAGCCTGGGCTGTGAGTGGCACCTCCTACGGCCCCGTGAGAGTGGGTGGTTTGGGCGTGTGCCAGCCATTGAAGGCCAGCTTTGGCTCAGCGCCCCCTGTTTCGTCAGATGGGCGGCAGAAAGCTTCGGACGTGGTGCCCAGCCTCTGAGCTGCCCTAGGTCTGCGGACGGGCGGGGTGTGGGCTGCAGACATGGCCCAGCCTCTGGCCTTCATACTTGATGTTCCCGAAACCCCAGGGGACCAGGGGTAAGCACTCTGGGGCTGGGGGCCGGGCTGTGTCAGAGGGATCCAGGGAGGGCCCCTGAGCCAGGGTCTCAAGGTAAGAGATTTGCTGCCCCGATGCCCCCCAGCAGCCAGGAGCCCAGCCCCTACGACGAGCGCGAAGTGCATGACTCCTTCCACCAGCTCATCCAAGAGCAGAGCCAGCGGGCGGCCCAGGAGGGGCTGGAGCTGCAGCCGAGGGAGCCGGGGGCCTCAGGTGAGCCAGGCCTGGATGCCAGGCTGTGTGGACGGGCACTTGGCCTTCCCAGCTCGGCAGGATGGCCCTCCCAGCAGTCTGCAGGCCGAGGCAGAGGTGGGGTGGGACAGCCCTCAGCTCACGTCTCTTGGTCACCGCAGGCAGTGACCACCAGACCCTCCGGCAGCCTGAGGGTGTCCCCGCCCACAGCACGGCCACGCTGCGCATCTTGGCCAGCATGCCCAGTCGCACCATTGGTGAGTGGGACCCTTGGCCTGTGTTGACCTCTTCCCCTGGGCTGGGCCTAGGAGCCAGGCCCAGTGGGGCTCCTGGCCCACCCCCAGCTGCTGCCCAAAGGGAGACCCGGCCCAGCCCAGCCCAGCCCCATGCAGCCCTCTCTGGGATCTAAAAATGACTCGAGAGTTGTCACGGGGTAGAAATAGGCTCTGGGAACCCACGGGTGCCTGAGGTCTCTGATAAAGGGATTTTCGTGGATTCTGGGAAGCGGGGAGGGACAGGGAGGCCTGGTGCCAGAGCTGCTGAGGGAGGAGGCCTGGCCTGGCCCTGACCTGCCCGGCCGCTCCTGCAGGCCGCAGCCGAGGCGCCATCATCTCCCAGTACTACAACCGTACCGTGCAGCTGCGGCGCAGGGGCAGCCGGCCCCTGCTTGGGGACATGGTGCGCTCGGCCCGGCCCAGCCTGCGCCTGTATGACCTGGAGCTGGACCCCACGGCGCGGGAGGAGGAGGGTGAGTCCGTGGGGGCCCGAGCCCCCGGGGTGACACCAACCTGGGGGAGGTGGGAGGAGGTCAGGCTGGCTGGGTGGGGGCGGGGGAACAGCAGAGCCAGGATCCCCCGGCCCCAGGAGACTGCCTGAAGGCTCCCCCAGCTACGAGGCCCCCCTTCAGCGACCCGTGGGGACAGGGCACCCCTGTGGGCCTTATTCTGCACCTTCACAAACGTCCATCGAGGGCTTGGAGGGTGGTGGCTGCTGGGCCAGGCTTTGGGGATGTGCTGGTGGAAACAGGCAGCTTACTGTCCACCCTGTGAGACAGACATGAGCCAAAAAAGCGGATATGGGGGTGGCTAACGCTCAGATAAGGGCAACTAAAGAGAGATGTACTATGGGAGAGCATCCTGGGAACCAGCCTAGTGTAGAGGGATCCAGGGAGACTTCCCGGAGGAAGTGACATGAGGCAGAGGGGGCATGTGCAAAGGACCTGAGGTGGGAGCTTGCCTGGCTCTTCTGAGCAGCTTGGGGGCTGGTATGGAGCGCTGGGGCACAGGGGAGAGCCATCGCAGGAGGGAGCAGGGACTGTTCTCGCCAGCTGGTCTCTGACCAGGTGGTCTCCAGCGTTCAGAGGCTGAGGAGATCTGGGTGGTCCCTGACACATTCTTCCCGCCTGGTCCTTCTGCTCTGCCCTCTCCAGCCCTTGGATACCTTTTCTGCCCCCAGCTGGTGGGTGATGGTGGCCTGGGCTCCCCCATTTCACCGTTCACTCTGTGACCCGGGCCAGGTCTCAGCTTTCCGAGTGTCATTTCCTATCTGTAAAACTGGGATTCAAGGAACCCCCGTCTCTGGCTGGTTGTGAGGGTAAAAGGAGCCAGTGGCCCCCATTTCAAGGCCCGTGGTCACCAGGAGGCGGCGCCAACCACTTCGCTGACTGGTCTGGTGCCTGCCCCGCCCCTGCTCTCTGCCTGCTGTCATGATGGCTTGCCCTGTTAGGTCAGGGGGGACCCTTGGGTCTCGGGACTCTATGCTGAGGTCTCAGGGTGCCCTGGTTGGGCCTCCAGAGAAATGGGTGGGTGCTGGCAGCCCAGCGTAGGAGTGGTGAGCCCCCGGCTCGGGCCTTGCCCTCCCCGGCCCCCAGGGACCAGCATGGCTGCAGGCTGATGGGAGCTGGTGGAGCTGGGCTGAGCCTCAGGATGCTGGGGGCTTGGTAAAGATGGGAAGGGGCTTCGGAGCTCTCGGGGGGAGAGGGGAGAGAGCAAGGGGACTGTTGGGAGACCAGTGTGTCAGGCAGCCAGGCCAGCCCAGGGTCGGGCTTCGACTGTACAGCAGAGGGAGGAACCGCTCGGGCCCGGCTGGACCTGGCAGCAGGGTGGGCAGAGGGGCGCGTGTCAGGATGGTGTCACGGGACAGACAGGCCTGTCCGGGGTCCCGGCCTCGGGCAGGAGGGAGGGATGCAGGGGATCAACGGGACCGCCGCCTTCCTCCGGCAGAGAAGCAGAGCCTCCTGGTGAAGGAGCTTCAGGGCCTGTCGGTGGCCCAGCGGGACCACATGCTCCGGGGCATGCCCTTGAGCCTGGCAGAGAAACGCTGTCTGCGGTGAGCGCCCACCCGGCTCGTGCAGCCCCGAGACCTGCTTCCTTGGCTGGTCTGGGTGTTTGGGGAGAAGGGCCCTGAGCCTGCGGGTGGGTGGTCCCCAGGAGGGAGCCAGACCCCTCCTCGATCCAGGCACCTACGGCTCCTCTGACCCCAGAGAGAAGAGCCGGACCCCCAGAGGGAGACTGAGGGGCCAACAGGGCCACGGTGGCGGCTTCCCCTGCTGCAGCCGGCTCAGATACGCCTGCATCCTGGTAGGAGCCGCTTGTCTGCAACGAGGCCGGGGTGCCTGGGCGGAGGGGAGGGCCCTTCCTCCTGCTGCCGCCTTGCTTTGGGGGTCCCCTACCCCCAGCCCTGCTCTGGGGTCATGAATGGTCCGCCCGCCGTCCCTGCCCTCCCCTCCACTGGGTGCCTGGGCCTTGGCGTGGGGCTGGCCGGGTCCCTCCTGGGGCCTCACCCTCAGAGCCTCCCTGCCTGTCCCTGTCCCCTCAGGCCCTGCACAGCCTGGGGGTGGCGCTGCTCTCGCGTCTGCACGCCCTGATGCCGTGGCGCTACGCCCTGAAGCGCATCGGGGGCCAGTTCGGCTCCAGCGTGCTCTCCTACTTCCTCTTCCTCAAGACCCTGCTGGCCTTCAATGCCCTCCTGCTGCTGCCGCTGCTGGCCTTCATCGTGGGCGCGCAGGCCGCCTTCCCGGCCGCCCCCCGGCCACGGCCTCCGCCTGCACGGGCCTGGAACTCCTCACAGGCACGGTGAGGGAGCTGTGCGGGCAGGGGTGCAGGGGTCAGCCGGGGCGTTGGGGTGGGGCGGGGACGCTGTTCCCCGCTGCCACCTTGGCGCCGTCTTGCTCTCCCGTCCCAGTGTCCCCTGGGACCCGCTGCCCCTGCCCCAGCTCCCTGCCGTGGTTCCCTGTTCCCGTGGCCTGGAAGCCCAGCACTGCTGTGGCCCGTGGCCCGTGGCCCATCCGTCTCCTCTGTCTTTTCCTCGCCGCCTCGCCCAGGGCTCCCCCTGCTCGGCCTTTCTGCTCGCCCTGCCCCCATGACAGGCCTGCGGGGGGGCCGGGGTGGGTGATGGCGAGAGCCCCTGACTTGGCCTCCCCTCCAGGGCTGCTTCACACACACCGTCATGTACTACGGCTACTACAGTAACGCCACGCTGAACCCGCCATGTGGCCACCCCCTGAATGGTGACCAGTGCACGCCCAGGGTGGGTGGCCTGCCCTACCACATGCCCCTGGCCTACCTCTTCACCATGGGGCTGGCCTTCTTCATCACCTGCATCACCTTGGTGTACAGGTAACAGCTGCTCCCTCAAGGCTCTGCCACCACTGATCTGTCCCTCCCGCCCTCCTTTCCTCTATTCCATTCACCCATCCACTCACCTGTCGAGACAACCTTTCACTTATTCATCTGTCTGTCTATCCATCCAGTCCTGTGCTCATCCATCCATCCATCTATCCATCCACCCACTGGTAATCCCTCCATTCCTCTACCCATGCATTCACCCACCCGTTTATCCACTCACCTATCCATCTACCCATGCATCTATTCATCCATCTATCCCTCCATGCAGTCATTCCCCGATCCATCCATCCATTCATCCATCCACCCACTTACTCACCTGTCGACCTGCTCATTTACTCATCTACTTACCCATCCACCCTCCATCTACCCATCACCTATTCATCATCCATCAACCCATCTGTCCATCATCTGTCCATTCATCCAGTCACTGACCCAGACATCCAGCCAGCCAGCCACCCATCCATCCATCCATCCGTCTATCCACTCATGCATCCCCCCATTTATCCACTCCCCATCCATCCACCCATCCATCCCTCCAGGCACTCATCTCTACATGCATCTTTCCATTCACTTATCCACTCTCCTATCCGTCCATTCATCCATCCACTCACCCGTTCACCCAGCACCTCTTAATCATTCATCAACTCATTCATTCACCCACCATCCATCCCTCCATCCACCCACCCACCCCCTCTTTCCATCCATCCATCCACCCATCCATCCATCCAGTCACCCATCCACCCATTCATCTATCTACCCATGCTTCCATCCATTCATCCACCCATCTATCCATCCATCCATCCATCCACCCATCCATCTATCCATCCATCAATCCATCCATCCATTTATCCGTCCATACATCACCTATTTACCTGTCGACTCGCTCAACCATTCATTCACCCACCCATCATCCATCCACCCATCACCCATCCATCATCCACCCGTCCATCCACCTACCCATTCATTCACTCACCCATCCACCCAGCAATCCATCCATTGGCTGCCATCCATTCACCCATCCATCCACCATCTAACCATCTGTCCATCCACTCATCCATCCACCCATCACCCATTCATCATCCACCCGTCCTTCCACTCACCCATGTGTCCATCCATCCAGTTATCTACCCACTCCGTCATCTGCTCATCCACCTATCCACCCATCTGTTCACTTGCTTACCCACCCACCCACTTATCCACCCACCTGTCCATTCACCCATATGCGCACCCACCCACCCATCTATTCATCCATCCATCTATGCACTCATTTATCTACTATCCATCTACCCACCCATCCATCCACCCACTTACCTGTGAACCGATCTGTCCATCCATTCATCCATCCACCAACCCACCCCCTCATCCATCTACCCACGTACTTACTGACCACCTATCCATTCATCCATCATCCACCCACTTACCCAAGTATGGTCTAGGAACCCTCGAGGTGTTTGCCTAGGTGTTAGGGGAACACCAGAAACAGTCAGGTGGGCTTCCCGGGAGAGGTGACACTTACCCTGAGATGGGGTGGTTAAATAAGAGGGCAGGAAAGAAGCAGGAGGGTTTTGGTCCTGGGATGGGCAGTGCGATGGCCTGAGGTGAGCCCAGCATCTGCTGTACTGTGTCTTGGTGGGAGGCAGCTGGCTGTGTCAGTGGTGCCTGCAGCCCCGCCCCCTCTTCTGGGTGTGGGTGGCTGGTGGGTGCTCTGTTGGTCAGGACTGGTTTAGAGTGAGGCTGAGAGCCCTGGTCCACCGGGGGCTGGGGGTCGGTGGGAGGCCCATCCAGCACTCGGAGGGCTCCTGCGTGTCTGGGTTTCAGCTGCAGTGTCCCGGCTGCCTTCTCCCCTGGGGTTCTGTGCCCCTCAGCCCCTCGTTCACCCACTGCCTGCCCTGCTCCTCCCCAGCATGGCTCACTCCTTCGGGGAGAGCTACCGGGTGGGCAGTGCCTCTGGCGTCCACGCCATCACCGTCTTCTGCTCCTGGGATTACAAGGTGACTCAGAAGCGGGCCTCCCGCCTGCAGCACGACAGCGTCCGCACCCGGTTGAAGGTGAGCGGCCTGGGGTGCCCGAGGCTGCAGCCGCTTTCTCCTCCCTGGCCCCAGGATGCCACGCTGGCCTGCTGGGCTCCCCGAAGACTCGGCCCTGGGTCCACATGGGATGACACGGCCAGAACTGTGGTCTGGTGGGAGGGCCACCTGTCTGTGAGCTGAATCGGGGTGCCGGGGGTTCCTGCCGACAGTGACAGGACAGGCTCCACTTTTCTCCGTGTGGGGCTGCCTCTGTCGTCTGCTAGTGGCTGTTACCATGGCCCAGTGAACACCCAGGAGCCAGCGTTAGGAAGAACTCTGCGCAGCCTCGGGCGGGCGTGCTCGGGCTGGAGGGCTCAGTCTGCCCTCAGGGCCCTTCCCTGGGAGCTGGTGCATCCTGCCCAAGGGCCCCGGGCCTTGGTCAGTGGCTCAGTAGCCTGGCGGGTGAGGGCTGTCGTATCTTCCTATGCTGCAGTGAGAAAACCAAGGCACAGAGTTTAAGTCCCTGGCCAGAGGTTGCAGGGCTAGGAAACGGCAGAGCTGGGGCTTCTGGAAGGTTCTCTGCCTTTCTGGGGTTCTGTGCTGCACAGACTCAGAACTAAGACCGGGCTTATGGCCACTGTTCACTGCCCCCAGCAGCCCCCTTGAGGGTCCACCCCTGTCCACAGTGAACAGGGAAGGGACAGCCGAGAAAGGCCGTTGTCCCCCACAGGTAAAGCTGAGAGGCCAGGTGGGGAGGGGTCAGGCAGGCCTCGGGGCCCCCGGGCAGGGTACTGACTAGGTCCTGTGTGCGTGGAGCAGGTGGCCGGGCAGGCGGGCACGTTGGGCAGCTGACCCTTGGTCCCTCCAAGCCTGTCATGCACGTGTCACACGTCTCGTGTGTTGTGTATGTCTGTGCTGTGTGTGTCCGCACGTCTGCACGCGGTCTTGCCCTAGAGCGGGTGACAGGGACACGCTGCCCCCTGCAGGAGCTGCTGGCCGAGTGGCGGCTGCGGCAGGAACCCCGGAGCGCGTGTGGGAAGCTGCGGCAGGCGGCCGTGCTGGGGATCGTGTGGCTGCTGTGTCTGGGGACCGTGCTGGGCTGTGCGGCGGCCGTCCACGCCTTCTCGGAGCTCGTGCTCCAGGTGCCTGGAGGGCCGGAGGGGGGAAGGAGGGAGGGAAGGAAGGCGGAAGGGAGGGGGCGTGAGCCTGGCCCTGCCTGAGGACGTGTCCCCCCGGAACCCTGCACCTGCCTCCTCCTGGGGCCACAGCCTTGGGGTTCTGGAGGGATGGGGCCCCGACCCCTCCCCTCCCGGGGTCCCAGCCACAGCCACACCCACCTGCCCTCCCTGATGCCCCCATGCTGGAGCCACCTCCAGTCCCCACCCCATACCTGTCTCCCACCTGCTCCCATCTTCGCCTCTTCTTTTTGGTTTCCCGTTCCTTGTCCGTGCCCATGCTCCCTCTCCACTTCTGTGTGGCTCGACCCCGAGGCCTGGGGTGGGTTGGACGTCGGGGAGCCCCACCTCACCCGTCCTGCTCATCCCCATGGACGGGGCACCTGGGGTGACCCTGCCCCTCTGCTGCCCTGGCAGAGCCCGGTGGTGGCCGGCCGGGAAGTGGCGCTGCTGGCCCTGCCCCTGGTGGTCTCCCTCCTCAACCTGGCGGCCCCCTACCTGTGCCGTGGCCTGGCCGCCCTGGAGCAGCACGACTCCCCGGTGCTGGAGGTGTATGTGGCCGTCTGCAGGTGTGTGGCCAGCGGGGCGGGACCCGGGGTGTCCTCAGTGGCCACGGCAGCCCGGCGGGTGAGGGCTGTTGTATCTTCCTATGCTGCAGTGAGGAAACCAAGGCATAGAGTTCAAGTCCCTGGCCAGAGGTTGCAGGGCTAGGAAACGGCAGAGCTGGGGCTTCTGGAAGGTTCTCTGCCTTTCTGGGGTTCTGTGCTGCACAGACTCAGAACTAAGACCGGGCTTATGGCCACTGTTCACTGCCCCCAGCAGCCCCCTTGAGGGTCCACCCCTGTCCACAGCGAACAGGGAAGGGACAGCCGAGATAGGCCCTTGTCCCCCACAGGCAAAGCTGAGAGGCCAGGTGGGGCGGGGTCCTCACCCCGGCCCTCAGCCTCCACGCCTGGCCTCTGCAGGAACCTCTTCCTCAAGATGGTCGTCCTGGGGACGCTGTGCTACCACTGGCTGGGCCGCAGGGTGGGCGCCCTGCAGGGCCAGTGCTGGGAGGACTTCGTGGGCCAGGAGCTGTACCGGTTCATGGTGATGGACTTTGTCTTCGCGCTGCTGGACACGCTTTTCGGGGAGCTCGTGTGGAGGTGAGGGGCCCTGGGCGGGCTGGGGCGGCCGGTCCACATCCGCATCCCTCTGGGCATCCTGCCTGGCAGGGATGTGTGGCCCGGGAGGTCACAGGCCTCTTGGCCTCCGTCCACAACAGCACCTTTGTGAAAGGTGGTTAGACCAGGAAAATGCTTGTGGGACAGGATCTACAGCATTTTTAGATTGGAGAGGAAAGCAGGGTTTTTTTTTTTGTTTTGTTTTTTTAAAAGCTGGGGTTTCACTCTGTTGTCCAGGCTGGAGTGCAGTGGCATGATCATGGCTCACCACAGCCTCCCGGGCTCAAGCGATCCTTCTGCCTCAGCCTCCTGAGTAGCTGGGACTGCAGGCATGCATCACCACGCCTGGCAAATTTTTTTGTAGAGACGAGGTTTTTTTTTGGATTTGGAGTCTCACTCTGTCACTCAGACTGGAGTGCAGTGGCACACTCCCGACCACTCCCAGCCCTGCTGGGCTCCGGCGATCCTTCCGCCTCAGCCTTCCAAGTAACCGGAACTACAGGCACACACTACCATGCCCAGATAATTTTTGATTTATTGTAGAGACAAAGTCTCCCCAAGTTGCCCAGGTGGGTCTCGAACCCGTGGGCTCGGGCAATCCACTCGTCTCGGCCTCCCAAAGTACTGGGATGACAGGCTGAGTCACCGAGCCTGGCCAGAGATGAGGTTTTGCTATTGCCCAGGCTGGTCTCAAAAATCACCCTGGGTCGTCTGCCCTGGGTCTTCGCATTTCAGGTGTTTTGTTTCCTTTCTGCGTTTTCTTTGAGAATAGCTGGACTTAATAATAATAAAAAGTAAGATGTCTAAAAAGCCAGGAAGGCGTTTAACGCATGTTTCTGAGTGTTTAGATCTGGGCATGTTTATATCTGCTTAGAAACAAGACCGGGAGGAAACTGGCTGTGGTAGCCGGCCCTTGCGGCGGGGTCCCCAGATGGAGGTGGTATCTCTGTGACATTTGCTGGGTGCCCTGAGGGATGGGCCAGGTGTCAGCTTGGCCGGTGGTCCCAGGCCCTGGGTGCCTGCCGGGGTGGGCGCTGAGGCTGGTCTCCCCAGTCCCTGGCCTGTCCCTTCCCCAGTCCCTGATCTGACCCCCAGGGGTTCCCTCTTGGGCTGGCCAGGACCATCTCTGAGAAGAAACTCAAGAGGAGGCGGAAGCCTGAGTTTGACATTGCCCGGAACGTTCTAGAGCTGATTTACGGACAGACTCTGACCTGGTGAGGGTGCGCCCGTCCTCCTGCTGCGAGACCCTTTGGGGAGGGCTGTGCCCCTCAGTCGGAGCCCTCTCCCCCCGGGAGCCCTGCACCTGCCTCCTCCTGGGGCCACAGCCTTGGGATTCTGGAGGGACGGGGCCCCGACCCTCCCCTCCCGGGGACCCAGCCACGGCCACGCCCACCTGCCCTCCCCGTGACCCAGAACCCACGAGGGCAGCTCGTGCCAACTCTGAGCCAGGCCCGGGAGGCCGCTCAAGCCCTGACGGGCCACACAGGGTTCATGCCCAGCCTCTGAGTACAGCCCCCCCGCCCAGGCTGGGAGTCCTCTTCTCGCCCCTGCTCCCGGCTGTGCAAATCATCAAGCTGCTGCTGCTCTTCTATGTCAAGAAGGTAACGCTGCCGACGGGCCCGGGATGGGTGCTGGGCCAGGCGGGCGGCCTGGCAGCCACCGGCTGCACGCCGCTGGGCAGACCCTAGGACTTTGGAAAACCCCTCTCGTAGAGCAGGGCTGGCAGGAAGCCGGGTGACCCCCGCCCGGCATCACCGTCTTGGGCAGGTTGGGTCGCATCTGCTGGGTTCAGAGGTCATCGCCAGGTGCCTGTGTCGCCAGGCCGGGGCATAGGAACAGAGCCCGGGGCTGGGGCTCGGGGAGACACTGAGCCTCAGGCCCTCCCGTCCCTGGTCCTCTGCCCTCAGCGGGGGCGTGCTCCATGGCTGAGAACCAGGGGCCTGGGTTCAGCTCCTGGTTCCGGGCAGGCTCCTCTTCCCTGGCCCTCTATTCCTCATCTGCACCGTGGGGACCACAGGGTGCTAGTGGGACCGAGGAGGGGAGGACATTGGGTGCTGAGTCTGGCATGGCACGTGATGGAGCTGCTGTCGGTGTCAGTCGGCCCTTCCCACGAGAGTGGCCTTGGACAAGCTGTGCCTGTGTGCCTCCGTCTCCCCACTAAATGAGAAGGTGGGCCCAGCAGCCCTGGGCACCCAGGTCCTACCAGGAGGCACAGTGCCTCGACCGCCCGCCTGCGTTCCCGCCTTCCCTCTTGGAGGCCCCACCAGGCCTGGGGGTGGGGTGCATGGGTGGCAGGGCGGTGGCAGAACAAGCCTTTGTCCCCCAGACCAGCCTGCTGGCCAACTGCCAGGCGCCGCGCCGGCCCTGGCTGGCCTCACACATGAGCACCGTCTTCCTCACGCTGCTCTGCTTCCCGTCCTTCCTGGGCGCCGCCATCTTCTTCTGCTACGCCGTCTGGCAGTGAGTACTCCGGCACAGGGCTGCCCCTCTGGGTCATCCCAGGATCGGTGGTAGTGCCTGGGGGCCTGAGGATTTGGGGTGATGAGGAGAGGCTGGGAGAGGGGGCGTGGCCCGGGTTGAGGGTCTCGGTCCTGTCTTCCCCAGGGTGAAGCCCTCCAGCATCTGCGGCCCCTTCCGGACCCTGGACACCATGTACCAGGCGGGCACGGTGTGGGTGCGCCACCTGGAGAGGGCGGGCCCCCGGGTCTCCTGGCTGCCCTGGGTGCACCGGAACCTGGTGGAAAATACCTTCTTCATCTTTCTGGTGTCAGCCCTGCTGCTGTGAGTTCAGGGCAGGTGAGGGCAGCCCAGAGAGGGACAGCTGGGGCCAGGCCGCACCTGGTGGGGGCGTCCCCGGCTGCTGCTCTGTGCCCCGCCCGACCGCCGATCTCCCACAGGGCCGTGATCTACCTCAACATCCAGGTGGTGCGGGGCCAGCGGAAGGTCATCTGTCTGCTCAAGGAGCAGATCAGCAACGTGAGTGTCCCCGGGGTCTTCTCAGCCTCCCCCCTCCGGGCCACGCTGGGCTGCCCCTTGTCCACGCACCTGCTGGCTTGTCCCCAGGCCTCCCCTGCACACCTTCCCCTGTCGGCCGTGGGCACGGGGTTTGTCTGCCAAACAAGCGACCCCATCCTTGCTTCCCTCGGGATCAAGGGAAGATGTAGCCATGGACAGTCACAGTCGGGGTCCTGGTCTCCAGAGACCACCTGGCACCCGTGGGAGCCGCTGGGACCGGGGCTCGGGGTGTGAGTCCAGCCCAGGGTGTGGGGCCCACTGGGGTTCCAGACAGTCTCCTGAGGGTTTCTGAGCTCCTGGAAACAGGTTCCGAGCTTCCCGGGGGCCCACGTTGCAACACAGACCCGCCCTGCTCCCTCGTTTTACAAATGAGGTGGAGTAAGGGTGAATGAGGGTCAGGACTTAAAACATTTTTATTAAGAAAACCGGATGGAGCCGGGCTCGGTGGCTCAGCCTGTCATCCCGCGCCTTTGGGAGGCTGAGGTGAGTGGATTGCCTGAGCCCGTGGGTTCAAGACCCGCCTGGGCATCGAGACCTCACCTCTACAATAAATCAAAAAATCAGCTGGGCGTGGTGGCGCATGCCTGTAATTCCGGCTACTCGGAAGGCTGAGGCGGAAGGATCGCCGGAGCCCAGCAGGTCGAGGCTGCGGTGGCCGGAGCGGCCGCTGCACTCTAGTCTGGGCTACAGAGTGAGACTCCAACTCAAAAAAAAAAAAAGAAAAAAAAAAAAAGAAAACCTGATGGGCCAGGTACGTTGGTGCATTTATTTATTTATTTTTTGAGTTGGCGTCTCACTCTGTCACCCAGACCGGAGTGCAGTGGCCGCTCCCGGCCACCGCAGCCTCGACCTGCTGGGCTCTGGCGATCCTTCCGCCTCAGCCTTCCGAGTAGCCGGAACTACAGGCGCGCGCTGCCACGCCCGGCTCATTTTTGATTTATTGTAGAGACGAGGTCTTGCCAAGTTGCCCAGGCGGGTCTCGAACCCGCGGGCTCAGACAGTTCACTCGCCTCAGCCTCCCTAAGGCACGGGATGACAGGCTGAGCCACCGAGTCCGGCTGGGATTACAGGCTGTGTGCATGTATTTTGTTTACAATATTTCTGGAAAGAGGCCAGATACAGTGGCTCACACCTGTAATCCCAGCACTCTGGGAGGCTGAGGCGAGAGGATCGCTTGAGCCCAGGAGTTTGACACCGGTCTGGGTAACGTCATGAGACCCCACCTCAATACTACCATCACCAAGTTTTATGAAGTCCTTACAGTTTGTTGTGGGTGTGAGCTGCAGAAGTGAGTGGCCAACCCACACCCCAACACGCCCTCCTCTCTGGGAACAGCCTCCCTCTGCCCCAGGAGGAATTGCTTGTGCCCTGGGCGGCCTGTCAAGCTGGAGACAAAGTACTTTCCCACCTGGACACCCAGCCTGGCCCTCCTGGGTGCCTCTGCCTCCCTGGGGAATGGGCTGGCATGAAGCAGGCCTTGGCCTTGACCTGCTCATGCGGGCAGGCGGTTGGGCTCTGACCTTGGCCCCGGGCCTAATGTCACCCATTCATTGCCATTTGTCCTTCCTCCTGCAGTCCTTTTTTTTTTTTTGTGACAGGGTCTCACTATGTTACCCAGTACAGTAGCACGATCATAACTCACTGTGGCCTTGACCTCCTGGGCTCAGGCCATCTTCTGCCTCGGCCTCCAGAGTAGTTGGGACTACAGGCATGTGCCACCGCACCCACCTAGTTTTTTTTTGTTAGAGACAGAGTCTCACTACGTTGTCCAGGCTGGTCTCAAACTCCTGGGCTCAAGTGATCCTCCTGCCTCGGCCTCCCAAAGACAAAGTGCTGGGCTTACAGGGGTGAGCTGCCACACCCGGCCCATCTGCAGTCTTTCTCTTTAAGGCTGGCGGGGCACCTGTGTCCCCAGAGGTGCCTCACCCCAGGCTGGGGGCGCTTGTCGGGGGTCAGCAGCTGGTGTCTGCCAGGCAGGGCCCAGCAGGTGTGGCCTCAGCAGACAGGTGAGGCCTTGATGCTGGCTAGCTGGTGCCAGGAGCCAGGGCTCCGGGCAGATGTGGGGATGGCCCTGATGTTTCTTGGGACATAAACACTGCGGTGCACACTGGCCCACCTGCCCTCCCATTTCACAATAGGGAATCCTGGCAAGCTCGCAGGACGCAGAGCTGGCCATCCTGCCTAAGGTGGTTGTCTGGCCGCAGTTATAGGAAGCAGGCTTTCGGCGAAATGGCTTCTGCCCACTGGGTGGTGCTTCAGAGCCTGTGGGCACCAAGTGGGGCTGGGGTGGGGTGCAGAGTAGCATCCGAGAAACATTCCAGCCCTGCCCACCGTTTCTCCGCGATGGGAAAGACCCATCTCCAGGTGGATGCTGGCCGCATGGAGCCCACCCAAGGCTGGTGCCCCCCTTCCCCCAGTTCCGAGTCTTTGGAGCTAGGATCAGGCTGCTGCATACCAGCCTGGGAGAGAAAGAGTGAGACCTTGTCTCACGGCGGCTTAGCTCAAGTGCACAGCCCCTCTGTGCCTGCCAACAGCTCGGGAGAAACAACCTGGGGTACGTTGCTTACCGGGCCTGCGGTCCCTCCTTGCGGATGCTTAAGTCAGGGGTCCCCAGCCCCCGGGCCACAGACCAGTACCACGGCCTGATAGGGCCATACAGCAGGGGGTGAGTGGCGGGCGAGCGAGTGAAGCTTCAGCTGTCCTTACCGCCGCGCCCCGTTGCTTGCATGACCGCCTGGGCTCAGCCTCCTGTCAGATCAGTGGTGTCAGATTCTCATGGGAGCACGAACCCTGCTGTGGCTAGCACATGCGTGTGAGGGGTCTAGCTTGCGTGTCCTTATGAGACTCGAACGCCTGGTGTCCTGAGGTGGAGCTGAGGTGGTGATGCTAGCACTGGGGCCCGGCTGCAGATTCCGACTGACATGAGCGGTGAGGCTTGATGGCACACCCCACCCCATCTGTGGAAAAACTGCCTTCCACAAAACCCGTCCCCGATGCCAAAAGGGTTGGGGACCGCTGCTCTAAGTGGTAGCCCCGGGCCGAGCCAGGCCACCGGCGTCCAGCCCACGTGCTTGGCTCCTGCCGGAACTGCTGTTTGCTTTCCAGGAGCCCTCCTGTGAGGACACAGCCTGGCCCAAGTGTGGACGGCGGGTGCTGACACGCACCAGGTGCCGGGGGCCAGGTGCTCTGGCGGCTCTCCCCATTTCATTGTCGAGAGCGCACTGGGTCAGCCCCAAAGATGTCCCTGTCCTAAGACTGGGTATTAGGTTTCACGGCCGGGGATTAAAGATGCTGATGGAATGAAGGTGGCTAATCAGCCGACCTTGAGATGGGAGATTAGCTTGGATTATCTGGGTGGCCCAGTGTAATCTCAGGGTCCTTGTAGGTGAAAAGGGGAGACAGCAGGCCAGGGTCGGAGTGATGCTGGGTGCTGCTGGCTTTGAGGCGGAGGAAGGGGCTGAGAGCCTGGGCACGGATGTGTCCTCTGAAGGCTGGAGAAGGCAAAGAAGGGGGTTCTTTCCTAGAGCTTCTGGGAGGAACACAGCCTGCCGGCACTGTGACCGTAGCCCAGGGAGACTTGTTTTGGACTTCTGACCTCCAGAACTGAAAGATGATAAATTTGTGTTGTTTTAAACTACCAAGTTGGTGGTCATTTGTTAAAGCAGCCACAGGACATGAACATGAGCCCCGGGACTTATGATGTCCCTTTTAAAGATGGTGACACTGAGGTCAGAGAGCAGGTAATTTGCTCAAGGCAGAGTTAGTAAGTGGCAGGGGACAGTTTTATATAGAGTTAGGCTCACTCTGGCGCCCTTACTGTCAAGTTGATCACATTTCCCTTTTCACCTTGGCCATTAGGAAGCTTAGCTCCATACTTATGCCCACTTCCTTGTCCTTGGTGCCTCTCGCATATCTTCTAGCTTTTTGCTGCTTGTGATGAATACACCTTATGAATCTTCCCTCAAATGCAACCTGGAGCAGGTTCTGGACAGCCTGAGAGGTGGCCAACTTCTCTTCCCCTCTGTGTTCTGGCCTTTCTAGGAGGGGGAGGACAAGATCTTCTTGATTAATAAGCTCCACTCTGTCTACGAGAGGAAGGAGAGGAAAGAGAAGGCACGGAGCAGGTGAGGGGCCGTGGAGGGGTCCCAGCCAGGGCCACTCTGAGCGGGGAGGGGAGTCACTGGGACTGCACCGTATGAAGCTGCTGATACTCGACCGCTTTTGACCTATAAAAGTGGCCATTTCATGAGGCTCGGCCCCTGCTGGGGTATGTGAGGTGAGTCCCGGTGGCTTCTCCACCCTGGCCTTTCATTCGTTCTAGGGTCCTCTGTAGCCCGTGAGGGCTGTCTCCTGAGAAAGACTGTTGGGCGTGTGACCTGTCCCTCGCTGGGCCCCAGCCACATGGAGGTCCAGCTCGGCCCAGCTAGGTTGCAAGGACGTTGCCGTCTGCTGGGCCCCTCACTGATGTCCCTTTCTGGCAGGGCTGGCGGAACCGAGGAGGCTGCGACACCCCCTGCCCTGCTCACAGAGGGACGGGATGCCCGGTGGGACGGCAACGGGCCTCGCAGGCTCACCCTGCAACCGGAGTTGCTGGCCTGAAGCCACGAGGGTCCCTCTTGGTGACCCCGCTGGGACACCAGTTGGAGAAAAGACTCTGTTTCTCCTTTTAAAAGCGCCAGCTGGGCCGAGGCTGGAACCAGAAGGGTGGGCAAGTGGGGCTGGGCACCCCCAGTGGACCCCACCCTGCCAGGGACTATTTATTCAGATTAAATGGGTTTTGCAAAATGGGCTTGTCCCTTGACCATGCTTGTGACCTGGGCCTGCCCAGGTGTGTGCAGGGGCTGCTGGGGCACCATGCCCACAGCCTGCCGCCCACTGTCCTGGGGCCACCCTCCAGGCTCAGTCCAGGTCGTGGGAACCACGGCTGGAGTGGGGCGCCCTCTGCTGGCCGAGCCCCACATGGCAGGGGCTGGACCACACCACAGCTTGAGCTTCCTTGAGGGGCCTGAGCCTGTGCCAGGGAGAGCGGGCTGGCCGACGTGGGTGAGCAGGCACGCGCCAGAGTGATGCACATGGCTGATGCTTTAGTGGCTATTGGGGTGGGGGGGCACCCTCAGGGAGGGTTCAGAGTTGAGAATGAGCTGTGGGCAAAGCACCACCTAGGCAGAGGGCAGCGGGTGCCCGGGTTCCAAGGGTACAGGGCTTGGCGGTGCAGTGTCAGGCCCTGGCTTCTGGCTGGGGGTGACCTTGGGCCCGAGTAGGCTGAGTTTGAGGAGCCCGTGGGCTGCTGTAAGCCCAAGGCTGTGGGGAATGGGCACGCTGCAAGAGCTGGGCTCGGGACTGAGGAAATGGCCCCGGGGAGGATAACAGGGTCAGGGTGGTGACAGTCCCGACATCCGTCATGCTAGAATGCAACCCAAAAAAGAGCCAGAGCCTGAGAGGAGCTGCCTGTGGCAAAAGTGCCCTGAGCTGGGCTGCATCCCATGGCAATGCTCCTGTGCTCTGCTGACATGGTCCTGTCTGTGGGTGTGCTGCAGGCCATCAAGGCCGGACAGGTCAGATTTCCTGGACCCGTGGCCCACCTGAGTCAGATGGTGCTCAGGGACCTCTGCGCGTAGCTAGCATGGATCCTGTGTGGCTGTGTCTCTGGGCATGAGCGCTGCGGGGCCACACCGGGTAGGCAGTACAGAACGTGCACAACTGGCTGGGTCTCCGGGCCAGTCAGACGTGTCCTGTAAACCATGGCAGCCCCTGGTGAGGGAGGGACAGAGTCTGCCACTGCCAGTAGGACTCTGCATTCTCGTCAGCTGTGGCTTGTTGAGCTCGTCACCAACTTCACCACAACCCTGTGGGGTAGGAACGTGCTAGGAAGTGTTGGTACAATTACCGTGTGCTGTCTGTCCTTTGTGTTTCCTGGGCTGGGCTGTGGCACCCGGTGATCTAATCAAACACAAACCTAAGTGTTTCTGTGAAGGTGTGCCAATGTGGTTAACATCTATAGTCAATTTTAAGGAGATTATCCTTGATGATGTGGGTGGGCCTCATCCAATCAACTGAAGGCTTTTTTTTGAGACGGGGTCTTGCTTTGTCACCAAGGCTGGAGTGCAGTGGTGTGATCCTGGCCACTGCAGCCGTGACCTCTTGGGCTCAAGTGATCCTCCTGTCTCAGCCTCCTGAGTAGCTGGGACTACAGGTATGCACCACCACGCCTGGCCTGTCTCCAGCTTGCTGGCCACCGCGGTCTTCAGACCTGCCAGCTCCACCATGGGCTGAGCTAGTCCTCGTTCCGTGTCCCTGTCTCTTACTGGTTGCTTTTCTGATTCACCACGTGGCCTTAAGATGCTCCAGCTAGGGTGCTGAGCTTGTTCCATGACAGCCTGTATGGTGCTGAGGGCTGGGGGTTGTGTGGGACTAGACTAGACCCTTGCTCGCTGGGTGCCCTTGGACATGTTCTGTGATCTCTCCCAGCAAATGACACAGTTCCCTACAAGTGCTCAGCACCATGCCTGGCACACATTTGAGGCTTTGCTTAAAAAGCAACAAAAATGGCTAGCTCTAATTACCCCAAGAGACCAACTGAAGACTTGCAAATTGCAAGCTACCATTAGAGTGGATGGGAGGTTGTCTGTGGCATTTAGGTTTGAACAAGTCTCCTTTATGCCCTGTGTCTCGACTTTGGCTGCACAGTGGAACCCACTGGGGAGGTTTTGGTGTTGGGTATGTGCTTGCAGTCCCAGCTATTTGGAAGGCTGAAGCCAGAGGATCACTTGAGCCCAGAAGTTCAAATCCAGCCTAGGCAATGCTGCAAGACTCCATCTACAAACAAACAAACAAACAAATCCCTGGGTTACCCCATGGATTCTGACTGAACTGGTTTGGATGTGACTGATTTTAAACATCTCCAGGTAATCTGAATACATGCAAAAGTCGAGAACCCCTGCTCTGGGCCACATCTAGTACTGGATCACCACAAACACACTCACTCAAGCCTGAGGCACTCAGAGGGTGTTTGGAAATGCACTTCTGGTTTTCAAGCTGACTTGGGGATTCAGGGGCCAGTCCCACGCTGGAAGCCCGCCAGCAGTAACTCTGCTGAGAAACGCTGAGGTGCAGAGCTAGCGAACTGACTGCGTTCCATCCTGCTCCTGTGCAGGCTTCCTTGGTCTGTTGGAAGGTACTATTCCTGCAGGGAACCTTCCTGAAATGCCCCGATGTCTCCATTTCCCTCTCTGGGCAGAGCATGCGCTCAGCTCCTCCGTGGTGATATCACTGCTGCGGTGGCTCCTCCCAGGTTCCAGCAGCCTTCTTGGTACACTGTGCTGCTGCCCCCGATCCCTGCTTTCTGCATTCACTGTTCCTCCACGGGGTGGCCACAACAGTTAAAATAGGGGCAACTCTGAATGGTTGTCTTCTGGCTTCCAAACAGCAGGCCTCCTGTTCACCCACGACACGGGGACCCCCCCCCCACTCCAGGCCCATAAGGCTTTCCCACTGGGCCTTCACGTTGGGCGGGGGGCGTCCCAGAGGCCTGCTGAGTTCTCCAGTCTGTCAAAATCCAATCCAGCCTCAGAGGCCCGAGGCAAATGCTATCTCCTCCATGAAGCCTACCACATCCTTTGGACATCCTAAGGCTTTGGCCTTGTTCTCCCAAGGCACAAGCATGGGTATGGTTTGCTCCCCTATATTAACTCTGGACACAGGCAAAAAGTAAACGCTGAGGGTCTGGCATGCAGAGCTGAGTTACTGAGATGTTCATACTCAGTTAGAATGTCAAATGCACTTTTTTTTTTTTTTTGGAGTTGGGCTCTTGCTCTGTTGCCCAGGCTGGAGTGCAGTAGTGTGATCATGGATCACTGCAGCCTTGAACTCCTGGCTTAAGCGATCTTCCCACTTCAACCTCCTGAGTAGCTGGGATTCCAGGAACACACCATCATATCTGATTTCTTAAACTTTTTTTATAGAGACGTTTCACTGTGTTGTCCAGGCTGGTCTTGAACTCCTGGGTTTGGGCAGTTCTCAAGTGCATTTTGACTGTCTCATTTCCAAGCTTCATTCTTCCTAGTCTTTTCTTCTCCTGATTAGGACCCATTCAGTGCTTTCCTTCTTACTTTCCAAAGGAGGTTGGTCAGAGCCAGCAGCTCCCTACAGGACAGCAAATCCATCTTTGACCTTGCCCAAGGTCATGTGACACTAAAAGACACCCTGTGAGTACTCGAGCGAAGGGTAACATGGGCACCCAGTTCATCTTCAAGAGCCCATCTACGAAACCGGAGAGCCAGAAGTGCAGACACTCAACACACTGAAGGTGATGGCTAGTGTTCCAGGGATGAACCCATGTGCTGTGGTAACTGCCACCTGAAACTTGGCAGTAAAAGGGTGCTGCTTCATCTAGTACTGGAAATTCCCCTTTGCATGTACAAAGTGTTCTGTGAAAGTCAGCCAAGGCTATTTAACCAAAATGAATGAACAAAATGTCTAGGACATACCGAAGACCTTCATTGTTCTCTCCTTTGAATGTTTCTGATGCCCAAACTGGGTCCTAGGTGGCAGCGAGCAGTAGTCCTCTGCTTGGGACTCTATGCAGATTTTGGCCATGTCCTGTTGCTGTTCTGGCAACCATGGTTATCAAATGAACAGACTCAGATGGGCCCAGGCGGTGACAGTGTGAAAGTTCTGCCGTGCCTCCCAACGACTATAAACAAGGTCCAAATATTAACAGCAAAGCCACAAATGATAAAATGAAGTCAAACAACTGAAATTCCGAGTTTAACTAATTGTACATATAAACATATAAACTCTGAGGATATCACAAAAAAGAGACAGGGAATACATCAAAAAGAGACAGGGAATACTTTTTACCAATTTTACTATACACTAAAAATCGATAATTTCTCTTTGAAAAACGAAAAACACATTGATTTGAACAGCCAAGAAAAAAATTGCAATTTATTAAGATTCAACAAAGCGTTGTACTTTTGAAAGCAACTTTCGGTGCATGTTCTTCAACAATCACATTCTATGAGGAAAAACATTAAGAGCCACAAACTTGTTTTTTAATCTCAGAGTTACAGACATATTAAATCCAAAATAAAAGGTCAAAAAAAATGCAAACAAACCCAACAAAACCCCAAAACAAACAGATTCTTTACGTCCATCCCCATTGTACAACATCAGGAGTGTTTCTACAACTCAATGCTAGATGGCGGCATGGGAAGCCATCTGTCTTGGGTGCACACACGCACATGCACACAAGTATATTTGACATACATATGCAGGTGTATATATATATATATATATATATATATATATATATATATATATATCAAATATATCAAGTGCATGTAATGGCAATGAGATGCAATCACTCTGAGGAAGGTTTGTTTAGCTAAATACACTACTCAACTTGAGAAAAAAAGTCTTGAACCCAGTTTGTGCATAGTTCATGATCCTCTATAAAACCAGCTTTTGTTGATCTGCAATCCTGCAGGACTTTCTTTTCTTTTTTTTTTTTCTTTTTTGTTTTGATAAAACCATTAAAAAGCTAATTAAAAAAAATGTAATGCACAAGTTTCCTGATCAAGCAGGCAGGGAGCACAATGTTCATATATTTTTTTAAAACATACTTGAGGGTATGTTATTCCATTGTCTTTCTTCCTTGCAAAACAATCAAAACATTGATCATTTTTAAAACATAAAGCAATTTTTAATATATAAAGCACTCTTCAAACATCTATTTCTTTTGAGTCCATTATTTGGTAAATATGTAACTGCTACACATTAGAGATTAGGTATTTTTCTTCTTTTTTTTTTTCTTTTTTCTTTTTTTCATTATTTTTTTGTTTTTTTAATAACATCTTCAGTGCTAAGAGTTGGGTTTAAAAATACATGAAATGGTGTGGAGCTGCCCTCGGGAGCCCTGGCTTTCCTGAGAGCGCATCCGGCATGTGCAAGACAGTGGCCACAACGCCTCGTCACTTCGACGAAAGGCGAGAACAATCGACAGAGTCCACGACGATGGCCGAGGGGAAAAACACTGTCCAATCCCAGAGCTCTGAAGTAGCGGATCTGCATTCTGAAAATAGGTTTCTTTACGACGGAAGTCTTTTTTTTTCTTTTTTTAAAATTCCTTTTTAAATTTTTTTATTTTAAAGTCTGAAGGAGAAAAAAAGGTCTGTAAACAGGTGGGAGCCCAAAACACGGGCTCCCCCAAAAGCAGTCACAACCCACATCCAAGTGCTTGTTTCTGTTCCTTCCGTGGAACCATCCATCTTGACAAGGATCTATGGCCACAGTTCAACAACAGTTTTTATTTTCTTTAACTTTATATTCCAAATGGAAAAATGGTGCAATACTCTGGTAATAATTTTCTTGCATTAGTCCACAATAAAAAGCTGCTAAAGGTAGGTATACATATTATTTCTCCAGAGATATACACTGTAATTTTTAAACGCAGTAACAGAGTCCTTGAGTAAACATTTACACATGAATTGTCACCGGCCCTGTCCTATGAATTCTCTTTAATGTATAGGATTAGCTAAAGGAAGGGCAGGGACACTCAGTGCAAAGTTAGAAGCTAATAATAATAACAAACATTTGACCAATGCGCCAAAGAAAAGCAGATACTGAAGAAAAAAAGGGAAAACCCACAGATAAATCCCTCACACACTTTCAAACACACGAACACAGAGCGCGCCGAGCAGGAACACGCGCCACACGCGCACAAATGCTCGTTTCAACACACACGCACGCACACACGTAGGCTATGAACTTAGAAATGTTTCCTAGAGCCTGTTTCTGTGTACTGATGTCAACCTGGAAGTATAGAATTAGACTTAGAAAGTGTTCACATTTCATTATTGGCCTGCTGGATTCAAGTATTTGCATGTTTGATATGTCTTTTTTTTAACTTTTAAAAAATATTTTTTGGGATAAAAAAATGACATGAAAAAGTAATGAAACAAGGGTAATGTGCATAGGCGGATGCAGGGAACAGAGGGCAGCCCACAGACCGTGCCGCTCAGCCCGCCGCGGAGCCTCTGCCCGCGACCCCGCTCTGCCCTGACTACCGGCCGCCTCTGGTAATGTGCATAATCGTCACAGGCTCATTTTAAATAGGCTTCACGTCTCCCTCCCTCCCTCCCCCCAGATAAAATAACCCTTTCCAGCCCACAATCTGAAAAGTGCCCTTCATGATAGAACTAATCTAAGCAGCTTTTATACTTAAAAAATCAAAATGACAACACACCATACAAACTAAGACACACAAAATAAAAAGCTATGAGGAACATCCTGTCATTAGCATGTGACACTGACCGACGCAGCCCGCACTGTCTTGGGAACAGTTCGCAAGGACTGGGCCAAGGTTCGTCTTCAGAACTGGACAGAGGTACTTGAAGGGCTGCCGCTGCTGGGCTCCCGTACGCGGCGCTGCCTGGCTGGAAAGGGCCAGCTCTCTCCTGGTGCTGATGATTGTGGCTCCTAGAGGGACTCCCCGCTGAGCAGGTCCCCAGGCAGCAGCGTGGTGAGCGGGGTGGGACTGCCAATCACCCTGCTGTCGTCGGCACTGGGCGGGCCCCACAGGCTGCTCGAGTACTGGGGCACCCCGCCCCACAGCAGCTCGCTGCTCCCTTTGCCGCCCAGGCACGGGGCGTTCCAGTGGCCGGTGTCACCGCGCACCAGGCCGTGGGAGCTGCCAGAGGCGCCCAGCCGCGGCTGGCTGGTGGCGCTGCTGGACTGCCAGCTGGAGGTGGGCGGCAGTGCCTGGCCTTGGGCTAAGAAGCGATTCACTTCTTCTTCGCCGGCGAATTCGGCCAGGATGGTAGTGTTTCCCAGGACACACCTGCAACAGCGAGATGGCACATGAATGGGCAACGCCAGCCCTGCCAAGTCTGTGGCACTGGCTTTCAGTTTTTGCAGTGGGAAGGGCCACCTGGAAGTCATCTTGTGGCTATTTCCAAATCCAGGTTATGAAATTTTTCCTTATTTTAGACTCTAGCAACTATACTGTACTGGTATATAGCACACATTTTCAGCTTCAAGAAGGCACTGTTCAACTTGGGAATCATTCAGTATCAGTATAATTTGCAAACTGGGCTACCAACAGGACACCTAATTTTTAGGCCACATATGTCAAGTGATGTCACTAAGCAGGCCTACTTATACACTGAACTCAAAGCATATTTTCATTAGGGAGGGGACAAGGACCACTGCTGGGCCCTGTGTGGGAATGTGTCGTACTCTCCTGGGCTTTACCTGGGGAGAGAGTGCTTTCTATTATTGTGCTCCTTGGGGAGCCTTTCCCTAGTGGAGGGTATAGACATGGCAACCCTGCAGTAGAAGATACAACTGATATGTCCCAGGACACCTGTTAGGAGTTGTACTGTGTCCCTTCAAATTCATATATTGAAATTCGTACCCCCAATACCCTCAAATGTTACTGTATTTGGAGACGACTTTAAAGAGGTAATTAAATTAAATGAGGTCATATGGAGTGGGTCCTAATCCAATATGACTGGTGGCCTTTAAAAAAAAGAAGACGACACAGACATGTATAGAGGGATGATCATGTGAGGACATAGGGAGAAGGTGGCTGTCTCAGCCGGGGAGGCCTCAGAAGGAGCCAGTCCTGCCTACGCCTTGACCTTGGACTTCCAGTCTCCTGAATGTGGGGAAATAAATGCCTGTCGTTTAAGGCTCCCAGTCTGTGGTACTTTGTCATGATAGCCCCAGGAAACACATACAGCACCCCAAGCCTAACACTCTTGGGGACAGGCAGCCACTTAGCAGTGCTGAAGTGGCTGTGAAGAGACGTACATGTGCAGAGACTTCTGGGCCTTGGCAGCTTCCTCTTTAGAGCTGTACCGGACCACGGCATTGCCTTGAGTCAGGTTCAGGTGGAATGTGATGAGAGGCCCATGTTGCAAACACAACGTCCGCAGTGTGGAACCATCAATCTGATCGAGGAAGCACAGGGACACGAGTGAGTTTTCCTCTGGTCTTTTCTACTACATTCTTAAAAGAAAAGTAAACAAAACCAGTATACCAAACATGAGGAAAATGCCTTTCCTTAAAAGGGCTTAATGATACATGGCTTTATAATACTGATGTTTTATACCTCAGTGATTGGGTGCATCACTCAAGTCTCAGATATTTCAGTTACAGTTTATGAGTTCAACTAATGTGAGGAAGGAGAAACCCTATTCTGGGTTCTGCTCCTCTCTCACCAGAGGAAATCAGAAGAGCCTTTGGTTTGCACAAGGCTCCAGGGCCTAGCTGCTAATAATGGACTTGGGAAACACATGCTGGCTAAATCACTTTTTTTTTTTTTTTAAAGAGACAAGCTCTCATTCTGTCACCCAGGCTGTAGTGCAGTGGCATGATCACAGCTCACTGTAGCTCCAACTCCTGGCTCAAGCCATCTACCAACCTCAGCCTTCACACTTGGGACTACAAGCATCACCGCGTCACCTTTGAGCGGGTAATTTTGAGATAAGCAACTCTATTTATAGAGGCATTGTTTTTTAGTCCCAGGCAGATGAGTAAACAATTCCCCAGGATCGTGGTTAAAAGAGGTCCGGGGGCCACTCTGCTCGCTGCTGGAGCCTGATCTCAGCACTGGCTTCTCTCCTCTCACATGGTGTCACCTCTGCCTATACCTGGGGTGTGAGGTTGCGAAGAACGAGCCAGCTGCTTGTCCTTCCTGAGGTGTCGGTGCTCCAAGCAGAACCTGCAACAAGCAGACAAGGTCCATGTCAGGAGACAGCACAGCCCTGTCCGTCTCTGGTCTTGCCTAAATTGTGTGGCAGCAAAGGACTCTCTCTTAACCTGTGAAAACTCACATTCTCTCTCAATGAACCAAAACCTCACGACCCCTGCAGACTCCCTACCCACCGCTCCCTGAAAACACTGACTTCCTAGAGATTCCCACCAGCTCAGACCTATGCTTTGCTGTCTGTGCCATGAGCAGCAGGTGTGTGAGAGCCATAAGAATCACCCGGAAAGTTCTGGTCTCCACCTCTGCCTGTTTGACTCCCATGGAGGCTCAGTGCGCTAAATGTCTACTGGTTAACATATGCATATATTTTTTACTATGTATTTTTCTACTCCTGTGACAGATTAGCTACTGGTTAGCAACATAAAGCAAACTCATATGGGCTGCTATTGAAAGCCTGAAACAATTTCAAACTATCTGTAGCTGATTTAAGCCTTCAGTTTCTTAAACTCCTAACACATTTTTTTCACCCCAAAGGTTCAGCATGCAGTGCCAGAGAGAAGCCTACTGCAGATTATGACAGAGTTGTGATTTTGTTTTTTAGAGATGGGGTCTTGCTCTGTGGGTCCAGGCTGGAGTGCAGTGGTACGATCACAGTTCACTGCAGTCTCCAACTCTTGGCCTCAATGTCCTCCTGCCTCGGCCTCCCAAAGTGCTGGGATTGCAAGCATGAGCCACTGTACCTGGTCAGAGTTGTGGTTTTCAAACTGTTGGGGTTTATCTTTGGTCTAGAAAACTCTTATGTTCCAAGGAAGTCTCGTGGACAAGCAAATATAAAAAGTAGAAATCAAGACTGCTGTGCTGGCTGGGAGCCTAGAAAGGCTACATGGGCATTCTCCGAGGATCTAGCACAACCGAGGCTGGAGTTGGCCACGTGAACCCCCGGGGGGTGCTGGAATTGCCTGGGATTCCCTAGCCCACAACAAGTCCACTGGGTGCTGACACACCTAGGACTGATGCTGAAAACACCAAGCTTGCCCAGCCAATGCCCGAGAAGTTCAGTGTGATCTTGGTGCTCTCCTAACCCCTCCCAGCCTCCAGAGACGGAGGCCAGGGTGCTTACAAAGGAGTTGTGGGGTTGAAGGTAAGCACCTAGAGGACAAGCAGAGCTGGTGTGAAGCACGCCCCGTCTCCTCCATTTGAACAAGTGGTGCAGGGAGCTTACCCGAGGAGTAGGAGCTGGTCCAGCCGAGGGGGCTGGCGCCCCAGGTGGAGGAAGGCTTGGGATTGGTTAACCCTGGAGGTGGCCTTGTGGGTGCAGTAGTGTTTCTGGGCACCTTCCACAGTTCATGAGACAGCGAGGCTTGTGTGTGGGAGGCTGGGCCAGAGGACCATGTTGATTTAATGTCTGACAGTTTACCTAGAAAGGCAGAGAAACGGAGTACAAACATGCTTGAGACAAAGAGGAAAAGTCATTGCCATGTTTGGGGAACCATACAGAGTACTCCCTGACACCAGTGGACTGGGTGATTAAAAAAAAAAAAGCACCAAATAAAGCACCTTGAAGCAAGACTCACGGAACAGCTTGCTCTTTAGTTTCTGTTCAGATACGGTCTGCGTGTGTTCAGTGTCCAGTAAAGACTTTGCCAGTATTTCTGATACTTAATCAATTCTCTAAATGTACCAAACACAAATTTGCCATCAAGAAAAGAACATTTCTGAAGTTCAACATTAAGGCTAACTTGTCAACATATTCTACTTGGGCAGACGTTATAACCTGACAAATCAGTCCAGGTCGAAGGCATAACACACACACCCATCCTCCTTTCTGCTAGCTCTCTGAGCCTCAGTCCCCTTTCAAAGTAGTGCCCCTTCTGACACAATCACTCCTCCCTACCTACCACTGTTTTCTTCCAAAGCTGCCAGAGGTGCTTTTTGTATATCACACTGTGGAAAATGAATGTGGCCCAGCCTCCCTGAGGCTGAGGTTCAGCATCTCGGCATACTGGTTGAAGGAAGCACTGTTTTAAGGTTCTTCGGGAGTAAACCCTCTAATGACCATTAGTCTCAGCCTGCTGGTATGTCAGGGCAAAGTCAGGAGGAACAGACCTCTAGACAGCTGCTTCTGCCAGTCTCACTGGCCCAGTGCAGACAGGGGAAGGGGGCACAGGCAGCAGAGCGGTCACTGTCCCCATGAGCTCCTGTGCCCCCTACTTAGGCAGCACTGCAGGAACTAGACCAACACAAATGTAAGCCCACAGACACTCATGAGGGGCTCTCCAAGCCTGACCACTGGATTTGACTGCAACTCTGTAACAAACAAATGCTCATCTTGATTAGAGAACCAAAGCGCCATGAAAACTGTCTTAGACATGGGAAAGATTACTTTATTTTGCCCTTTAGCTACATGATCACGTAAGTGTAAAAGGTCTAAACACAACCCCTTCTGTAAACATTAGAAGAAATAAAAATAATCCACTCACTTTTTTCTTTTTTAAGTAAGATGCTAAACTACATCAAAACTACTTTCTCCGTAAGGTACTGGTATTAAAAGAATTCCTACAGCATTCTTACACTGTTTTTTTTTTTTAAATCTAGACGAGAAGATTTGATAAAATACAGAAAACATTTGAATAAATTTATAAACAACAAACCCTCCTTATTTAAGTTCTATTATCTATTAACAAATCTACTCATTTTGTGTCCATATATCTTTATACCCATTGTCTTAGAAAGTTCAGATTCAAATTCCTCTAAAGTTTTTATGACAGACAATTCTGAGTTCTCCTCTAAGCCTAAAAGAAACTGCTTGTTTGAAAGACTTGTCTAGTCCAAGGTAACATGGAACTACTCCAGAGCCTGGAGCTATCCAAGCAATGGAGAGCAGCCAACTGGGTGCTGGCATTAGCCCATGAGCCCTGCTAGCCATCCTACCTCCCTGTGGCAAATCCAAGTAACAGCAGGTTCTAGGCAGCTGCTTGCTGCTAACTGCTTTTTAACACCTCTCTCTACCCCTTGTCACGTAGCCTAGGGGGGAAGGAAGAGAAAACGCGTAGGTTCACATCATCATGTGGTCTTCATGACTCCATGGAGGACACACTACCACTTCCATTCCATGTGTGAGGATGTAGATGTGCCCAAGGTGCCACGGCTGCTCCAGGGCAAGGCCTATATCCATCCTCCATCACACCACAGGCCTCCAGCTCGAGGAGTGAGTAGACAGACCAACAGGAAGAGCTGGGGGCCAACAAAGTTTTGTTTGGGGTAATAAAGAAAATGCTACCTGCAAGTCGAGAGGCCAGGTGCGTACCTGCAACACTAGGTGCGGATGCAATGCTGCTGAAAGAGCTACTGTAGCCGGAGGCACTGAGCGGCCAGGCACTCGAGGAAGGCAGCGTGGCATTCTGAGATGATGGTGGGGAGGACCCTGCAGAACCAAACACGGCACTAAGCAAGGCGGTAGCACGTGGGGGAGCAACCTCATCTCGGGGATGAGAATCTCAACAACCAGGATTGACTGTCCCTAAGCTGCTGTTTCTGATAGAAGCCTGAAAATGAAAGCGTGAGATGGGAAGGAAGACACAGGCATGCCTCCCACTCTGAGCCTCCACAGTCATGAGGGGAGACCCAGGATGCTTCTGAGGGCTGAGGAAGCAAAGGCCAGGAAACAGCATGAGCATCTCAGAGAAGAGAATCATTGACAGAATGTTGAAGTTACCATGCCGGAGTTTCAGAGGACCACAATAATTTCCCTTCCAAATGAGATGAAAGGAAACTCCAGGGCAATTCCCATCCTTTCACAGTTCTAATAGCCACAAAATTAAAAACACAACTCCAAGCTTTTTATTATAAACTGTCATAAAAATACGAGCATTTTTCCTGACTTGGGTGTCCCATTCATATTTCTCCTTAAAAAGATGTAGAGACAGTCTCGCTCTGTCGCCCGGGCAGGAATGCTGTGGTGCAATCCTGGCTCATTGCAGCCTCCAACTCCTGGGCACAGATTTCTCTCTTGAAATACGGAAATAAAGAGACATCTGTCCTAATAACTGTGCATATGAACTTGAGTTACTCCATCCCTAGAATTACAGTTTTTTGAGAAGAGCTTGTCTTTGCCCTTGGAAGTGAGACTTGGGGGTTTACAGACCACCCTCAAGACATCCCGATGCCTTGTGAAAAGGCTTAGCTCCACGCATCTTCGTTTGTTTGGCTAATGCTGCCTTCCTTCTCGATTCTGTGGAGAAAGCAAGAAGCTGGGGAGGAAGACTGAGGATGGAGTAATGGTGACAGTCTATGGAAAAGCAGGATGGAAAACGAGCTCTCCTGACTGGGACAATGATTCCAGCATGTGGGTGCTGGCGGGAGAAGGGCACATGAGCACCAGCTAGCTGGTACATTCATCACCACAACCGGAATCTGATGGCTTCTCAAAAAGCCATGGTACCCCAGCCACAGGTTTCCACCTGGAGCATCCTTTCCCTAGACCACAAACTGTGTGGCACCTCCTGGACTTGTGCAGTGTACAACCTGCTCACCTGCTTGCTACTGCCATGTTAAGTGTCCTCTTTACAATGAGGTCACCAGAGTTGAGGAAAGTTAAAATTTATTTGTAATCTGCAGGTTTTCAATTTTAAAAGGTGTCAGCTCTACTGACATCCTAAGCTGCTACTTATTCACTCTTTTTTCATTTACCAGCAAAATAAGGATAAAAATAGTCACTAATCCTGGGGTTAGAGACTATTAACCTACATGGTATTTCTTTTATACAGAACAATAGGGTACTTAGCTTTTAATAGTTTTCTAGTTTTGAAATTTTTAGTTTCAGTAGTGAAATTTGTCTCAGGATTTTACAGTCCATTTTCCTTTCTTGAAGAAATGTTAGTATCAATATGTCATGAAACAGCATAACTACATTTCACTGTTCTGGTTAATATTCACTTCATAAGGGCTAAAACTGTAAATGACATCCAAATAAATACAGGGTTACTATATATTTTTATTATAAATCAGAACTTAATGCCAATGGCAATACATAAAAAAACAGAAAATGTAAATTAAAAACCCATATCCAATAAATATACTCAAAGAAAACAAAACAAATCCATGTAGAAAATATGTAAAACAAGCTAATTTCAAGAGAGCGCTTGCTAGTTCTCACTGTTTTCCTTCCAGGACCTATTTTCTTTCTTTCTTTTTTTTGAGTTGGAGTCTCACTCTGTCGCCCAGACTGGAGTACAATGGCTGCTTCCCAGCCACCGCAGCCTCGACCTGCTGGGCTCCGGCGATCCTTCCGCCTCAGCCTTCCAAGTAGCCGGAATTACAGGCATGCGCTATCACACCTGGCTGATTTTTTTTGATTTATTGTAGAGATGAGGTCTTGCCAAGTTGCCCAGGCGGGTCTCGAACCCATGGGCTCAGGCAATCCACTCACCTCAGCCTCCCAAAGCGTGGGATTACAGGCTGAGCCACCGAACCTGGCTGGGCCTATTTTCTTTTCTTCTTCTTTTTTTTTGAGTTGGAGTTTCACTCTGTCGCCCAGACTGGAGTGCAGTGGCCGCTCCTGGCCACCGCAGCCTCGACCTGCTGGGCTCCAGCGATCCTTCCGCCTCAGCCTTCCAAGTAGCCGGAATTACAGGCATGCGCTACCACGCCTGGCTGATTTTTTAATTTATTGTAGAGATGAGGTCTCGCTGCCCAGGCGGGTCTCGAACCCACGGGCTCAGGCAATTCACTCACCTCAGCCTCCCAAAGGCGCGGAATTACAGGCTGAGCCACCGAGCCCGGCTGGGGCCTATTTTCTTAATGTCTTCTCTCTGTCACTCAAGAAGACAAAGGCCTGCTATGGTGAGGTCCCTGAGCAGGGTGCACGTCTGCAGAGATGTCTAGAAGATGCACATGCAGGGCACAGCACAGCATGCTGACAGAGGTGGTGACAAAGGTCCGGTTGCTGTAGTGCTGTGAGTATACCATGGCACTGGTGCTTTTTGCTTAGCAACTTTGACAAGAAGACATCTTCACTGTACCTTCTTTCTCTCAATAACAAGCCACACAGCATCTGCCTCAACAAAACCACAAGGGGCACCAAAATGGAAGAACACAGGTTTCCAGCGTTGGGCTAGTCATGGGACAGGGGAGGGGTTTGTCACATGCTGCCCAAGCTGAATGCTGCTGAACACAGATGTCTGTATACATGTGCCAGGGTGGGCTCGGAACCTGCCCGAGGCACAGTGTTCATGTGACCCTACTGTCAAGTCTCTAGGAAGTCATACAACATGCCCGTGGAGATTTGAGTTGCCCAGGCTGTATGGCTGGCTGACGCCTTTCTACCCAGAGTTGAAGATTTCCTTTCCTTGCCTTATCTCGATGGCCAATGTCTTCCTCAGGTTTTGTTCCTCTTTTGCCCTTGCCCTCTGTCTCCTTAGCTAGGCAGGCTATGGAGGTGAAGAGAGCTGCTTAGCTCTGTCCAGAATTCATGTACTTTTCAGGCCGCCTTCATCATGCCATAGCACACTTGGGATGATGGCAGAGGCCACTGACATCCCCTAACTTGCAGTCCCCCCAGTGCTGCCTAGAGGACGAAGGGCCAGTAATACTTTATCCAGGCACCATTCCAGAAGCTCTGTCATATATCAAGCAACTTTAATTCTTTCCAGCTTCTCTTAATACCTGTATCAGCACAACCTGTATCACACTTCTCCACCATACTCAAAATACACTGACTAACTTTCCCTGTCAGGCACAAACTTGGTGCCCCATGAGGCACGGTGAGCAGGGAGGGCTGAGTCTCTGATCTGTCTGGCACCTCACCTGTCCTCTGCCATCTTACACAGCTACCTACCTTGTACCACTCACCTGTCCCTGACAGCAGGAACACCCACAATGCCCTGCTCCAAAAAGCAGCAGCATCAAACCCCAAAGAATGCACAACGTTAAACAGGAAGGTTAATCTGTACTTATATTGGGGCTTTTTAGTCAAACCACAGACACATTTAGAAACCTATCACTTTATTCATTTATTTATTTATTTCTGAGTCAGGGTCTCACTGTGTCACTCAGGCTGGAGTGCAGTGGCATGATCAGGGCTCAATGCAACCTCAACCTCCTGGGCTCAGATGATTCCGAGTAGCTGAGACTAAAGGTACACACCACCATGCCCGGCTAATTTTTAAAAATACTTTGTAGAGATGAGGTCTCACTATGTTGCTTAGGCTAGTTTTGAACTCCTGAGCTCAAGCGATCCTCTTGCCTGGGCCTCCCAAAGTGCTGGGATTACAGGTGTGAGCCACTGCTCCCAGCTAGAAG
Organism: Cephalopachus bancanus; assembly: GCA_027257055.1. Taxonomy (NCBI): domain Eukaryota; kingdom Metazoa; phylum Chordata; class Mammalia; order Primates; family Tarsiidae; genus Cephalopachus; species Cephalopachus bancanus. The sequence goes on along the minus strand of JAPVLO010000064.1, from coordinate 1,498,339 downwards.
CCTATTACTTTAGAGAACCATAGAAGCAAACACATGGCTCCCTCAGATCATATTTCAAGTAGAAACCTAAATTAATATTTTGAGAACGATCCAAGTGGTCTTATTAGTGATATGCACCCGTGGTAATCTAGTTCTTTCTTCCACATAACAGAATCCTGTGATAAAACATCATCGGGCACGGCACTTCCATGATAAAACATGATCTACTAATAAATCAGGCAGAAACAACACAAATCAACCTCCATTCCCCTGGATGTATCACCGGATAGCTTCGCATGCTGTTTCAGGGGACTAGAAAAAGCCCCGCCCACTGTGTGGATCCCGCCCTTGCCCTATAGGCAATCTGCCACCCAGAGCAGCTCTCTCCTCACCTCCACTCTTGAGGAGGTAGCGGTTGACATCCTGGATGGTGGTGTTGATGGTAGGCCCGGTGGGGACACTGCCAGGAGTGACGTCAGGGTCATTCTCGGGATCAATATTCTGAAGTCCTTTCCACGGAACACCAGGATGGAATTCTGTTTATGGAAACCAAAACAAGAAGCCACATATCAGAGTACCTGCACACTGCTTCATGACATCTTAAGATTTTGTTTGTAAACATTTTTATAATATGCTAATTAAATTAAGAGGAACCCTTTAGACTCTCTTTCATTAAAGTAATCAATCCTTTGGAACAAACTGAACCAGATATTATAATTACCACACTGAGAGAGTTTTCACATAGGGTCCACATAATTTTAGCAGTTGGTATAAAATGCCCCCGCTCACACTTCCTGCTGCCCCCTTCCTCTTCTCATATTGAAATAAGGGACTATGGCAAGATGCCTGATACCAGCCATACCTTAAGTTACCTAACAAATGGACTTCCTGAAAATGCCAAAACTATGGGCTTAATGCTTCCAGAATCCTTGGCTCAGATTCTGGTCTCCCTCAGGCTTAATCACAGTTCCCTCAGGCTTGGAGCCTGTTCAGACCTGCTGTTACACAGAAGTGTTGCCTGGTCTTACCTGGGGGCCAGTTGATGCTGGAGCCATTGGAAATTTTATCACTGTCAGATTTGGCACGTGACCAACTATGGGGAACAGCTACGGGAGGACTGGCTGGTGACTCACTGTTCTGGATTAAATCATACCGGCCATAGGAGTCATCAATGGAGGACTTACCTGGAGGCCCAATGCTAAGACCTCCAGGGATAGCACCTGTGAGGACAACAGGAAACAAAGAACTGAGTGAATACACTCCACTCCAGAGACACCAGAGGACACCTGAGAGCCTTCCCTTCCAGTTCAATGCCTTGCTCTTTTCAAAATTACAGGCATTATAAGAGTTGGCCTGTCTAGGATTCTCTAAGAATAAGTGGCTATTTTAGTTAGTCCAAGCTTTGTCCTTGAAAGACTGAAACCCTTGAAGAACCGATTTGGTTTGTCAAGTTGAAAATCTTTATAGAATATATATCCATACTATGAGAAGCTGCCTTTTTGGGGATAAACCTTTTTGAGGATAACTTGTGAGACTTTGTGGTTTGCTATCAAACTTGCTGTGGCCTCAGTGTTCTGCCCTCACTTTAGTCTTCTGTCCTCATTATAGAAGAACAAACTGGGCGTTAACCCATACAGACCAAACCAACCAGACACAGACAATGGAGCTCTCTCTCGCCAAAAAAAAGGTCAGTTATTACATGATGATTTTCCATAAAGTAACCACTAGAAATAATTTTTTATTTTTAGAATGCTTCCTATCAAGGAAAAATGATATAACCTATTACTTTCCTTTGCTGTTTATTCTACCAGAGCTGAATTTAATCCTTATTAAATTACCTCCATGGTTAGCATTTTTTCTTCTTCCTTCTTTCGAAGGATTTGATTTCCTATTTGTGTTTTATAATTTTATTATAAAAATTTCTTTTCAGTGACTCAAATTTTCTATTGATGTATACAGGTACAGTATAAGGAAAATGTATACAGGCTATGACTTATGTTCCTTGCTGCCCTGGGGCATTTTCAGTTATTTTTGGATTTGTACCTGAGACCTGATGGTTGAGATTCAAGAGGTCTGACTGCTGACTACGTGAGTTCTTACGTGCCTTGTAATGGAATGGAGTATTTTTTATTTAACTTTCAGCACTAAACTCTTCTAAATGTATAGATTAAGTATGCTGTGCAATGATCATCAATAACTTAGCCAGCAGTGCCCCCACCACAGCCCCCTGGCCCTGAATGTACCATGCTTGCTAGGGTTCTGCTCCAGGGGGGCAGTGGCGCTGGGCAAGTTGTCCATGGAGTTGGGGTGCGTCCACTGTGGGAGGCGTGACTGGGACTGGGATGGATCCTTCACTGACAAGCCACTGGTCATGTCCATGCTGCTGACATTCATGTTTGGATTCAGTCCAGCTGAGAAGAGAGAGGCTGTTAGGATACACTTGCTCTTCTAGGTGATTTCATTCCCACACACTCCTAGAGGACTGATCAGTCTCCACTCACACCAAACACGTTCACTGTAACTTTTAATGCTGGTGAAAAAATACTTTTTACTTCACTAACAATAAGTATTTCTAGGAATATTATTCCTAAATCAAGGCAAAAATATTAACAGTCTTTAATCTTGCTTTTTTAATCTTCTCTTCATCTTGCTTCAATGCTAGATAATCATGCCTTGAGGCTTCTCAGTTGTGTCCACCAAAAGAACAAGTCCAAACAATTAGGAAACTCTTTTCTTATTTTGGGACAGCTTATGGAAACTTACCAGGTCAAAAACACTTTGCCAGACTTCTAAAGTACCACCTATAGAACAAGCTAGGGTGCAGCATAATTCAATTCTACCTTTAGTGAATTTACTTTACAACACCTGCTCTTAAGGAGTTTGAGTTCACTGCCCATTTGGCTACTATAGGCATTTGAGTTAAATATCAAATGACTTTTAAGGAACTAAATTACTTGAGGGTGTGAGTGCTCCCATCTGTCCCCAGCTAGAATGGTGAGCTGATGCTCCAGGGTTCACTTCCTACAGCTAAAAGCAGGTATGGGGTTATCTGCCCAGGACCTGCACTGTGCCAGGTTAATAAAGAAAGATGATAAGGATGATGATGGTAAAAAGTTGAAGTGAAGTATTCCTGATGGGGACACCTGCTCAGAGTAGGACAGACTGCTTGACTGGAAGGGAATAACCAACAGAGGGCAACCTAGTATTTACAAATCCTTTTCTAACATCTGCAGTTCCCATACCATGTGCCCATATATGCTCACGGTACACAAACAACTGTTTAGGCAAGGTACTGAACAGTTTGGTTCTTACCTTTACATCGGGGCTGCAAACTCAAATGCCTATAGTAGCCAAATGGGCAGTGAACATGAAGAAGTGGGCATGGTAGGGACTGAGCAAAACGGACAGTGTCTGTCCTACTGTGGCCAACTACTTATTGCCATGTTGCCGTGTGGATCACAGATTCAATGCAGCCATTGTCAAGACAAGCCAGAAACCATTCTTCCCAATTTCTGAATGTTGGCAATTAACACACATACATACACACACACATATACTATACACACGCACACAAACTGCAGACCCAACAGTACCCCTCTGCAAACTCAATACTACCTGGAGACTGCCTACACACAATCTCTGCTTCATAAGTTCTCTTCATTTCTATTCCTAAGACAGAGTCATGTGAGGTGATAGCAAGGTCAGGCTTCAACCGGCCATCAGAGTACTCCAGACTACAGTGTGGCCCTAGTTCATCGCTCCCAACTTCTCCCTCTGATTTTTGTATGCTCTCCAGTCAGCAAGATTGGCTTGGCCCTTGCCACCACGCTCCTGAGACACGCCAGGACCCTTTCTTTTGTCTCCTGTGTAATGCTTCCCCTTGGAAGGTTTCCTCTTTAAGTATTGGAATCTTATGTGTCCATTTGAGGTTCAAGCTCAAATCCCCCCATTCTCTGATTTCTTTCACCACACAAGGTGAATGTGGACTCTTTCTTCTCTAGAGCCCTACAATAATCACTCCACACTGGGTGTCGACCTGTCTCAATGAAAAATTGCAGGAGGCAAGAGACTGAGAATAACCAGGAGAGGCTGAATGTGGGAGAAGGAAGGTAGATGAAGTCCCCTCTGCTGAGCATGGTCTATGGGCTTCTTCATGCAGATCACCTAGTTTCCAATGGGCTCTTCACCACAGGTGCTGCTGAGGGAAACGCTAAGAGCCAGACAGGCAATTTCACAGGCAAAGTTTCCTATACTTTACTAGTTATTTGTTTTCAATACTTTGTGTGTGTGTGTGTGAGTTGGTTTCAATACTTTTTGTGTGTGTGTGAGTTGGAGTCTCACTCTGTCACCCAGACTGGAGTGCAACGGCATGCTTCTGGTCACTGCAGCCTTGACCTGCTGGGCTCCGGTGATCCTTCCGCCTCAGCCTTCCAAGTAGCTGGAACTACAGGCATGCGCTACTATGCCCGGCTAATTTTTAAAAATTTATTGTAGAGAGGAGGTCTTGCCAACTGGCCTAGGTGGGTCTTGAACCTGTGGGTTCAGGCAATCTACTGGCCTCCGCCTCCCAAAGTGCTGGGATTACAGGCTGAGCCACCAAGCCCAGCCCTCAATACATTTAACTGTATGTGAATGTTATACAATTTTATCACAATTATTTTTCATCCAATTTTGAAGATTTACTGCACAAATTCTTTCATTTGTACTAAGAGTAAAGCCAAGTGTACTTTATTCTCCAAATCTAGGTTGAGAGAGCAGATGAATACCAAGACGAGGAAGCTAAAGCATTTTAGGATAAGAGATGGAATGGAATTTGTCCCTAAAACAGAAGGGCTTATATAAGTAGCTGACATTTTACAAAGTGTTTGCTATGTGCTAGGTACTATTTAAGAATTTTGCATAGTAACTTATTTAATCTTTAAAACAACCCTATGAGGTAGGCATTTCCATTTTATAGAGGAAGAAGTCAAGGCAAACAGCAATTAAGCAAGTAGCACGAGTTAGCAGTGAGCCAGTTGGTGGTGAGTTGGGACTCAAACTGAGGCAGTCTTGATTTCTATGTCAGGTCTTATCCACTAGATGCTTCTTAGACACAAAGGGAGCTAATGGATAGAACAATAACTAAGAAACAAGATAATCCAGTGTTTGTCAATTTTATATCAAAGATATACCACACTTTTTATATGTCAAATAGAAAGTGCTCATACGATTAGACTATACCACTTTTCTTTTCAGAGATATTAAGTAGTATTACAAAAATGGATATTAACAACTGGTAGCAAATTCATTATCACTCAACTGGCCTTTATCCTTTAGAGATGTGCTTTCTAAGTCACTGGTTCCCTCTGTTCTGTACTTATAGTCTCTAACAGAAATAAACAGATAAGACTAAAGCGCTTTCAGAGGTTCTGAATTCTTTTTTTTGAGTTGGAGTCTCACTCTGTCGCCCAGACTGGAGTGCAGTGGCCGCTCCCGGCCACCGCAGCCTCGACCTACTGGGCTCCGGCGATCCTTCCGCCTCAGCCTTCCAAGTACCCGGAATTACAGGCATGAGCTACCACACCCGGCTGATTTTTTTATTTATTGTAGAGCTGAGGTCTTGCTGCCCAGGCGGGTCTCGAACCCGCGGGCTCAGGCAATCCACTCACCTCAGCCTCCCAAAGGCATGGGATTACAGGCTGAGCCACCGAGCCCGGCTGGTTCTGAATTCTTATAGCAAGTGTGTCCATGTAGAATTTACTAATTCAACTTACTAATTTATACACCTTGATGACATTTCTTCTACACTGTCCTCAGTTATGTAACCTCTATTTCTCCTGGCTAGCTTGACCTGGAAGGTGGGCACTATGTCTTCTACTGACCTGTAGGTTTCATGTGCTAAGAGTGCTCCTACAAGTTGGATGTTTAAGGTATGTGTTGATTTGGATGATTATGCAATCACATTCTATACTGCAGGAGCTGTATAAACAACCACTGCTTTTTAACAAATGCTTGATTTTTGTAAATCTGAATATTTTACTGGCAAAACCATTACCAACTCTTCTCTGCAGTTTAGGCTGGAGGACACTGGCTGATAAAGAACAGGACAGAGTAAACTGGGAACGGAATAAACTTTGCATATTTGACAATGAAAATGAGATGTGGGGGGCTTTCACTGATATTACCTTAAACCTTAGAAGATTTTTAAAGTATGATGACAGCAGCAAAACTCTTGCTCTGCAGAAGGCAGTTAGTGTTGCTCCTGCATTAAGAAGCCTTGAGATATCTGCTCTCTGATTTTGTTTGGAGCTGCATTTTCGACACGCTATTGTTTCAGCACTGGCCTGTCATCCTGCACCAAAGCACGGTCCTGGTCGTAATATGTGGACTGCAGGAGTGCCCTCTACCTGGTGCGGCTGTTTAGACCATGGGAGACTCACCAAGAGGGTAAGGAGCAAAGGTGTTGGGTGAAGACTGCTGCTCTTTGGTCTGCAGGTCAGGTAGGCCAGGAGCCTGCGGGTGAGGGGGAAAGCTGTCCATGGCCGATTTGCCTGCAGAGGGGTGCAGAGACAGGTGCGGCGGGGGCGGCGGCGGTGGTGGCTGCTTCACTAGCAGGGCCTGGGCCAGCTGGCGCTGGTGCTGCTGGATCTGCTGCTGTAGGTTAGTGATTGTGCGCGCAACCTGGCAGGCAGAGACACAGGCGTACTTCAGTCAGGTGAGAAGCGACATTCGTGGCTTGTCTAGGGACCAAGTGCATCTTCCACTGTTTCTACACTGAGGCCTCCACTGGTCAAGCCAACCTCTTCCCAAACCCAGTTGCTCCCAATCTTTTCAAAGCAGAGGCTTAGTTAGAGAAAAATCAGTGACTACCTAATAGCTCACCAATTAGTGTCTCTTCTTATCAGGGAAAATTATAGCTAATGACAAAAATCAATCAGAGCAAGACCTACTTGCTGCTCCTGTTGTCTCATGGGTCCGGAAACATTACGCTGGGCCTGTAACATCTGCTGCTGAATTTGTAAACGTTGGTATGCCTGTTGATAGAAAGGAGTTAAAATATTATAAGAAAGCCATCAGCAAATGGTTTTACTTTCTGACATGAGTTAAAAAATAAAGAGAAACTAGTCACAATTCTCAGTCTCCTAATCCTACCGTGGTTTAAGCATATTGTGGAGGCACAAAGCATTTTTTAAAAGATAAATCTCTCTCTCTCTCTCTCTCTCATTTACTTTCTGAGCAAGCTATATTTTCCAACCTAACTTCTGTGTAATTTTTTGCATCTTTCGCACGCAGTATCGGATCAGAGACCCCCACTCCGATCTGATCTAACATTTTGGAGGCCCTGCTGAGATTCTGACCTAACAGAAATCCAGTGTTGTTTAGGTTGAACGTATAGAGGTAAACTTTTATAATACCACTATTTTAGAAATGGCCTGGTTTTTGGAGTTTTTCCAGTGTTTTTCTTGCCTGCATGTTGGTCTCGGTCATGCTTTGCCTTATCTGGAATAAACATCAGTCATAATTTCAGACATGCAAAATGTTGACTTGGCACAGTCTTGCTTCTATTTTTTAACTAATTAATTAATAATTAGTTTTAAAACAGGGTCTCCCTCTATCGCCAGTCTGGAGTGCAATAGTGAGATCACAGCCCACTATAACCTTAAACTCCTGGGCTCAAGCAATCCTCCCACCGTAGCCTCCTGAGTAGCTGGAACTACAGGCATGAGGCACCACGTCTGGCTGTTTTATTTTTTTTGTTTCTGTAGAGATAGAGTCTCACTATGTTGCCCAAGCTGGTCTTGAACTCCTTTCCTTAAGCAATCCCCCTATCTTGGCTTCCTAAAGTACTGAGATTACAAGGATGAACCACTGTACCTCGCCTCAGCATAACCTTGTTTTTAACTTAAATTTACCACCTTCTAGCCGGGCTCAGTGGCTCAGCCTGTAATCCTGTGCCTTTGGGAGGCTGAGGTGAGTGGATTGCCTGAGCCCGCGGGTTCAAGACCCACCTGGGCAACTTGGCGAGGATCAGACTGAAGTGCAATGGCCGCTCCTGGCCACCGCAGCCTCGACCTGCTGGGCTCCGGCAATCCTTCCACCTCAGCCTTCCGAGTAGCCGGAACTACAGGCACGCGCTACCACGCCCGGCTAATATTTTGATTTTATTGTAGAGATGAGGTCTCGCCTGCCCAGGCAGGTCTCGAACCTGCGGGCTCAGGCAATCCACTCACCTCAGCCTCCCAAAGGCGCGGGATTACAGGCTGAGCCATCGAGCCCGGCTTTCTGATGTTCTGTAGAGACAAGATCTTGTTATGTTGCCCAGACTGATCTTAAACTGCTAGCCTCAATCAATTCTCCCCTCCTGGCCTTCCAGACTTCTAGGAGTACAGGCATGAGCTCCTGTGCCTGCTGAGAAGGGCTTTGTGATCTTCCCTGAAGCAAGTAATAAAACCTAGACCATAAAAGGAAGGGTTTTCTGACCCTCCTTTGAAGTAGGTCAGAAGGTCCTCCTGTGAAAGGTGCCTTCCATATACCCAAAGAAAAGGAACAGAGAAGCCTTAACAAGAGGATTTGCTAAGTTTCCCCTGGTTTATAACACTTAGCTCATACTTTTTCGATCACAGTTCTCTATGACTTTCTCCTTTACATCAAATCTAGCATAAGAACATTCAGGCTTAACTGCTTCGGGTCTTCATTTTCTTGTGAAGGCGTCTGTCACACATAACTTACATTAAGTAAATGTGTAGTTCTTCTTTTGCTAATATGTCTTTTGTTACTAGGGCTCCAGCTAATGAACTTAAATGGGTAGAAAAAAATATGTATTTTTATTCCTACAAAAAAAAAAAAAGTAACTCGGTTGGGTGCGGTGGCTCATGCCTGTAAATCACAGCACTTTGGGAGGCTGAGGCGAGAGGATTGCCTGAGCACAGGAGTTTGAGACCAGCCGAGGCAACATGACGAGGACTTGTCTCTATAATAAATTAGCCAGGTGTGGTGGTGTGCACCTGTAGTCTCAGCTTCTTGGAAGGAGGAGGTGGAAGGATCACCTGAGGCCAGCAGGTCGAGGCTGCAGTGAGCCATGATCATGCCATGCCACTGCACTGGCAGCCTGACAGAGTGAGACTCTGACTCAAAAAAAAAAAATTTATTCTTATAATGATAGCGACTGAAGCCCAGAAGCCCAGACAGTATGGCAGAATACTGGTAATGGGTTGTCCCAAATAATCAAAGAATAATATATATTAAACAGCTTATAAGTATTTGGATGCTATATGGTTATCTCCATCAATATAATGGGAACTAAAGCTAATAGACAACCTGAACTACAGATTTATGGGCATTTTTTGGGGGGGTTGGAGTCTCACTCTGTCGCCCAGGCTGGAGTGCAGTGGCACGCTCACGGCCACCACAGCTTCAACCTGCTGGGCTTAGGCGATCCTCCTGCCTCAGCCTTCCAAGTGGCTGGAACTACAGATGCACGCCACAATGCCCAGCTAATTTTTGTGATTTATTGTAGAGATGAGATCTCAACAAGTTGCCCAGGCTGGTCTCGAACCCCAGGCCCAGGTAATCCACTCACCTCGACCTCCCAAAGTGCTAGGATTACAGGCTGAGCCACCGCGCCCGGCCTAGTGGGTACTTTTACCAAACGAACCTGCCATCTACAAAGTTGGCTAAAATGATGATGACATTCTTCTGCACACTGATGCAGTCGGTCCAATAATTTTATTGTTTCAAAACGGTGGGTGAGTATTGTAAAATTTTTCTTACAGCATGAACATTTGGGGACATTTTTGGCAAGATAACTTATTAAAATAGAACCCAAATAAAGGTGGAGATATAGTATTAGAAATGCCTCATTAACCTATAAGCCACAAAAGAATAAATTACTTCACTTAAGTGAATCCTCATAGGTCCTAAGACTTAACCTTAGGATGTACTGGAACTTTATTTTTCCCATTTTTCTACAAAAAAAAAAAATTAAGAACAGAATACATTGTTTTTAAAAACAAAACACATTAAGCATAATTCAACATTTTCTTGATATCTTTCACACTACAGGAGTCAATAAAAACCTACTTTAGAACTAAAACATTCTAGCATATCAGTATGATACTCAGCTCTGTGTTGTGTCCGAATACAGGAATGCCTGCAGTGTCATCAAGAGGCAGAAAGTGATCATCCACAGTAATAGTTCTACACTAACATACTTTTAAAACGTGTGCCTGTCTACAGAGCTGTCTCTCTTCCTTTTCTGAGGTTGGTAATCCCCAGCCACTGCTGTCAGGATTGAAAACAACAGGAATGCACATGTGAACGCACATGTGAACCGCCCATCTACAATAATCCCCACCACAATACTGCCAGGTAGAGAGCCTCTCTTTTGATGGATAAAGAAACACGGTCAAGCCACAGTCCTGATCCCATTCTAGAGCTCTGTGTTCATTGTTAAAGCAATGACACACAGCATGTGTCTCTAGGACACTTCCTTCCACCCTCTCAGCCTCCCTTGCTGCTGATGGAAAAACCAGACCTTAAATTTGTTGGATGTGCATCTAAAGAACAGTAAAGGAAAAGGACCGGCAAAAGTTTTATGTCAATGCTTCTATATAGGCACCCTCCACACCCTTTTTCTTTGCTTTTTTCATGACTCCTAGCCATTTTCCAGGTGATGAAGTTGCTAGATAAAACTGCTAAATAAATCAGGTTCCTACACATTAATGAATGACATAATATACTTGGTCCTTTAGTGCACTGAATTAAGTTCAGTATGCATCTAGGTATATAATGACATAGCATTTTATGGTAAAATCAGTAAGATTGTTTTAAAATAAAGAATTTAAGCTATGTTAATTTATAAAACTTTCAACAATTATTGAATCACATTAGCCATCCTCAGTAGGGTTCTGTGAGATAATTAAGTTCTAATGCTCCAAGGCTTCTGCTATAAGTAATAAAGTAATTTTTCTCCTATCCTTGGAAGAATTGAGAATAGTCGTTCAAATGAATGTTTTGTGTTCTGTAGTTCTCAGCCAGAAATTCTGGCTGAGAGCTCAAATAAAAAGACGTGACTAATTATAAGATATGGTGGACTTTCTGAACATAAAGAGGCCAAGCCCAGAGTGGTGACATTGCCTATGGTCCCAGTCTGGGAAACACAGGGAGATCCCGCCACTACAAACAAAAACAAAGTGGCCAAAAACTTACAAAGCTTAGTAAAAACATCCTTATGGGAAAAACTTCCTAACTCATCAATAAAAACTTCATGAAGTCTCAACGACATACCCGGACATGAAGAAAAACATCATTGCAACTATTTTCATCAGCACTATGTCTGTGCCAGCACATCTACAGGAAAGTCAGGAGGGTACTCATCCTTTGCTCTAGAACTTGGGTAGATCTATCCACTCACCAGCTGCAGCTGATAGAGCTGGTTCAACATCGTCATATGCTGAGGATTAATTGGCGAGGTTAATAGTGCAGGGTTGAGACCAATGTTTTTTGCTGCAAACTGCAAAAGCTGTGCTTGAACCTGTTTAACATAAAATGTACAATTAGCTACTATATCTCTATTAAAATATTTACTTGTCCATGACATTCTTTGAGATTCAAAACTGATTAATTGACAATTGTATTTGTCTTGTGGGTGATTGTCAAAGGCCACTAAAAACGTATGGGCGCTTTAACATTTAGAAGTTAACATGTGAAGAGGGAGGGAGGGATGGAGGGAAGAGAAAAATCTTCAAAGAGATTTCTTCCTCTAAATATTTTGGTTATCAATTAATTTTCTAAGGTTCTGGGATTATTCCTACCAGTAGCTGAGCTCATATTATGCATTTAAAATACCCAGGTTCCTATGGTCTGGAGTATTTAAGGGCTGGAGAGACGGTGATGGGAGGAAACGATTCTCACTCCTCAAAGGAGGCAGGTGCAGGCTTCTCACATAGGCAACTCGGACCAGATCCCGAAGGAGCTGCCATCCCCACAGGGGGTTCTCATAAGCCCTTCTCAAGTCCTCAGGCGGTTGTCTACATCCTGCCCATGGGAGCAGACATTGCCCTCGGGTGGCACCACTGCCCCCAGCCTCCTTGCAGCTCTATGTCAGGCCCAACCCATCGCCTCCCACTCAGGGAATCTCTTCAGCTGAATTCATGGCTCTGAGCCATGAATTAGGGCCTGGCACTGGCTATTCTAATGCTTTCCAGAGTGTGACATGTTCCTTCACAGTACAGGTGTGCAAGATGACTTTAAGCAGAATCTGATGGGGCATTGTTTTTAACTAGTAAAGTTGTCTAATGTGTATTAGAAAAAGGTTGATTTTTCTGTTTATGGTAGACATATAAAGTCTCCTTTAAAAATACAATTACTTAAATTAAAAATGCAACTTAAAGAAAAAAACTACCTGACAGTACAGGTGATATGGAGCTACGGAAGATACAGTGGGATGGCACACAGATGACTGACACTTGAGACATGCCAATGCTCGGTGTGGAGAAGACTGTTAATTGCTCTTCTGCTGCTGCCTCTCGGCTGGGTGTGGCTATGGCACTAGGTCTGAGCAGTGGGATGTGACTGGAAGTGGTCTGTGCAATTTCCAGGCCGTTCGCACACAAGTGCCACCCGGACTGTCTACTGCCCTCTTTTCTATTTTCAGAAAGTGGCTATGGCAGAGCTGCCCCCAAAGCCTCAACTGGTTCTCTCTGCACTGTTCCCTGAGAGATGGAAGTCTAGCTAGTTTTAGCTACTGTTTCTTGAGGCCTCTCTGTTAGAAGGGCTTACCCTGTATCCCAACTAATACATTTATAACTACTATTTTACGAGGTTCCAGCTACCTCAACTCTGCACAAACCTGGGCTCAAGCAATTATGGAGTGACAGTTACTCCCAGTGAATTTCCCACGAACCCTGCTCTTTTCTGTACACTCTTATTGCCTTTTCATATACTATGGTCTGAATGTTTGTGTCCCCCACATTCCTATGTTGAAACCAAATACCTAATGTTGGTGGTATTAAGAGGTCAGGTCTTTGGGAGGTTATCAGTAGCCTTCATGAATGGGGTTAGTGACCTTACAAGGGAGGCCTAAAAAAAGCTTGTTTGACTTCTCTACCAACTGAGGATGTATCAAAGTTGCCATCTGTGAGGAGCAGGCCCTCTCAGACACTGAATCTTCCAGAACCTTGACCTTCGACTTCCCAGCCTCCAGAATGGTCAGCAACAATTTCATGCTGTCTATAAATTACTCAGTCCAAGGTATTTTGTTATAGCAGCCCAAATAGACAAGGCACCGTATTCCAACAAACTAAACTGAAATTTAAATTAAATTTTACGAATAATAGAAGACTGATGGATTAGCATGTTGTTGTCTAGAATAAGTTAAAAATAAGCTCCCTTAGAAATCTCAAATATCTTCCTGGTATAGAGGTCTTTTGGAAAAACAAGCAGTTTTTTTCTCTCTGCCAGAAGAACACTAGACCGTGGTGAGTACTTCAAGATGCTTTTGTTCTCTCCAGGGCAGTGCTATAGTCCCCTCCAGCCCCAGAAACATGTAGCAAGTAGAGCTCTGAGTCATCCCAGGTAACAAAGATGCTATCAATATAACTGATTACTGAATATTTCCATAAGCTGTAAGACCTGGAACACTGTAATTAAAAACTTAGTTTAAAGCCTAAAATTATGAAATGCTCTAAAAGTAAGTAATATTAACATGAAAAAAATGGACATTAATGCTTAGAGTTATGCAAAACAGTAATATCTTTTTCCTTAATTCTATTTGACATTTTTCCCAAGTAATTTCTGAGCAAAAATGATCTAATTCTAAATATTACATGTAACAAAAAAATTTATTATATACTAATATATGATTGTACTAAGTTTATCACTAAAACATTACTCATCCCTTGATTGCGTCTAAGTGGTTTCTTTTACATCCTCAGCAATACTTCAACTTGCCACTTTCCTTTCCTGCCAGTCTAGGAAAAGTTCCATTGGGATCATCAGAATAATTTTCTCAAGAAAAGTCAGGACAGAACCCTGTCAACGGCAGTTGGTTGGGCATGTCTTTCCCGTTCTTAGGGCTGCTTCTGACTAGCCTGGGTTGGTTAGCTGAGACTCTCCAGGGAGCAAGCTCTGAAACCATCTCTTGGGGCAGCAGTTTACTATTTCATAGGCTAAAACTACTTCATAGGTTAAAAACTCAAAGTCCTCCTCCTTAGAGGTGGGTTAATTTGGCTCTCACTTTGAAACAGTGGCTTCAAGGTGGCACAAGACCCCATAAATGCCCACTTCTGCATCTTGTTGCCTAGATACGCTTGGATGCGGCTCTGACCTGAGGGGATAGAAACTGAGGCACTTGAGCACGGAGACTGGGCTGGGAGGAGTTAAGAGGCTGCACTGGTGGCTGTGGCGGCTGCTGCATGGTCCTGGCTTGTGCTGCTCCACTATTGCCAAACATACCCAGATTGCCACTCGGTATCTGCAGGAAGACAGAACTGGACTCATTACCACGGCAGGTGTTAAAGTAACACTGTCTGGAGTGGGATGAAATGATTCGTCTTCCTATAAATGAATGTAAAATTGTTTTTACTTCCTATCATTGCAATTTGCACCCGAGTGAATTTTTAATGAGTGTTGCTTACACTGGTTACAGATGACAGTCAGTCGGTCCATGAAGCTGTCTATGTTCTTAGATCACATAAGCCACATGGACAGTGCCAGTTTTAATGTGTCCCCAAACAAGGCTACTTCATTCAAAGAAATTGCAACAATACAGTACAATACAATTGCAACAATACAATACAGTGTTTCAAACAATAGCAACACAAATACAGCTATTTGAATAATATATATTTCCAAAAGGATATCTGTGATAAGAGTTAGAGTAATAATGTGTGGGGATTACCAACCTGAGAGAATAGCAACATTTTCAAATAGGAAATATAGCTATTATTTCAACAAACCTTGAAATGAAATGAACTAACAAATTCAGGTAGTTAACTTTGCATTAACTATAATACATGCATTTTAGATATATTTTCCACTCTACCAATGAAGTAAGTTATCCCGTCTAACTTCTTACTTCTCTGAAGTAAGGTATCTTATTTAACTTCTCTCAGAAAGAGCTGTCTGAAAGGCTATGGGCAGAGACCTTACTGCGGACATCACACCCAGCACATGCCCAACTGGGCTGTGTACTTGAACTTGGAAGAACTGCAAAGCAGCTGTCCCATTACGTACCACCGGGGGCAGTGTCAGCGGCTAGGATCATGCTGGTTGGGAGCTGTAGAAGGTGGAAGGGGCACTGCTATGAATGACGCTGGGGCCATGGGTGTATGTGGGAGCTGTTCAGGGCCTCAAACATCAATGTCTACTCAGAGAAAAGTCTTACAGGGACTTATGTGACACCTCATCCCTAAGAACATCAGCAAAAAGGACATTCTACAGACGGGAGAGGCAGTATTACTTGTTTGTATTGTATTTCATATGAGATTATTGAATCAAACAAAACTCTTAGCCGGACTCGGTGGCTCAGCCTGTAATCCCACGCTTTGGGAGGCTGAGGTGAGTGAATTGCCTGAGCCCGCGGGTTCGAGACCCGCCTGGGCAACTTGGTGAGACCTCATCTCCACAATAAATAAAAAACTAGCCGGGTGTGGTAGCGCACGTCTGTAGTTCCAGCTACTTGGAAGGCTGAGGCAGAAGGATCGCTGGAGCCAAGCAGGTCGAGGCTGCGGTGGCCGGGAGTGGCCACTGCACTCCAGTCTGGGTGAAAGAGTGAGACTTCAACTCAGAAAACAACAACAAAAAAAACCTCTTATGTCCTTCCTTTAGTAAAGTTTGACATCATGATTTTTACCTTTTCCCAAAGGGTGTTAAAAGTAGGGGGGAAAATGCCAGTGTGACTCTTTAAAACCACCTTGTCAGAGATGTCACCTCTATTTCTGGGAAAAAGAGGAGAACATGGTGTTTTCTTGCAGATCAATGCATTTAATGTTTTGACAGCTGGAGGAAAAGAGGATGGACACTACCTAGATCTTTAAGTGGATCTGGCAACTGAAGACTACTCTGCAATACATTATCATGTCAACCAGCAGAAAGTGAATACCAAGGGCACTGACAGCTTTTTTAGTTAAGTGTAAAAACAACTATAACTTTGAAGCTCTCCTACCTCATGGTTAAACTTCAAAAACTGTTATTGAACTCTTGCCTACTGTAAATCACCTGAAGGAAAATTCTTATAGCATTTCAGTTACCTTTACATATTTGGTTATATCTTAAAATAGATATAACCAAAAATGAGGTAGTTTATATCTCAAACACATTTTCAAAAAGCCCACGTTCTGCTCTCTCTCAACAGCCTTACCTGTCTAGAAGAATTCAAGTTCTGCATGCCCAGCCCTGAGGCGACCCCGCCCAGGGCCTGACTGGGGAGTGCACTGTTTGAAAGGGGGAGCTTCAGGCTTGGGGAAGGCAAAAACGGTGAAGTCGTGGGCTCTTCCACGAGGCCGCCATCCTGATTGGAGAAAGAAAGGGTGAGCTGTGGGCAGTGTCCATTGGCAGACAAAGCACCAGTTTCCCGAGGAAGTAGAAAGAGGTATGGATGAATAAAGAATTAACAGATCAAAAAGGTGTGGATAATAAGGGAATGAAGAACATGGGCAAAAGGAAGAGGGGAAAAAGAAAAAGAGAAATAGGATTAAGATGCTGTTTTCACTTTTAAAATATTTTACAAACACATATATTAGTCGCTAATATTCTCATATACTTTGGTTTAAGGATTAAGGAGAGAGAACAGAAACATTAAAAAAAGTCTTATTTGGAAAACACTTTATAACCATTTTCAAATGAACAGATTCTTTTATTACCAAGACTCTAGGTATACATTAGGTTGAATTCTGCTGATATGCAATTTTTTTTTACCTACAAACATAGCAGTTTGATAGGGTTTAACCTAATAAGAGGATAAGTTATCAAAGAGAATCTTATTACTGTATTTTTCCATTTAGTGAGATCACACTATTTGTCAGGCCTTTTGCAAATTTATCTCATCTAACATCCCAACCAGTCTTTATTATTGTTCCACATTTCAAAGATAAGGAAATAAGTCAGGGTCCCACACCTAGAGCTGTCAGAAGTAGCAAATAAAAACATAGAATGCTGAATTACATTGGGATTTCAGATGAACAACAAATAATCTTTTTAGTGTAAGCATATTCCAAAAATCATTTGTTGCTTATCTAAAGCTGCAATTTCACTGGGCATCCTGTATGTGATCCCTGTCTGCCCTGGTGAGGTGTAAGACGAGGACATGAGTCTTTCCTGGGCCACCCCACAGCTGTAGCTGTGAGGTAGAATGTGTGGTAGAGAACTATGCTTGAGAGCAGAGACCACGTCCCATCTGCGACATGAAGACTCCTTCGTCTGTGAGCATTTCCATTTGTTTTGTTTTTATCTTGTCTTTTCTTGCTTTGATTTTATTTTCAAGGTTCAACATTTTGATGAAATGTAATGCAATGCTTTTTTCCCCCTTTATGGTCATACCAATCTGAAGAGGGGACATTAATATGTGACAATAATAAGGACCGAGCTGTGACTGGACTTGTTACATATCCAGGAGTTTCTCACTGACACCTGCAGGGGTCACTGACATGGCTGATCAGCAAGCGTCAGTGAGACTTGGGTGGCCAAGTTCTACCACTTCTATCCCCTTTTCTAATATTAAACATGGAACACCTCATTTTCAAGCGGAAGAACTGTGTTTTCAAAATGAGACAGCGACATAGAAAGCTGATGACCCTTATCCACTGGACACATTACATTAGACAACTGGCCAAGTTCACATAATAAAAATGAAAATCGGTTTTCAATTCGTCTTTTTCATTCCTAGTAACATCATATGAAATACAACATTCTATCCTCTGAGTTAAATATTTATAATATTAAAAAATGGATAAAGGTCAATTAAATATTATAGTCTAGCTAATCTGGCATGCATTAGGAACACAGTTAAAATAAAAAACACCTCATGTTAAAGAAGTGAACAAAAACCACCTAGATTCATACCTTGTCAAGGAAGGTGGGGCGGTCCATGGAAGACTCTTTGGAGATTGGTGGGCGGCAGCCGAGGGGTTTGGTGACCATTCCATTATAGTCAGTCACTCCCAGTCCACGCTTGTCCATGTCCACCTTCTTTTCCAGCAGAGCACCTGGAACACAACAAACAGAAGCACTGCTGAAAACAAAATGCCCAGTGAGTATCAGTCCTGAGCACTGAGCAAGAGACAGGGCCAGCTAAAGCCTCAGGGAGGGGTGAAGACCAGGAAGCCAGGGGGATGAAAGGAGCACTTGGCACTGCTGTAGCCGAGCCCCGGCAGATGGCTCATAGCCCGTGCCTCCTCTCTTGGCTCCTACACATGAGACCCAGTCCTGTGTGCCCTCAGTCCTCTCTACTCCAGCCACACTGGCCACCGCTGGTCCCTCAGGGGTCAGTCAGTCCTCTCCCCATGCTGCACCTCTCCCCCAGTTCTATACCTGGCTTGGCCTCCACTTCACGTGGCTCAGTGGGCACTTTCTCCCAGGGGCCTTCTCTGATGATCTGTCCTCCAGCAGCTTCTCTCCTACCTCACAGCCATCCCTTTCCCTGTTGTCTACAAGGACTCTCTCAGTGTCAGGGATGTAGTACCATGCAGAACAGAGTTTCTGTCCTCACAACTCTTTTAGAGACTAGTACAAGTATTGGTTAGCCACTTTTCCTCTGTACTATTTAACAATTCTAATTCACCTCCAGTCACATTGATTTTCCTGCACTGGCAGTCTGCACCACATATTTTGGCACTTGCAGATGATTGTACAGTCTATCCTCATTATTCATGGATTCTGTACTGGTAAATTTGTCTACTTGCTAAAATGTATTTATAATCCAGAAATCAATGACTATGATTACTATTATGGACATGCTCAGCTGGCAAAAAATCCTGAATTGCCTAATGCTCATGTTTGCAGCTCAGGTCTTGTTTCAGAACTCACACTGTAAAAAAGTGTCCTTTTTGTGGTCCATTTAGTGCCATGTTTTTCATATTTTTATGCTTTTTGTTGGTGATGTTGGTGTTTTAAATGGTTCCCCAGTGTAGAGCTGAAGTGCTATATAGTGTTTCTAAGCCCAGGAAGGCTGTGATCTGCCCTATAGAGAAAATCCATGCATTAAAGACATTTTGCTCAAGCATGAGTTAAAGCACTGTTGGCCCTGAGTTCAATGTTAATGAATCAATGAAAACAGTATATCAAGAAAAAGGAAGAGCCGGGCTTGGTGGTTCAGCCTGTAATCCTGCGCTTTGGGAGGCTGAGGTGAGTGGATCGCCTGAGCCCGCGGGTTTGAGACCTGCCTGGGCAACTTGGCGAGACCTCATCTCTACAATAAATCAAAAAATCAGCTGGGCGTGGCAGTGCACCTGTAGTTCCAGCGACCTGGAAGGCTGAGGCGGAAGGATCGCTGGAGCCCAGCAGGTCGAGGCTGCGGTGGCCGGCAGCAGCCACTGCACACCACTCTGGGAGACAGTGAGACTCCAACTCAAAAAAAAAAAAGAAAAAGGAAGAGGAAATCCACTGACCTGCATGTGAGGCTGCTCAGAAAGTACTAAAGTAACATCTGTAGTATGTGATACAACCATGGAAAAGAGGCTACATTTGTGGCTTTGTGACATGATGACTGAAGGTGTAGTGGATAGCATTGTTATGAGTCTGAAAGCCAATGAAATTAAGTCACGTTATTCAGGGTCAGGAAAATGTTAAACCCTTCTTGGCTAATGCTTTACTATAAAGAAATATGATATTTGTGAGAAATAGAAACTAACGAAGGTGTCTTGAAACAGAAACACACATAAAACAAGGTTATGTATTGACTGATGGACAAAAACGTGTTCCCAGAGGCTCACAGGACTACCTAACCCTGTATTTCCCCTAGGAGCACTGGTTCAGTATTTGCTAATTCAGTGGTTGCAGTAGCTTAACCAAACATAACTATCAAGAATAATGTGAATCAACTGTATTTATAAAACTTTCAAAAATTATTAGATCACATTAGTCATTCTTAATAGGGTTCTGTGAGAGAATTAAGTTCTAATGCTCCAAGGCATCTGATATAGGTAATAAAGTCAGGAGTATAGGCAGTATAGGCTGGAGTGTAGTGGTACAATCATGGCTTAGATGATCCTTCTGCCTCAGCCTCCTTCAAGCAGCTGGGACTATAGGCATGTGCCACGGCACCTAGCTAATTTTTATTTTTGTAGTGACAAGATCTCAGTATGTTGCCTAGGCTGGTCTTGAACTCCTGGACTCAAGTGATACTCCTGTCATGGCCTTCCAAAATGCTGGAATTACAGGTGTGAGCCACTCTGCCAGAATAATTATTATTTTAAAAGTGGCTCCAGAATAAGCATTGCTTGATCCTTGACAGTAAATCTCATCTCTCAGCAAGAGTAAGTGCTCAGCCGGCAAGGCGATGTTTGTTCGTCGGACAGAGCCCACTTGGGTCAAAGAATGAGGAATATGCTATTAGGACCAGATGACGTCTGGTGCGTGTCCTAGCCTCTTTCTCCAAGAGTGTCATTATTACCTCCTCTAAAAATGGATGGAAAAAAACTATATGTATTTGTTCAAGTACTGGAAAAAAAATGCAAACAGCAAACATGCTTCAGATATAACACTGGCCACCTCTCTCCAAAGCCACTGGTCCCAAGAGACTCACTCTGTGATTGATACATGTTGTGCAATTGCTCTTTTACTGTGGCCCGGCCCTATTTATCCAGCACATACTCAACCCATGACTATAATAAAATGTGTCTGGAAAGCAAAATTTCACAACGGGTACCTTTTAAAATAGTAAATGTTAAGTATGCCACATATTACTTACTCATGGCCTGATCAAGATTCATGTTGTTACTCTTCAAGGCCTCTTCAGCTGGCTCTCTCTGAGTAGGAAAAGAGTTTTCATTAGTGTGCACTAACAAAAGGAAAAGCTTAAATAACTATCAACTTACAGAAATGGTTATTCTTAGGTTTTGGAATTGGAAGTACTCTTCTTCATAGCTGAAGTTAGAGATAAATGTCTTTTAAATAAAAAAAAAACACTTTTACTAAGACAATGTATTAACTTGATTTTAAAGTAAAGAACTTTCATTTAATACTTTGGAAACAAAATGTAAAGTGCCAGCAAAGCCTTGTTAAGTACTCCTATATAAAAGTTTTCTGGACAACACTGAGTAGCACTGATTCAGCAAAAATAAAAGCTCAGTCAAGACAGCAGGGCCACGGACATATGTAGACAGTGAGAAGAGGACAAACTCCGGTCCCGGTCCTAACAAGTCACATCCTCGCTCGAACACTGTCAGTTAGAGTGCAGAGCTCCATTTTCTACTTCATGACCTCTAGGCTCTATTATCAACAACATTTTGCCAAGAAATAGAAAAACAAATAAAACATTATTTTGATAATTATCTTTATGATTGGAATAGACTAATCTCAGCAGATGACTAAGGCCGCCAGGAATTCAATGTTGTGATAACTGAAACAGTATAAATCAGGACACCCTATTTATAGGAGGCCAATATCACCCTCCTGGCACCTCACACAGGCAGAGGTTGGACCACCAAGGCAATGCTCTGCCAGCACAGAGAGCCTGTGCCCAGTGTGAAGGATGGAATTCTCTTCTCCACACAGAGGCCATTTGGATTCATTCTTTTTTGGGCATCCACAGTAGTTGAAAGATAAATGCTCATTTGAATAAGAAAGTAAAAAGAAGACATTTGAAGGGAATGCATGGCAAATATGGGTGATATCCCTTGCCATCTGAACTCTCATCATCTGCTCTCGGTAGCTGGGCAGACTGTGATATATTTTCAGAGGAATACTCTGTGATCTCAATTCTCCCCACAAAACTGGAACTAAGCAGGTTTGGTTAGGATGCTTTTTCTGCATATATAGCTTTAGTACTTTATACTAAGTTTTCTCTTGTGATCTTGGTCAATCTAATGCATAAACTCATGAAGTTCACTTGTAATTATAAATTATGAAACCGTATAAGTCAATGAAAATTAAAAATCATGCATTTTTTATTTTATTCTAGGAAGACTCTCACACTTTCTTTTTTTGAGACAGTCTCACTCTATCGTTCAGGCTGGAGTACAGTGGCACAAACATAGCTCACTGTAGCCTCAACCTCCTAGGCTCAAGCAATCCTTCTATCTCAGCCTCCTAAGTAGCTAGGACTACAGGCATGCGCCACTATGTCCGGTTACTTTTTAAGTACTTTATAGAGAGGGTATCTTGCTATGTGGCCCAGGCTGGTCTTGAACTCCTGCACTCAAGTGATCCTTCTGTCTCAGCCACTCACTTTTTTTTTCTTTCTAAAAAATTTGTGTAGAGATAGGGTTTCACTATGTTGCTCAGGCTGGTCTCAAACTACTGGCCTTAAGTAATCCTTCTGTCTCTCCTTCCCAAAGTGCTGGGATTACAGATGTGAGCCATAGCACCTGGCCAGTCACATCTTTCTTGATAGAAGTTTTGTGGATATTTGCTGTAGTTCAAAGCAATGATCCCTGACCCCAACTGTCTAAGTAAGAGGGAGGGCTAGGAGTTAGATGATATCAATCCCTCAATAGTCTTCCTGTCCTGTCAAAAAAACAAACAAACATGGAAAAGAAACAACTAGGGCATTCATTCTGAGAAGTGTGGTAGGTGGCAGTAAAAGAAGACACCAGTCACCGGGAAGCCCATGTCCGTGAGTTGCTTGATCAGCCGGCTCATGATCCAGGCCTCATCCTGCTTGCCAGATGTCTTCATGCCCTAGAATGAAGTGTGGGCAAGGGGAAAGTCCATGAGACACATTTTAATGCATTTCTTCTAGAAACGGAAGATAGTCTAAATTCATGGTGATTTAAAAGTCACAGAGTCTTTTTATATTAACACTGAATAGTGCTGTACTCCAGAATGTCCCTGACAGTATGTTGTGGCTAATACTATGGAAAGCATCAGGGTGCATTTGCAGGTTGGTATATGTGTATAATCTGTGATCTTTTAAAAAGCAGGGTAGGGAAAAGGGATAGGCAGAAATATGTTAATGAGGCAGAGGATGAAAAGGGGAGAAAGGTAACTACAAACAGGAAGAGCAGTGGGGGGTGTGAGAGGTTGGGGGACAGTGCTGCCAGCAAGACCCAACCAGTTTCTCAGTAACTTCCCTGAGTCTAAAATTATAAAAGCTCTAATGATGCATTAACACAAATTTTAAAAACCCTCTACAAATATTTTTCATAGTGTTTTTCAAAATGACCCAGCCACGGCTATACGATGGAGTATGTGGAACTACACAAATAGGCTTTCTATCCTCAAGGAAGCAGGTTATTTGGGTGCTACTTTAATCATGACGCTGCTGCCAGAGACAGATTAGCTAAGATCATACAGTATTGAAACAAACTCATTTGGCATTTTTGGTCCCACCACTAACTGGATTATTTGCCAGCCCAACTGTAAAAAGGCTTCTTCCTGATGCCTGTAACTTCTACTCCTCATGAACAGAGTCTAGATTTTAGTTTCTGGGTCCTGCGAATTGCTAATGGAATGATTAAACTAAATTTCTTTGAACAGTAATACATTCACATGATTCGTATAAAAAAGGAAAGCATCTTCTCATGTTACCCCATCTGCTGAGTTCCCGCTCTCTCTAAGAAACAATACTTAGCGGTTTGTTATTTACCCTTCTAGAGAATTTAAAACATTCTACAGAAGCTGTTACATGTGCATGTGTGTACACACACAGACTTTTTTCTTCTTCCCCTTCCCCCCCAAAATTGGTGTGTGCTAGATGTATTTTTCTGTACCTTGCTTTTCATTAAACAATGCATTTTAGTAGTCTCTTCATAAAAATATAAATACAGAATTTCCTTAAAAAAAAGTTTAGTTTTCTATAATATAGATATGGCACAATTTAACTGGTTACCCCATCAATGTACATTTAAGTTATTTTTACCTTTCTACTACAAAAATGTGGTGATACAAAACTGCAAATGCCACTGGCTATCCTCATGATAAGTGGAAATGCTGTGTCAAAGTGCTGATGTATCTGTAATTCTGACAGATGATGCCAAGTAGCCCTCCATATGGGTTATGTGAATTTACATTTCTACCAACAATGTATCAATTCCTCACAATTTTGCAAACAGGTGTTTGTTGAACTTTTGATTACTACTGGTTTGACAGCTACAAATGGAATTATCTTTGTAGAAGTCAGGTTGACTATCCTTCTGTATGTTTAAGGGCTATTTGTACCCTTATTCTATGGATCATCTACTAATCACATTCTTTGCTCATTTTCCTATTAGGTAACCAGCTAGTTTGTAGGACTTTTCTTTATGTATTAGGGAGATCAGCCCACTCTATGATATGAGCTATAATTTTTTTCCAGTTTGCTATTTGTCTTCATATACCCACAAACACTCTTTTTTTTTTCTTTTTGAGTCAGGGTCTCACTCTGTCACCCAAGCTGGAGTGCAGTGGTATGATCAGGGCTCACTGCAGCCTTAACCTCCTGGGCTCAGGGAATCCTTCTGCCCCAGCTTCCCAAGTAGCTAAGACTACAGGCATGAGCCACCATGTCTGGCTAATTTCTAAATTTTTTTTGTACAGACGAGGTCTTACTATGTTGCCCAGGCTGGTCTTGAACACCTCAGCCTCCCAAAGTGGTAGGAGTACAGGTGTGAGCCAACATGCCCAGCTGTCTTTTTACTTTAATTATGGTATTTTCTGTCATGTACAGTTTTTAGGTTTACCTTCTGAAATAAAAAAGTCTTTTATTTTACATCTTTTAGATTTTGATCATAGTTAGAGGCTTTCCAACTCCAAGATTGTTTCTAAAATTCTTCTACATTTTAATATTTTATTTTTCATATTTAAATTTGTGATCTACTTGAAATTTATCTTGGTGTATATATGAGTTGTGTATCATAACTTTTTCCAGATGGTTGCCCATTTGTTTCAAGACTACTTATTGTCTTTCTCAGCAATTCTCAAACTTTTTGCTCTTAGGATCCTATTATATTCTCTTAAAGACTGAAGATACCCCAAATTTTTGTTTATATGAGTTGTGCTGTTGATATTTACTGTATTAAAAATTAAAACTGGCCGGGCTCAGTGGCTCAGCCTGTAATCCCAGCACTTTGGGAGGCTGAGGTGAGTGGATTGCCTGAGCCCACGGGTCCGAGACCCCATCTCAACAACAAATCAAAAATTAGCCGGGCGTGGTAGTGCATGCCTGTAGTTCCAGCTACTTGGAAGGCTGAGGCAGCAGGGTCGCTGGAGCCCAGCAGGTCAAGGCTGCGGTGGCCAGGAGCGGCCATTGCACTCCAGTCTGGGTGACAGAGTGAGACTCCAACACAAAAAAAAAAAAAAAATTAAAACTGAGAAATTTAAAATATATTAATTTTATTTAAAAACAATTATAAACTCATTGCATGTTAACATATGTAACATTTTAATATTTTGCCAGCTACTTGGAAGGCTGAGGTGGAAGGATCACCTAAGTCCAGCAGGTCAAGGCTGCAATGGCCATTGAGCATGCCATTGTACTCCAGCCTGGGCAATAAGAGTGAGACTCCAACTCAAGAAAAAAAAAAGAAAGAAAAAAAAATAAATTTTCTAAAGCAATTTTTTTGGTGAGAAGAGTGGCAATGTCTTGTCTTTTTGCAAATTTCTGTGATAACTGACTTAACAGAAACACCTGGATTCTTATGTCTGTTTCTATATATTCTCTGCTGTGATAGCACGGTCTTTGAACAACTCCACTCTACACTGAGGAGAGAACGCCAAAGAAAAAGTCAAAGTCTTAGTATTGTCACAATAATAGCTTTGACCTTTCTTATTCCCCTGAAGGGGTGTCCAGGACCTCAAGGGTCCTAAGACTACTTTAAGGACTTCAGGTTCATCTTTTCACAATTCGTTGGAGATAACTACCTTTAAACTGAAAGTGTTTTAGGTGCCACTGGTTTTCAGGGTTTATTTTCTCTAAGAGCATTATACATACCTTTTGAAGTCCTTTTTTGGGGGCATTCCCCCAGGAGCTGCAGGAGGAGGTGCTTTCTTGGGAAGCAGCATTATTCCACATGTCCCCTTCTTCATCCTCCCATTGGCTGGTTCCAAGGTTCATTTCATCCCCACCACTGCCCCAGCCTTCTTGCATAGATTTTGAAGCTAGAAGGAGAGTAAACATGCACTTATCAAATTCACCATCCTTAAAGTAGACAATGCTTCACTATAGCATATAATTTACGAAAGGTGGGACAAAAGTGGTAAATTGTCATCTACCTTTTTACTACTTCATTTTCCCCAGATCTAAGAACTGAACTTCTCCTACTAGATACGTAATATGTACGTGTATATTTAGTCTTCCCAACTCCAGGTATCTGTAGTCTGGGCTGTTCCAAACTTCCTTAACTAGGTATAGATAACTTTGAAACATAAACAAGCTAAAAATAAATCCTGGGGGCTACAGAGGAAGACTGGCAATCTCTACATGGCATGAAAAGATTACTAAAGTATAGATTCCTTTGAAGTGTCATTGTCCTTCCATGAGCTTCTTAATCACTACTTGATCTAAGCCTGTAAGTATTGTGTCACACGGACCATAGCTTCTCAATCTTGCCCATTCCTGAGAGTCAGCTGGATCATATAAAATGCAGCAGGTATGAGGTCTGGCCTAGCAGTCTGCATTTCTAAAAAGCTCCCAGGAGATGCTCACACACTAGCAGGACTTAAACAGATGGAACTACAAGCTGATTACTGAATTTCAATTTTAGGATGTTGCTTTTTTCTCCTCTCTTGAAATGCAAAGTGATTTCCGGTGGCAAAATTATCCCAAATTTTCACTTCTTGGAAAATGTGAAGAAGGCCAAAGACTAGGTGATAATTCAGTTACTTGGAGTCCTTAAGATGACAATATGATGCTAATATATAGGACAGGCATATAACTGGGTCTCCAAGGACAAATTCTAAAAAAAAGAATATACTGCCTCAAAGTGGCATTCTGTATACTCAGAAGTTCCCTTATCCTTTAGATCTGTAAAAAAGAAGGTAGTATGAATAAATACTTCTAGCAGAATGGTGGATATATGGAACATATGATCCAGTGTTAGCAAAACAACAAAATACAAAACAGTAAAGCTGCATTTTAAGGTCTAGAACATCTAATGATGCCCAAAGAAAATATGAAGATTCTGCAGAAATGTGAACAATCAGTTTTAATATCAGACTTAAATCAGGAATCTTATACTCATGTTAATACTATAAATATCATATTGCAAAACACCTACAACATATTACAAGAATTCCACTTGGTAAACATAATCTGTATGTTATGACATACAGACATTTGTATGGACATATATTACCTGTATATTTGCTATGCTGTCAGACAATAGGAGGAAGATGCACTTTTTTTTCAAGCAGTTTAAGCATAAACAAGGAGCATGCAAAATAAAATCTGACAAGATGAAAGCAAGGTTAGAGTATCAGACTGCAGTGAAGTAATATATGTCTCAAAAATGAATCTCAGGGAGAAAAGAAATAACAGGTTTTCTTCATCTTGCTCAGTGAAATAGCAACTTTACATTGTTCAAAGTGGCAGTATAAGAGTAAGGTTGAAGAAGTACAGATGCTACTAATAGTAGCAAACATATGCTGGGTTATTTTGACTCCTGGTATTTGTATTAATTAAAAAAAAAAAGGAGGGCATGGACTTCTGTTAAAAGCTCCTCTGTGGCCAGGCGTGGCAGCTCAAGTCTGTAATCCCAGCACTTTGGGGAGGCCGAGGTGAGGGAACAGCCTGAGCCCATAGGTTCGAGACTAGCCTGGGCAACTTGGCAAGACCTCATCTCTACAATAAATAAATTAGCCGGGATGGTAGCATGTGCCTGTAGTTACGGTTACTTGGAAGACTGAGGGGAAGGATCGCCTGAGCCCAGTGGGTTGACGACGGGGTGGCTGTGGGCGTGCCACTGCACTCCAGCCTGGGTGATGGAGTGAGATTCCAACTCAAAAAAAAAAAAAAGAAAGAAAAATCTCCTCTGTGTTCATGTACTGGACACAGCAAATATCTTTATAGTTTTGGTTTAAAGTTAGTCTGAAAATGTAAATAAGGAGTGTCCTAAAAATTTAATTTTAAAAATTCACTGAACAGCATTTCTCTAAATAAAATGCTCAGAGCCATTTCTAAACGGCCAGATCAGCGCAAGCAGAATGCCAGGCTTACCTGGTTTGCACAGGGCTGGGGTAGCAGTGGGTGCACTAGCTCTTCCAAATGCCATCGCTGGCTCAGCAGGGTGATCTCCCCATCCACTGCCAGTGCTTGGTGGCTTCCCCCATGCTGCTGTGCCATTGTCAACCAGGGTAGAAGGGGAGGATGGTTCTCCCCAAGAGTTTTCAGCCTTTGAGTGAACATTAGGCATTTCTCCCCAGCCTGATGAAACTGAAAAGGGTACCAAGGGATTAAGAAAATAATAAAAGTGAAACAGAGAAAATAAAAATGTAATTCATTTTTCAATTTCAAAATAATTTCAAGATAATCTGTTCTTAGAATGGGCTTTTAGTAGAAAGTTAAAAGAAGGCAAATGTAATTAAATGTACTCTGATTTGTTTAGTTTTTTGTTTTTTTAAGTTTTATTTCTTTACTTTTTTAGAGATAGGGCTTCACTAAGTTACCCAGGCTGGTCTTGAATGGCTCAGCATTCCTGAGCCTTCTGAGTAGCTGGGACTACAGGCGCATGCCCTGTGCCTGGCTTGTTTAGCTTTTTAAAGTTGCTATTTTCTCACTTCTGACCCCTTACCCATTTAAAATTGTAAAAGTTCATTAAAGACTACAGAATTCATAGCATTTGCAACATAATATAGTTTAAAAGAATAATTTAAAACTATGTTTAAGAAGTAGCTTATTTACTTCTGGTATTGTATATACTGACTAAAAAAAAATTGTTATATTATTCTTTTACAGGAAAAATGTACAAGTTGCAAATATATAATGAAAAATTATTCTCGCTTATCTTTGGACCATCACAGACAGAGATCAATTTATCTGGGCAAAGAAATGAAAAGATGGCAGATTAAGCACATAAAGGTCAAGCAATAACTAGAGAATGCAGACAGTTCCCACAGTACCACCCAAGAGCTGAGAAGACATCCGTCTTAGAAGACAGAACTGAGTTGAGGAATTATGGATCAGGGTAGGTCAAAAGACACTTTGCAAGGGTTTTTCGGGAATTCTTCACTGCTTTGCCAGTCCTGTTGTGACAGCATCCTCAGGGACTAATCCTTGATGGAAACTAAATAAGGGTTCATGACGAATATGGAAGGTGTGGCATTACAGTTGACATTTAAACAACATGGGTTTGAACTGCGCAGAGTTACTTGTACACAGATTTTTTTCTGCTTATGCCACTCCTGAGACAGCAAGACCAATCCCTCCTCTTCTTCCTTCTCCTCAGTCTACTCAGTGTGAAGATGATGAGGATGAAGATCTTTATGATGATCCACTTTTCCTTAATGAATAGTACATATATTTTCTTTTCCTTATGATTTTTCCCCATGATCTTTTCTCTAGCTTACTCTATTGTAAGAATACTGTGTTAGTCAACTGCTTTTCAGTGAGGCTACTGGCAAAGTAGTTAAGTTTTGGGGAAGTCACAAGTTATACTCAGATTATCAAATGTGCGGGGGAGTTGGCACCCCAACCCCCATCATATTGTTCTAGAATCAACTGCATTACCTATAGGTACACAACAAGGATCTCCTCACGCCCTTGACACTTCAGTACAAAAACATTCCATATGATATAGGTAAACTTTATTTTTCCAAATCACCTCAAGTTTGAATCATTTTGCTTCTGCCATAAGTTCACTTGATGCTGTTGACAAGCTGATAAGTTTGTGTCAGTTGTAATTTTCATATAGATTCATTTTTTCAGAGATAGAAATGTAAATATTTTAAGTAGTAACTGAAGAATAGAAAACAGGACTTTATGTACAAGAGAAAAATTTATAGTATAAAATGCAAATAGTTTAAATTATTTGCCCTCAATAATAATTTATTCAATCATGAAATTTATTAATTTTCTGTCTAAAGATAGTATGGAATCAGTTCCCCTGATCCTCTTTATTCTAATAACATACAGTAATGTTGATTAATAACAAAAAGATATGCAATCTATGAGTCATTTCCAATTACAAACTCTGTGTTGAGCAATATACTATGCAAATTGTTACCAATAACAGGGGAGCTAGTCCTAATCACAGTTATCATTGGCAACTGCTAACTACATTACCTTTAATTACACAGAAAACAATAATGTATACTGGGAGATATAGTTTTACAAATTGAAGGGACATAATTAAATCATGAAAATTAACACAGCTGATAAAATTTATGAATGTTTTGGGAAGCTAAAATAACTTAGGTAATGCTAAAGACCAATTAGCTATAAAAATAGTGATTTATTATAGGTAATTAAATAACGAAGCCACCTAGAATATGTTTATCATCCTTAGACTTCCATCTCTTTGAAAGGCAATATGCACTTCCATCTCTTTGAAAGGTTATTTAACTAAATCAAAACTAAGAATAAATATTTAAGACTATGGTAAGTATAGTTAATTTTTTTTTTTTTTTGAGTTGGAGTCTCACTCAGTTGCCCAGACTGGAGTGCAGTGGTCGCTCCCGGCCACCGCAGCCTCAAGCTGCTAGGCTCCGGCAATCCTTCCACCTCAGCCTTCCTAGTAGCTGGAACTACAGGTGCACGCTACCACACCCGGCTCATTTTCTGATTTATTGTAGAGATGAGGTCTCGCCAAGTTGCCCAGGTGGGTCTCGAACCCGCGGGCTCAGGCAATCCACTCACCTCAGCCTCCCAAAGGTGCGGGATTACAGGCTGAGCCACCAAGCCCGGCTAGTTAATTATTTTTATAAAAGGTTATTGATTCTTCTGAAAAGCAGCAGAACCTGTAATCTCAGCACTTTGGGAGGCTGAGGCAGTAGGATTGCTTGAGTTAAGCCTGGGCAACATAGTGAGACCTTGTTTCTATAAAAAATAAAAAAAATTAGCTGGGCATGGTGGCACATGCCCATAGTTCTAGCTACTTGGGACACTGAGGTAGAAGAATATCCTGAGCCCAGGCTGTGATTGTGCCATTGCACTTCAGCCTGGGTGACAGAGTGAGGCACCCAACTCAAAAAAAAAGCAGAACTGTCTACAGTATTTTTAGGCGATTTGCAAGCACAATGTTTCAAAATCTTGGAAATAAATGGAAGAACACTGGTTTACTCAAAAATAAAAAACAAATAAACAATATTTCCATTGTGTTTTATTTTTTAAATAGAGATGGGGTCTTTCTATGTTGCCCATGCTGAAATGTAGTGGCTATTCTCTGGCATGATCACAGTGCACCACAGCCTCGAACTCCTGGCCTCAGGTGATCTTCCTGCATCTGAGTAGCTGGGATCACAGGCTAGCGCTATCACGCGCAGCCCAATATTTATTCCCATTTTCAGCTGATCTCTGGCAGACTATAATTTACCTACACGGACAAACTAGCATAAACACCAGGATGTGTACCCCATTTGACATTCTGAGGGCTCCAAGAAGAGATGCTAAAAACTGAGACATATTAGACAATTTTGATATAAAGTATTTTCAGCAGATAGAAAATACTTTTAAACACACAGTGTGAAAATAAATAGGCTGGACTCGGTGGCTCAGCCTGTAATCCCAGCACTCTAGGAGGCTGAGGCGAGTGGACTACCTGAGCCCGAGGGTTCAAGACCAGCCCAGGCAACTTGGTGAGACCTGGTCTCTACAATAAGTCAAAAATTAGCCCGGCGTAGTAGTGTGCCCCTTCTAGCTACTTGGAAGGCTGAGGAGGAAGGATCGCCGGAACCCAGCAGGTTGATGCTAAGGTGGCTATAAGTGTGTCACTGCACTCCAGCCTGGGTAACAGAGTGAGACTCCAACTAAAAAAAATTTAAAAACTTAAAACAAACAAATAAATACATATATTCTCCATTGTTCAGTTTATTGCCAGAATGAATTTGGCATCCCTTTTGTTAATAATTTGCAAGGATTCTTTTAAAGTCAGGTTTGATGAGGCAGAACAGATTTCTATCTTACATTTAAGACTCTGATAATAAAAATTTAAAAGTGAGCCTTTAAATACTATACTTTTAGCAAAACATTTCTATACTGTGGTATTCCAGAATCATTATCTCACTTCAATTTCTCCTGCAGAGTTCTTCTACAGAGTTGGGAATAGTAATAATAATAATTACGAAACATCACCAGGATATGTAGTTTTCATCCAATTAAAAAATATACAGTCTTCATCTTTCTATCAGAATGGAGAAAACAAAGTGTCTAATTAGTTTGCACCCAGACTGGTATAAAAATAAACACAAGCCAGATAAAAGACCAAGAAACAGACCCAAGGAAAAGAGAATCTTTCTCTCATGTAATGAGTCCCACCTCAAGCACTAAAGATGGTTAAGTCAGTAGATGGCATTCTTCTGTAAAATAAGAAATCAATTCTGGGTTTTTCCACAGATGCTACTTACATAGTTTTATAAGCATGACAGAGGGTCTTTTTGGGGAGAAAGGTTTAGTCAAAAAGTGGCCAATTATAACTAGGTGAAAGAATGATGAAGGACTAAGAATTCGATTGATTAGGCATTTATTGAATACCTGCTATGTGTTTAGCATTTTTACGTATTGTCTTAAATATTAATGAAATTAGTGCCTTAATACAGATTTAAAATGTGCTACCTCTTTCCTATCGGTATCTGTGGGGTCCCACTGTATTTCTGTCCTATTTATTTTGAATTGACAGTGGCTAATACCTTCATGTGTGGGGTTCAGGTGTCTTTCTTACACCAGGGACTTGGATTGAGAAGCATTTCCTCCTACTCCTGTAGCAGGCCCCCAGTTTCCTGTTCCTTGCCCAAGTCCAGCTCCACTTACAAAACCCTTCAAACACAGGAAACACAAAAACAACCCAACCAAATCCAAGCCCAAGAAAAATGCCATATTCACAATAAGCATAGATCACTCAGATTACTCCTTTTAAAGTGACTACTGCATAATGCTTAAAATAGAATTACCTCTGGCTGGAGAGGTCAATGCAATCAATCTATGAGGTAATGGTGTGAAAACAGTTGAGCCCTGACAGTATCTTGCTGATTCCATTTGCAGGTGACTATTTTTTGGTATAATTTTTATACCAAAGAATGATAAAGAAACTTCCTAAGACACGCAGTCTTGAAGGAAGGACAATGTTCTCTAGCTTCTGCTATTCATAAGACTCCAAGAAGCAATACACGTTATGTCTTCCTGCATAGAGGCTTCCTAAATCTTTTTTTTTTTTTTTTGAGTTGGAGTCTCACTCGGTCACCCAGACTGGAGTGCAGTGGCCGCTTCCGGCCAACGCAGCCTCACCTGCTGGGCTCCGGCGATCCCTCTGCCTCAGCCTTCCGAGTAGCTGGAACTACAGGCGCGTGCTACCACGCCCGGCTGATTTTTTGATTTATTGTAGAGATGAGGTCTCACTGCCCAGGTGGGTCTCAAACCCGCGGGCTCAGGTAATCCACTTAGCCCAGCCCTAAATCTTTTTTTCCAAGTTTTAGTTTAGCTAATGGGAGATATGCCTCTTTCAGATTAACTCACACAATCTCTGCTTTATAATATCTTGTAAAACTATAACTTGGCTGGGTGCAGTGGCTCAGCCTGTAATCTCTAATTCTAACCCTAACCCTAACCCTGAGCCGGGAGGTTCGAGACCAGCCTGAGCAACTTGGTGAGACCTCATCTCTACAATAAATCACAAAAACTAGCCGGGCATGGTGGCGTGCATCTGTAGTTCCAGCTACTTAGAAGGCTGAGGCAGAAGGATCACCTAAGCCCAGCATATTTTGAGGCTGTGGTGGCCCTGGGAGTGCCACTGCACTCCAGCCTGGAGACAAGAGTGAGACTCCAACTCAAAAAAAAAAAAAAGCACCAAAGCTATAATTTTATAATGTTCATATCAGAAAATTATACTTTAAAGCAAATATCAGTAGATTAAGTACCCAAATGCAAAGTAAAGTTCTCCTTTGGCTGGAGCCTTTGCTAACCTGCATGAGCCAACTACAGTGATCACCATCAGCGCAGCTGAAATGCCTGCTCTGGCAAATGAGACATTTCTGAAGAGCTGAGAATAGGCAGTAAAATTGACACAAAAATACTCTAGAATAAGGTCAAAATTGGTAGAATATTTCCTTCCAGTTTTCTGATTGGCATATAGTACTGATTTTTTTACTTCCATCCACTGTTGGAAGGCACATAATAAGTCCATGGTTCCACTATGTTGGGCTGGCTCAGCTTGGATCAAGTCTGTAATGGCTTTCATAATTGACTCTAAAATTATATACATGTTTTGGTGAAATCTGACTGAGTTCAGGATGAAAGAAATAATCTCTGGAAGTTCTTTCCCTATCTCACTGTAGATTCAGAGCCAAAATAGGAGGATCTGTTACTTACTAAGCAGTTTTATTAATTAATGTTCTCCCATGTCTGCAAAGTAGTTTTTAAGCGTCCCAGAATATTTATTTCTACATGTACAAGGTAATCAGGCTGCTAAGTATTTTTAGGATCTGCTTGTATTCCCATAGAAACATAAGTAAATGCTATGTTTGCACTTTCTCACTTTCGGCCACATCCCTACTAGTTGCCAAAATAACAGGCTGCTTCTACAATGATTTAGCAGCTTCTTGCATACAGCAGAGCACAAATAGCAGGCCCTGCAAGCCCAGCTCCTGTGTGTGGCAGTTAAAGGAGGGAATGTTATGAGGAGCGATATTGTGCCGCACTGGTGCAGGCAACTTGACACCCTCAGCAAGTACAGCTTCAGGAGTCCTTCTCAAGTAGTCTGTGATCTCTGATAAAAAGGCACTCACAGGAATACTTCTCTGAATCACTACCAGGGTTCTAACTCCAGAATGGGCTTAAACCAGGACTAATCAAACCAGTTTAGGAAGTTACACAGCATTTCCTAATATAATCTCACAGCCATCCAGGCAGTCGGAGTCAATGAGGGCAGCAACCATCCAAGCACCTGCCTGTGTGTCAGCCAGTGGCTTGAGCACCTGCACCAGTTTCCAGAACTTGACTGGGATTCTTATTCCACACAAAAGTCCTACACTGTGACTGTCAATGAAGTTTCTGCTATATATAAAGGTGGTACGTTATAGGCTTGCTGTAATTTTGTTATTGATCTATGCTGATTTTATGTAATTTCTACTTATGTCAGCATCTGGATTTTAAGTCTTTTAAAAAAATGCTGATTGTTACCACTAAGGGTATTACTCTCTCCTGTCACACAAAATATGACTTCTCAGTCACATATCTTTGTGTGTCCAGTTTTATAGAAGTAAATGCCACAGAACAACCATTTTTGTCCCACTCTTGTTATACTGATAATAGTTTTCTGTGAGCCTCAGGAAAACTGATGTTATTTGAGGAATGTTAGCAGGTCATGGCATATATTACATATCTGAGGCTTCACCACCTCCTCCCACATGTGCTCTTGGTAAACTATTTAATCTCTCAGGTTTCATCTGTAAAATGAGGCCCATGGAGCTGTAAGAATTAAATGAGATAATGCATAAAGATGCTCTGCACATGACCACCATGCACAGCCAAAGCACACTTCTCCCAAGACTCCAGTGCTATGCACAGGCCCTCTTCAGGTGGAGCTCTTCCAGAGGACTCTGAGCAGGAGAGGACACTCCAACTGTGACCTAGGAGAACAGTCATGAGACTATCCTCGATGGATGGATGGGACGTGATAGCCATTTAAAAATACAGTTGTGAGCTCATAACGACATTTGGCCAACCAGTGACCACATATACTTCAGTATGTGATACCATAAGATTGTAATGGAGCTGAAAAACTCCTACCACCTGGGGACATCATACCCACATATCATAATGCCAGAGCACTATGTGTTATTCTCATGTCTGTGGTAATGCTGGCATAAATAAACTTACTGTGCTGCCAGTTGTATAAAAGTCTAGCACATACAATTATGTACATGGTACATGCTACTTAATAAACAACTATGCTACTGGTTTGTGTATTTACTACAACACAGTTTTTATCATTTTATTGTAGTGCACTGCTGATTTTTTTTAAAGCTAACTGTAAAAGAGGCAGGTTCTTCAAGAGGTATTCCAGAAAGAGGCATTGTATCATACGTGATCACAGCTTCATGCATGCAGACCTTCCAATGGGACCAGATGTGGAGGTAGAAGACAGTGATATTGATGATCCTGACCCCATGTAGCCCTGGGCTAATGTGTGTGTCTTAGTTTTTAACAAATAAGTTTTAATGGTCCAGGCTTGGTGGCTCACACCTGTAATCCTAGCACTTTGGGAGACCGAGTCAGGAAGATTGCTTGAGCCCAGGAGTTCAAGACTATGTTCTGGACAACATAGAGAGATCCTGTTTCTATCAAAAAAAAAAAAAAAAAAAAAAAAAAACTAAAAATAGAGAAAAAGCTTATAGAATAAGGACACAAAGAAAATATTTTTGTACAGCTGTACAATGTGTTTTTGCTTTTAAGCTAAGTATTACAACAAGAGTCAAAAAGTTAAAAATTTATCTTTCTTCCTACCTCCCTTCATTCCCTCAAGTGCTCAATCAAATTTTAGGGCCTGGAAATCTTAGTCGTATATCAATAAAAAATGAGAATCACAACTTCAAAACCCTCAAGGAACCAGTCAGTTACTGTAAACAGGCCCAGTGTGAGAACAGCAGCACAAGCCTGATGGTCAATGGCTACTGATCAAAAGCTCAGTGCTGGGTACCACTGGGTGTGGGAGGGAGCGTGGCCAACAAGGCATAAGTCCTATACCAAGGCAACTGACCTCATGGCTGCCACAGGAATCCAATGTGTCAAGACCCTCCAGGTTTCCACAAGAAACCAGAAATCTGGAATTTTCTACAAAAATTTTCATTAAAAAAAATGTTGATTCACAGAAAAAAAATGTGGGCCAAAAAGGCACATTCATGGGACCAGGTGCCGCCCATGGATCACTGGTTTCTGATCTTTGGTTTAGCGACAATAACCTTTGGTTTAGTGTAGGTAGAAGCTAATCAGTCTTGAGAGTCGTAAGGGAATCCTCATGGCCTGGCCTCAGAGA
The DNA here is from genome assembly GCA_027257055.1 of Cephalopachus bancanus. Lineage (NCBI taxonomy): Eukaryota > Metazoa > Chordata > Mammalia > Primates > Tarsiidae > Cephalopachus > Cephalopachus bancanus. The sequence goes on along the minus strand of JAPVLO010000064.1, from coordinate 1,461,128 downwards.
GGTAAAAGTGACATGCTGAGGAATCGAGAGGAGGCTGGAGGGGATGGCTGGTGGGCCAGGGGAGGTCTTGTAGGAACACCTCTCCTTTTACCCCAGCTGCTGAATGATTACAACAAAAACCTAACACCTGCCCAAATGCCCAAGCTGCCTGCCCTATGCAAGATGACAGTCCTTTTACCTGTCCACGGCATGCAGACTTCCGAGGCTGACTGTTTTTCCTAGCACCATCACCACTGACACACCATGTATGCACTCACAACCCACATACTGCCTGCCTCCCTCACTAGACTGTACATTCCATCAGGGCAGGGGTTTTGACTGTTTTGCTCTCTGCCGTGTCCCCAGCAAATAGAGTGCTGTCCAGCACATAAGTTCCCAACAAACTCACTGTGTACTGTGTGATCTCTGGGCCCTGACCCTGCCCAGCAACACTTCAGGGGCCTTGGTCAACTCCCTGTTCTATTATTTGCACAGGCTAATGCTTCCCGTCTGCTCATGCCACAGCACCTCCCAACTCCCTCTCTACTGTGGGCTGGTGATCTCCACAGTCTCAGAGAAAAAAACCAATCCAGAAGGTACCTCTGGCCCTCCAGCCACTGACCCCTGTCCTCTTCTACAAGATGGACAAAGTGTTCCCTCTCCTACTGGACATAAGGATCTCCTCCCTTTGCATCCATTCTCCTCTCTACTTGCTTCCTTCCATCAGTTTTTTTTTTGTTTTTTGTTTTTTTTGAGTTGGATTCTCTATCACCTAGGCTGGAGTGTGGTGGCAGGATCACGGCTCACTGCAGCCTCAACCTCCTGGGCTCAGGCGATCCTCCTGCCTTGGTCTCTGAAAGTGCTGGGATTACAGGCATGAATTACTTATTTTTTTAAAAAATTGGAATGTTCTACAAGACATTTTCATTAAATGAACAGATAGATCCCCTTCTATCCATTTTTAAACATGCTCAAAACTCTACCACCTTAAATGCCTCTACTCTTGACCTTGCCCTTCTGCTCGCTGCCATTCTCCCATAGCTTTAGTCAGATCTCTGAGATCCGCTGCGCACATCCAGTACCTTTTGCTGTCTCCACTGGACATTCTGAGCTCTGTGCCTCTTGCTGTTATGGGTTACATCAATGAATGACACATCATTTGTCCACTATCCCAAGCTCTGAACTGTCTCTATCCTTTCTTCGCCTCCATATCCAAAAAGTTACCAAGTCTTGCTGTCATGCACTGCCACGCTTTGAAATCCACCCGTCTCCAACACTATCCACTCCAGACCACCACCACCACCGCCAAAACATCAGCCTGATATTCTTCTGAGTGTGCTTGATATATATATATACACACACATTTTTTTTGGACTATAAAGCTATTGGAGAATCCTACTGGCTAATATTTAGATATAATACTGCAGGGCAGAAGTGAATCTAAATTATTTTAATGTCATTTGCTATAAAAAAACATTAGCCAGAATATTTATGCACATGCAATGAGAGTAAAATAATTTTTTTTAACTTATAAAGTAACATTAAATACCTTTCATACCTGGACCGAGCAACGGTGATCGATTCAGCTGAGTACTGGCCTGATGGGGTGGTGGCGTCTCAACCCTGTGTGTGGTGTTGCTTGTGGTAGTGGTGGTGGTGCTGGTATTGGTTGTGGTACTGCTCTGGATGACCGGGTTGTTTCTATCCCACATGTTTACAGTTTTATTGTTGTAGTTGCTTGGGTCTCCCCAAGCTGAGGTACCATCATCAATTTCCATTTTGCGTCGAATGGAGGGTGGAGAGGGCTCTTCCCAGCCAGTGGCCTCACTGCTGTCCTTCTGTTTGACTGGTACTGACCCCCCAATCCACCCTGCTCCTGTCTGTTTAACAGAAGCAGCTCCTCCCCAGTTACTCACATTGTTGTCTTGGGGTTTGTTAGCCCAGTTCTGTTGGGAACCAGGTTTTAAAGACTCCCCCCAGTTTGTACCTGGATTACCCTTTGCATTTGTGCCATTGCCCCAGCCACTGGTCCCAGATCTTGTGGTGTCATTCCAACCAGACCCTGATCTATTATTGTCAGCATCCCATCCAGATCCATTTTTTTTCCCATCCCCCAAGTGTCCAAGGACAGATGATGAATCGGCCCAATCTCCCCCGCCTGCACTCCAGGCTGGATTTGATCTTTGTCCATCTCCCCAGTGTTGGGATTTGGGTTTTGGAGGGTCACCCCAGGTGGGTGACTTGTCCTCCTGATTTGCGGTCCCACTCCAGGCATGGCCACTCTTGGCAGCAGCAGCATTATTAACAGCAGTAGAGCTTATCGAGTCCCCCCAAACCCCTGGGCCACTTGGCGCTTTGTTGTTGCTGTCTCCCCAACCTGTGTTTGCTGGCACAGCGGCAGGTGGCGCACTGACCCACCCAGATACTGAAGAGGTATTTGTACTGTTCATGATGGACCCATCGTTCTTCCCCCCTGAGTTTGAAGGCTGAGTAGCTGCACAGCCCCAGGCCTCTGTCCCATTGTCATTTTTCCTTTCAGACCTAGGGGATTCTTCAAATTCCCAGGCAGTGTTTTGCTTTACAGGAGTCTGTCCCCAACCAGTATTAGACAGAACTCTTGGGTCAAGATCATTCCTTGGCAATTGAATGTGCCCTTGGTCTATAATCCCTTTATCTCGTCTTCGGCTTTCTCCGGTTCCTTCCCTCCCAGTGCTTCCTTCATTGTGATTGCCAGAACTGTCACTACTTCCTTCACTTGCTGTAGTTCCAGAAGATGCAGCTTTGGCCCAAGAGTTCATGTGTTCACTGCCAGGCTGCACGGTAGGATTCTGGCTGGTGACACTAGGACTCTCCCACCCTGTTGATCCTTTCCCATTGATGTCACTATTGGAATGCTGGTTTGGGGGCTTTCCCCACTCCCCATTCACACCATTAGAGGTGCTTCGGCTGGGGTGGCCCCAAGCTCCTGAATGGATATTACCAACGCCATTGTTGCCACTGCCCCTTCCCCAAGCGAGTATTCCAGGACCAGCAGGAGGCCCCGAATCCCAAGCGTTTCCTCCATTTCCTTCCTTTTGCACAGCACTGCTGGATCCGTTTTGTTTAGCACTTAATGCTGAGTTCACAGTGTCTCCATTCCCCTGACTGAACCCAGAATTGCTATTTCCTGGGGCCGGGTTACCTGGGGACAGTCCCCATACAGAATTGCTTATTCCTTCACCAGTGCCCCCACTGACTTGAGAAACTGATGATCCGTTAGCACCAGGAAGGCCTTGCAGGTGGGGCGGGATGATGGCCCCCATACCAACAGCCATGCCCCAGTTTGGCAGTCCATTTGTCTGCATTGCATTGATAGGGTTTGGTGAAGAGTTCATGGGGTTAGTGTTATTTGGTCCATCAGTGTTAAGGTTCTGAGGTTGTACGCTGAAAGACACATTCTGAGAAGTGGACGTTTGTGGTTCTGTGCTCTCTTGCGGCAGCAAGTTTCCCCAAGCACCTAAAGTGCCTGTTGGGTTCCCATTCTGGTTGCCCATATTTTGACCTATGGCACTGACTGGACTGCAAATACTGGAAGGGTTGCCTGTTGCCACAGTTCCTTCATGTCCAAGTACAGGCCAGGCAGCTGGGTTGGCATTAGGATTAAGGTTAAGATTAATGCCAGCATTGGAGTTGGAAGCACCCCAGCAATTCTGACTTCTCCCATCTCCAACCATGTTGTCCATTTTTCCATCCCCACCACTGATAGAGCAGTGAGCTAGGCCAGAGCTGGAGCCTGCGGCTACACCCCACACTCTGGCCACACTTCCATTACCATTCGCTCCCCCTGCTCCAAGGGCACTCTGATTAGAAGGGCTTTGGAGGAGTGCGCCGTTGGTGCCATTATTGCCATTCGTCTTCTTGGTATGTCCAGTGAAGTTGCCCTGGGCACTCCCTGTAGCCATGCTACTGTTCTCTGAGCCACAGTTGGAGGCAGAGTCAGTGTCTGTAGTACATTCTGAGGCAGATTCAGTCTCTGTTCCTGTGATGGAAGGCCACGCCTCCTTGTCAGTCCTATCTATTATCACTTTATCCCAACTGCAGTTGGATTCGCTTCTGTAAGTGGGCTGCTTCCCCCAGTGGGAATTTTCATAATGATCTGCCAATCCACTGAGACTGAGATCTGAAAAAGATAAAACAAAATTCAAAATTAGATTTTCCTCCCATTTGTCAATGAATCAACTGTTAACTAGTCTTTGGGGAAGGTCTTTATTTCAAGTATTCAATTCTGAATGACAAACACTAAAAGATGACTTAAAGAAAAGTTATTTGTCTTCTTAATAGCTTCCATTTTAAAAAGAGTTACTGTTTCTAAAATTATATCAATTCTTACCACTACACTATACTATTATCCCTCTGGAGAAGATATACAATGCACATTAACATATGAGCATCTCTGAAAACATTTGTAGTAAAGAAGGCAGCTCTGAAATTTATATAACTTTGCAACTCCTATAAATACATAGACTCTTTGGGAAATGCTGGTGGTGACCCTAAGTTCATGTGGAGTTTTGAATACAACTTGTGGTACTATTCAAGACCTCTAATTAGAATTACAGTATTAATTATATAGGAGTCACACATAGCTTTAGGTAGAAAAGAACTGTAATTGCATCATAGAGTCATGTAACAGAACAGTATTTGAGGTGGGAGAGAACAGCAGAAGGAGAGAGAAAAAGACACATTTGAGAATGCTATCTTCTGTTACCAAGGAGAGGCTAGGTGTGGTGGCTCACGCCTATAATCCTAGCATTTTGGAAAACTGAGGTGGGGGGATCGCTTGAGTCCAGGAGTTCAAGATCAGCCTGGGCAACATAGCGAGACCCATCTCTCTCTCTATATATATATTTTTAAAAAGATATTGAGGGTTAGAAATGTTTAATTGCATTTATACTACTTAGTCTGATCTTATCTGCAATTTGGTTTATCATTGTTTCCTGTACAATAAAAAAATTCTCAAGGCTGGGTACGATGGCTGAGATCAGCCTAGGCAACATATCAAGACTTTGTCTCTACACAAAAAAAAAAAAAAATTAGCCGGGCATGGTGATGTACACCTGTAGTTCCAGCTTCTAGAAAGGCTGAGGTGAAAGGATCATCTGAGCCCAGTAGGTCGAGGTTGAGGTGAGCAGGGATTGTATCACTGCACTCTAGCCTGGAAGACAGAATGAGACTTTGATTAAAAAAAAAAAAAAAAAAAAAAATCCTCAGCCTTATAGGCTCTCTAAGGATTGCTTCTATACTTGTTTTCTATTTTCTTATAGTCTTCACTTTGGAGATACCCATATTAACTTTTTATTACCTTCTTATAGTATTTTTTAGTATTTTGTTACTAATATTAATACCTTATAGTATTTTATCTTACTACCTTCTTATGGTATTTATAGTGTTTCACTCTTATGATTCTTTTAAAGAATCCACTATTCAGTCTCTGTATTTTATCTCCTATGACTTTCTCAATTATTTGATTATTTCCAACACTGTAATCAAACTTATATTACAATGTTTTCCAATAGACTTATTCAAACTTATTTATGCATTCAGACTTATTTATGCATTCAAAAATAAAAGAAATGTTTTTAAAATATCATTTAACCTAAGCATAAACTCATCCGCGCTTTGGGAGGCTGAGGTGAGTGGATTGCCTGAGCCCGTGGGTTCAAGACCCGCTTGGGCAACTTGGCAAGACCTCATCTCTATAATAAATCAAAAATTAGCCGGGCGTGGTAGCGCACGCCTGCAGTTCCGGCTACTTGGAAGGCTGAGACGGAAGGATCGCTGGTGCCCAGCAGGTCGAGGCTGCGGTGGCCGGGAGCGGCCACTGCACTCCAGTCTGGGCGACAGAGTGAGCCTCCAACTCAAAAAAACAAACAACAAAAAAACATAAACTCATGATTTGGAAATCCTTGGTGGAGTTTGTTTTTTTTTTTGAGTTGGGAGTCTCACTCTGTTGCCTAGGCTGGAGTGCAGTGGCACACTCACGGCTACTGTACCCTTGACCTGCTGGGCTCAGGAGATCCTTCTGCTTCAGTCTTTCAAGTAGCTGGAACCACAGGCACACATTGCCACACCTGGCTAGTTTTTTTGATTTATTGTAGAGATGAGGTCTCGCCAAGTTGCCTAGGCTGGTCTCAAACCCTTGGGCTCAGGCAATCCTCTCACTTTCATCTCCCTAAGTGTTGGGACTACAGATGTGAGCTACCATGCCCAGCCAAATATGGAGTTTCTTTAAATATAACAATATACAGATAAATTGCAATAAAGTATTTTATTCTCTTTTAGAATCTTTTAATCATGTTCTAAAAAATTTATTTTAGCAAGAGAAATCTTATTCATGAACAGTTAAAATATGGATTTCCTAAAGAAATTCCCTTTTAAAGTTTGATTAAGCTAAAGGGAAAAAAAGAAGATAATATGTAAAAAATGATCATTATAATTAGAAAGAACATACTAAAGTTACTATCAGCCTGAAAAAAAATTATGTTGCCTGATTTAAAAGCAATGTAATGAATTTAGAATTTAGCCCAGCTCTAGGTGATTCCAATGCAGGAAGGTAATTCCAGGTGAAAACTACAAAGGAAAAATGAAGACAGACAACAGAAGAATTTGAGTATAGAAACTACTTATAAACCTACTATGTTTTAAAATTACCAAATATTAGCAGCTGGCTCAGCAACCCTAATTCATGACAATTTCCCCTGTATGCTTAGCATATATTTTAAAACTAGCTTATGTAATGACCAATTTTAAGAGATAAATGAGACATTCACCATTTAACACAGAAAACAGGACCAAGTTAATAGAGATTATGGCTGATGGCAACAAATACCACATTTCATTCTACCATCCAGGGACAAGCTTTACCACGAGGCAGGCCACTCACTTCTTAACTAGGATGGCACTCATGGCAACCACACCCAGAAAGTAGGTGTCAACAACCTGGTTTACCAATGCATCCCTTCCACATGTGGTGTGCCATTTGAACACACAGTATTAGTGGTTCCATGTCATAAGAGTCATACAGTAAAAGGATCAGTTCTTTGTTAATAGTCTACTTTGAAAGCAAAACTTTTTAAAGCTTATTAAGGAAATATAGGAGACTATCTCTATGACCTCTTCTTACAGAAGACAAAAAAATGCATAAGCCACAAAAAGCTGATAAATTTGGCTATGGTAATATTACAAATGTCTATATAACAAAGGATATCATATAATGAAAACTATAAAGCAAGATACAGGCAGGAAGAAGATGTAATAGATAAAGTATGATCATCAAATTAAAGAACTCCTACAAATCAATAAGAAAAAGACCAACAACCCAACAAAAAAATGGGAAAAGGACAGGAACAGGCATCTTAGAGAAGAAAAAAACAGAGGACAGCTACTAACCCATGAAACAATAACCTCATTAATAATCAAGAAATGCACTTTAAAACAATGAGACAGGCCAGGCGCAGTGGCTCACGCCTGTAATCCAACACTTTGGGAGGTCGAGGCAAGAGGACTGCCTGAGCTCAGAGGTTTGAGACCAGCCTGGGCAACTTGGTGAGACTTCATCTCTACAATAAATCAACCAGTCAGGTGTGGTAGCGCATGCCTGTAGTTCCAGTTACTTGAAAGGATGAGATGGAAGGATCGCCTGAGCCCAGAAGGTTGAGGCTGCAGTGGCCATGAGCAGCATGCTACTGCACTCCAGCCTGGGTGACAGAGAGACTCCTACTCAAAAAAAAAAAAAAAAAAAAAAAGACATAATTTCAAATTTATTTTAATAAGAAAAATCTAGATAGAAGTGTTATCCACTAAAATTTAAGGATTGTGATTCCCTCAAAGGGTGGTGTGGAAACAAGAATGGGATTGCGGTTGATACCTATAATATTTCTAAACAGCCCTGACGCAAATATGGCAAGAAAATATATTAAGGTTCTCTTGTGAACACAGTTACATTATTTTCTGTATACCTTCTATTTTTAAAATATTTTTTTAAGTGTAAAAGCTTAAATGTTTTATACAAATAAGGCAGTATAGCAGTGTGATTTAAAAAGTCCATCCAATCCCCAAACTAAGAGTTTAATTTCTCAAGGTGAGTTCCTTGAGAGCACGGCTATTATCTTTTTGGTTTTATATTCATAATGCTTGTCACATATCTGGCAACCAATACATGTTTCCTGGGTGAACAAAAGAATGTATACAGGGCCAAAATCTGAATTTTAGTGGAACAATCTGAAACAAGTTGCTTCTCAACTCTAAAAAGATGATGCTGAATTTTATAGTCACTAACGTCTCTAAAACATATAATTTCTAGATTTGTGTGTGTGTGTGTATGTGTGTGTATATATAATATATAACAGAAATATATTCTCACACACACATACATATACACCCTACACATTAGTAAGAGAATCACACACACAAAATCAAGCAACATATTTGGCATAGTAAACCTCAACAATAGTATTAAAGAAAATATTTTAAAAATTGTGATAAAGCGCATATAAAAGTAACCATTTTAACTCTTGAGTGCACAATGCAATGGCATTAAGTATATTCACTATCCTCTCCAGAACTTTTCCATCATCCCAAACTGAAACTCTTTCCCCACTAAACAATAATCCTCCCTTTCCTCCTTTCCCCAACCCCAAGTAAACATCATCCTACTTTGTTTCTATGAATTTGATTATTTCAGATGTTTCCTATTAGTGAAATAAATGAAATCATACAATATTAGTCTTTTTGTGGCTGGCTGGCTTACTTCACTTAGCACAATGCTTTCTTTTTTTTTTGAGTTGGAGTCTCACTCCGTCACCCAGACTGGAGCGCAGTGGCCGCTCTCGGCCACCGCAGCCTTGACCTGTTCGGCTCCGGTGATCCTTCTGCCTCAGCCTTCCAAGTAGCTGGAACTACAGGCATGCGCTACTATGCCTGGCTCATTTTTTTTTTATTGTAGAGATGAGGTCTCGCCAAGCTGCCCAGGTGGGTCTTGAACCCGCGGGGCTCAGGCAATCCACTCACCTCGGTCTCCCAAGGCGCGGGATTACAGGCTGAGCCACCAAGCCCAGCTAGCACTATGCTTTCAAGGTTCTCCAGGTTGTAGCACATCAGGACTTTGTTTTCACTGCTGAAAATATTGTTATATGAAGATAACATATTTTGCTTCTTCATTCATCTACTGATGGACACCTGGGTTGCTTCTTCCTTTTTACTACTGTGAATAATGCTGCCATGAACACTGGTGTCCAAATTACTTGTTCTATTCCCTGTTTTCAATTCTTTTGAGTTACACCTAGAAATGGAATTGTCAGATTATATAGTAATTCTATGTAATTGTTGAGGAATGCCATATTGTCTTCCAGTGGCTATACCACTTTACATTCCCACCAACAAAATGTAAGGGATCAAATTTATCCATATCCTTGCCAACATATTTTCTGTTTTTGTTTTATGAATAGTCATTCTAATGGGTGTGAAATCATATCTCATTATGGTTTTTATTTGTATTTTCCTAATTATTAGTGAAATTGAGCAAAGGTATTGTATAGTCAAATTAGCTTATGGCCAGGCTCAGCCTATAATCCCAGCACTTTGGAAGGCCAAGGTGAGTGGATTGCCTGAGCCCGTGGGTTTGAGACCCACCTGGGCAACTTGGCGAGATCTTTTCTCTAAAATAAATAAAAAATAAAATTAGCCAGGCGTGGTAGCACGCACCTGTAGTTCTGGCTACTTGGAAGGCTGAGGCAGAAAGATCGTCGGAACCCAGCAGGTCGAGGCTGCAGTGGCCGGGAGTGTGCCATTGCACTCCAGTCTGGACAACAGAGTGAGACTTCAACTCAAAAAAAAAGTTTATTGTTTAAAATGAAGAGTCAAAGACAAAGAACTACATTGTTTCGAGATGAAAAAACATAAAACCTAATGAGTTTTCTATATATTGTAAAACAATATTAACATATGCATCCTTCAACCCAGATGACTTTTAGAATGTTCTACAAACACTTATAATAAAAATTAAAAACTATAAATAATATGAATACCCCAAATGAGTCAAAAATATTTATTTTTGACATCATGAGATGATAGAATGCAGGGGAAATTTTGTTGCTTGTAAGCAAAACAAATAATAGGTTTTCGCATTTTGAGCTACACCCCATGAAAATAAGAAATTTATAAACTTCTCTGTGAGGCAATTAAGAGAGCAAGGTAAGTAATGAATTTAATATAGTAGTCAAACCTGAAAAGAGTAGAATGGAAAAAAAGGAGAGAAAAAAAACTAGGTGGAAAACATAAGCCACTGATGCTGATAAATACTTCACTTCTGCACTCTTACAGATGGTCCTCTGCCTCAAGGCTTTACAAGAGTAAATGGGGGCTAAGGACCAAACAAAGACTGCCTTTAGAATTGAAATAATTCTGAAATAGAATTCTATAAAATAGAATTTTCCATTTACATAATTTAGTAGAGGTACATGGAGAAAAAAGTACACAAAAAGTAAACAAAAGTTATGTGTTTTGTGTTTATTCTACTACTTCAAAGCTCTCCTTCCAAGGGCGGGTTCTAGGTATTTCTTTGAAAGTTATAAACACAAAAAACAAAAAACCAGGGATCCTACTGCATACTGAGCTATTTAAATATGATTTTAGTTTTGTTCTGCTGAATCCCTGAAGGTCTCCTCTTCCTCCTCCCTCCTTACCACCACTACCACCATCATTGTCACCACCATCATCCCATCACTACCACTGTCATCACTACTGCCATCCACAACCATAGCCATAACCATCCCCATCCCCACTTTTGTCACCATCACCACATATTCTTTTTTTTTTCCTAAGTCAGAGTCTCACTCTGTCACCCAGGCTGGAGTGCAGTGGTACAGTCACTGCCACTGCAGCCTCAACCTGCAGGGCTCAGGCAATCCTTTCACTTCAGCCTTCCAAGTAGCTGGGACTACAGGTGTGTGTCACCACGCCTGGTTAATTTTTTGATTTACTGTAGAGATGAGGTCTCGCCAAGTTGCCCAGACTGGTCTCGAACCCATGGTCTCAGGCAATCCTCTCACCTCGGTATCCCAAAGTGCTGGGATTATAGGCGTGAGCCACTACACCTGGCCCACCACATATTCTTTTAATTAGACACTGGGATTTATTCCAAAAATGAAAATGTAAAAATATTATTATTAATCTCTTTATGTTTAACACATACCATTCATCTCATGAGAACTTTATGCCTTCAAGAACATTTGAATAACATGCTTCTCAGTAACCCAAGTGTCTTAACTGTGGTATCAATTTTCAGTAGTGTAAAAGAGAACTATGTGGGAAAAGAAAATCTGTGAAATGACTGACTTCTAGGAGCAAGCATTGTGAGTTGCATAAAAACTCTGAAGTGAACCAAGATCGAATTCTCTTGTGGTATTTCAGGCTCTCCTGTTCAGCGTGGGAGCTTTCAAAGGCTAAAATCCATATATCTGACATGCAGCAAGACTGACGAGAGCTTATAAATGAGTCTTCATATTCCTAAGACATCACATACTTCACAGCACTTTAAAGTCTGAAGTATTTCCATACACGACACAATTATAAACAAATTAATATTTATTTTACAGAAGGGGAAACAGAGGCTCAGAAATGTGAAGTGACTTGGTCAGGGTTTGTTAACTATTATACAATAAAGGCTGAATTGAAATTCATGTTTTCAGAATAAAAATTTACTGCTCTGTCCAACACATTATTCTATTATCATACAATTTTTCCCCTAAAACAAGCCTTAAAAAGAAAAAGAATGAAGTTCACGTGTAATGTTTTATTCTCCTTTCTTCTGTTATTTAAATGGTTTACACAGTCTATAAATAGGTATGTCTCTATAAAAATCTAGGCAACATAAATGTCTTAAGTGATTAAATTAAAAAGGATTACATAATAGCATGATTTAAAGACAAAAGCTTTCCATTTTTTTTTCCTGTTTTTAAATTCCAAAATGTTACCATATAAAGATAACATTTTTCATAAAAAGCATTTCACAAAGAGATCCAAAAGCTACAGTAAGCAAAATTTTAATTAGGTATCAGATTAATCAGATAGAAAAGCGTGGACAAGATTTACTCAGAAGTGTGCTGAATGCTTAACTGGTACCAACACTGACAAATAGTAAATACTTTATTGTCATAGTCTCTAACTGAAATTGCAAAATAATAAATTATACATTATAAAAAAATTCTCAATGCTTTCAACAGTTGACAATATATGTTTACTAATGCTTACTGATAACACAAATTCCTTGCTACTTGGCTTTCAGGGGCAGGATAAATGTTACAACGGTTTTCAGTTTTCAAGAACCAAAGATGCCTCCCCCTCCACTGCATTTACTGTGTGTAAAAATTTCTGGGAGTACTTTTAATTCAAAATTCCATTGCTGGACAAAATCCCAACCATTTCATCTGTCAACTACTATAAATACAAGGAATTATGAAATGCAGAACAGAGTAAAATGTGCGCTGGAAACATGAAAAGTATCCAAAAGAATAAGCTTGTTGCCTTGTGGTTTTCTTCAAAACGGCAGTAAAATGAGATTGCTTCCTCAAGGTTAAGAACCTATAAAATAAATAAATAAACTGGGAGCAAAGTAAGTTTGCGTCCTAATTTGGGAGGGCCCGTCGGTGCCAACCAAGCAGAAAGAAGACAGTGGGAAAAGCCATGGTCAAGTCTCTGCTCGGTGCAGATCTTTAGCAAGCAGCTCTTTTCCAAGACGCCATTTTATCCAATCTGAACTGCAGCCAAGAGCTTAGGGACGCAGAGCTACCACTCACGCTGGAATGTTATGTCACAAACTGACTCGGGAGAAGCAGCCGCTACTTGCTCTGTGTTTGTTCTGTTTCTCCTGCTCTACAAGGGACTGACGGGTGAGGAAATACCTGCAGAAGGTGCCGCCCAACCCTCCTAGGAGACGCCACCACGCGTGCACAGCTGCCTCTATGCGTGCATCTAGGCTCGCCTGGGCTCTCACTCCAACATGTCGGCTGGTCCAGCGAGAGCCGCCTCCTGTAGAGCTGCCAGGGAGCTGCCAGGAAGCTCTTAGGGCCAGCCAGCACCCAGGCCACCCGCGGGCACCCGCGGCGGTGAGCTGGGCTGGCCGTGCCCTTTCCACTCGAGGAGGTATCGGATTCATCCCCTTCAACTAGGGGTGGAGGCATCAACGGGCGGGATTTTACAGCTTTGATTATCTAATTGCAGCTGACACTAAACCGATCTTCCTTCCTCTTTAAATTCTTTCAATTGTCACAAACATTTCACTTCAGGACCCAGTTACAATTAGCACCAGTCACTTTTCTTCTGTTTTTTTTTGAAAGTCAGCCAAAAGAATAACGGCATATTGCCTATTGGCCGCAGGCAAATAAATTGCTGCTCCTTCGTCCTGCCTTTGTTTTCCATTCCTTCTTTCTTTCTTTTCCTAAACAACCTCTAAACATTTGGCATGCCAACACAAGCTCTAATATTCTAAATGAGCCCCATATGTAAACTGGCAAGTGTCCAATTTCTTAATTACTTTCCTGCCTCTATCTAAAAAAGATCTAAGTGGCAAACACTGCTGCATATTAATCAAAGCCTCTGTTTATAAATGTACAAAGCAGCCACCAAAACAATACATTGTTCTGCCTTTAGCACAAGGAAAGAGTTTTTTTTAAAAGATAAAAAGCTCTCAAGTGTTTCAAGGTGGAGTTATCCTGTAACTTGCAAAAGCATAGTCTGAATAGAAAGTGACATGATACGGTGAACATTCTACAAATCACTCTCCTTACATACTAACTTCATCTTCCCGGTTAAGATTTATTGCCTCTTGGCTAAATGAGCTCCCCTCCAAATCAATACACGAATCTACAAATCCACTTTCCCCTGTGCTGTTTTATGAGAAGGCCAGTGTTTCATTTGTCAGCAACAGCCTCCATCTAGAGAGAACCTGGAACCAGGGATAGGAGGCACCTTTGTCTACCTGCCTTGCAGAAGCCCTTCCACCACTAGTGACACCTCACTGTGTCTCTTTGGCTACTATCAGTGACGGGGGAGGGAATACAAGTTCTCTTTTATTCCCTGCCCACCACTGCGTAATACTTCTGCCACACTCATTCTACCTCTGCCCTTTGGTAACTGAAATGCCCACAGGCACTCCTCCTCTACAGCTCGTTGTTGGCTCCGGTCTCCTGCTTTCCCAATCCCTAGTGGACATATCTAGGCCTCTATCACACTGCCTGCTCTGAACACATTTTTCCATGAGAAATGGCACCCACAGGATACATCCTAAAGAGCAGTCACAACATCACCTATTGAAGGGAACAACTACTGATGTCGGAAAACTGTTTTCAACCGCTAGCCCATTACAAAGTCTATTTTTGCCTTAAACTTTGATTTTCACCTTAACATCAGCACTATTGAACATTAAGAGAATCCAGGACTATTTGTGCACGTAAGTATTAGAAGTCTTGGTTATCTTAGAAAATGGGATAAATAAATGTTGATGTTAATAATGCTAGCCAGGGCTAACATGGTAACAGCAAGACGTAGACACTGAAATGGCAGAGGGGAATGGCTGAACCCGACATTAGGTAGAAAAAATGGGGGAAGAGTCAAAACTGTTGTTCTCTGGGGACCTGCAGACTAGCAAAGGTTCAACTGGCTCATAAAGGTTGTTTTTTTATCATCACATGATAAAGCAAGATGTTGGTTGCTGGAAGATTAATGCTACCTACACTTGTAAATGTTCCAAAGAGGCCACCGTCAATTCTGTTTTTGTCCCTACTGCCCCTGGACACGTCTCAACCTGTCTGTCGCTAGTTCATGCTATTAGGCAGAGAACAATTGCTAGCATTCAGCTGTGCACAAAGAGCTATGCTCAAGGTGTCTGCAGGACACATTCTTAACACCTGGACAGTTGTGTCAAGATATGATCACCCAACATTTTGCTAAATCCTGCCAAACTGTCTTCCACAGAGGTTTTGCCCGCCTACCTACATTCTAACCAACAGTAAATTACAGTTGCCCTTTCCCGTACTCTCACTGGTCGCCTGTAGTGGTTTCTGGGGTCTTGAGCAGATTCAAAGTTAATATGTGTAAAGCACCTGAATCCAGCAAATGGTAAGTAATCAATAGTATTGTTATGATAATAGAAGGATATTAACACAATTTTTAACTTTTGACAATCTGGTAAGTGAAAACTAGTCTATCATTGTCATTTTCATTTATTTTTTCCCTGATCACAAAAAATACTTTCAATTTGTTTAGGACCTATTCGTGGTAGTTCTATAATGTGCCTATTCACATTCCTTGCCCATTTTTCTACTAGGCTGTTTTTCTTGTTGACTTGTAGGAAAGCTTGGTATTTTTGAGATATTTGCCCTTGGCTATTTACATTCCCAATATGTCCTCTCAGATTATGGTCTTGTACAAAATTGTAAAACTTATTATACACTCAAATTTGTCAGCCTTTTTTTTTTCATGGTTTATGATTAAGGGAAAATTTCATACCAAGGTTTGGAATATATTCTTCTATATCATCTTTCCACAATTGTAAATGTTCCAAAGAGGCCACCGTCAATTCTACCATATATGATAACCCAAGTCTCCATGGGTACATCTGCTTTCTTCCTTGGTTTCTTTATTGTATTTCACTGACCTATGTGTTTACTCCTGCCTCAGCAACACACTGCTAAAATTACTACAAGATTTATAGCTCCATTTGATGGCTTGTTATTCTTTTACAATATTTCCTTGGCTCTCCTATTCTTGCACTTTTGATCTTCTAGATGAACTTTAGAGTTAGTCTGTCAAATTTCAAAAGCAACTTGCTGGAACAGCTTTAAATTCCAATTTAATTAGACCCTATTACCAAAATAAGCTGTTATGCTAATTTACAGCAACTACGAAGTAATACTAATAGCCAACTTTTCTAGCCTTGTATCCTCCCATGCACCCTAGCCATGGTGAACCATCTGCAGTTTATCCAACAAGGCCTTTTGGGTCTATGCCTCTGTACATGCAGGCTGCTCTGCCTGCAGTGTCCTTTCATATACTTTGCCCAGCATGGCTAACCCAAAACTCACCTCATGTCACCTCTAGCAGAAAGCCTTTCTTACAGTCCCCCATCTGCAAGGTATGTGGCACACTAGGCTATTCTCTGTCACAACCTCTGTCAATTCCTTATTTACTTATTGGTCATTCCAAAACACCTCATTCATGAACTGCGTATCCTCAATGCAGGGTATCTGATATTAAGTTAGTGTACTGGTTTGTCTCAGAAGTAGCAAAACTTGGGATTGTCAACTTATGGAATAAGTTTTCCATATGAATAAGCTTGACAGATTAAAGTAAATCACAAGGTGAATCATAACAAAACTCTTTAAGAGCCAGACTAATCAACTGACTTACATCCTGTTAGGAAGCATGTGGTACGCGAAGAAAAGGAATGATTAAATAACTGTAAGGCTAGGTCTCTCTCCTAATTCTACCAGTTACCTTGTACATAAAATTAACCTGTATTTACAAGGTCAAACACTCGCAAGTTCAATTTTCAATTTTAAAACTTTCCCATTTCTACTCCTATATTGTTTAATTGTACCCACAAATCCTCCTGTTTACTGGAACAGACACATAAGCTTTCCATGAATATGGTAAGGACTGCAACAATCTATCTATACATGGAAGAGGCAGGCAGATGGTCAAATACTCAGATGGGAGGCAACTGATGCCCAGTCATCTTTACAGGATGCCCAGTCATCTTTACAGGCTTAGACTATGCATCTTTTAAAGCTATGATAAAGGTGGTACAATCTCCATCAATTCCTTCCAGGGATATTTAACCTTCTTTAATCTTTACCAAGTACACTACAATTTGGGGGAAACAAGGGAAAGTTACTGATATACTTAGGAAAAACACAGAAATTATTAATGTGCTGAGCTGAAATAACTCCCAGTTTCACTTTTCTTTTCACAAGAAATGATGTGGATTAGCCATTTCTAAAGATTAGCTACTCCCCTGCTCCCTGCTCAGGTAATTCCATTTTAGTTCTGCTGACCTCTTTTTGATTTAACCATATAGTTAGAGAAAAGTAATCATAAATGAAACTATATTCTTCATGTTAATGTAGAAGTAACTAGGAGTGAAAACCTGTTTACACAGATACAAATACAGTACAAAATTATATATTACTTAAAGGAAAGTTATAAGACCTTTCACTTCAAGAAGTATCTAAAAAAAGTTTCACTAAGCCGGGCTCTGTGGCTCAGCCTGTAATCCCGCGCCTTTGGGAGGCTGAGGTGAGTAGATTGCCTGAGCCCGCGGGTTCGAGACCCGCCTGGGCAGCGAGACCTCATCTCTACAATAAATCAAAAAAAAAAAAAAAAAAAAAATCAGCTGGGTGTGGTAGCGCATGCCTGTAATTCCGGCTACTTGGAAGGCTGAGGCGGAAGGATCGCCAGAGCCTAGCAGGTCGAGGCTGTGGTGGCCAGGAGTGGCCACTGCACTCCAGTCTGGGCTACAGAGTGAGACTCCAACTCAAAAAAAAAAAAAAAAAGTTTCACTGCAGTCAGAAATTTGGTTACTCTTCTGGAATACAGTAATAGAATTTCACCTGGATATGAATTCATTCTTCTACCATGAAAAAGAGAAGTTTATAGAATACTTCAGTTCTAAGAAGGACAACTGAAATTCCAAAATGTACACAAGTCATGGAGTGATGAGAAAGCTTTTTTGCGATTTTGAGTTTAAAAAAAAATCTGCTTCTTAATCCTGTTTCAAAGATGGGTACTTATTTGTTGCATATTTCAAAGTCTCGCAAGTCCCATATTAACAACGACCATCTGCATTTACCAAACACTTACTATATGCAAAGCGTTGTACTGAGTATAAAACAAATACCTTATCTTCAAGATTCTATCAAGTAGGAATCTTCATTTTATAGATGAAGAGTCAAAAGTACAGGGAGTGAAAGTGATTTGGTCAAAGTCACACAGGAGGAAAGTAGATCGGGCCTGTCTCTTCCCACTCTGCCATACTTTCTCCATGTGTGCTGATGCTCACCAATGGGATGGCATTCCAACGATGCCTTCCATTGACAAAATCAAACTAGCTCTCTGGAACAACGTTTGAATCAGAAATTAAAGAGACAGAATCTTAGCATTTAGAAGTCATGAGAGGTTCAGGCTTCTCTTTTTAGATGAGAAATGGAAGTACTAATTGGTGGCATAACCGGTACTAGCTTCCAAGTCTTCAGCAACAGTTCAGAGTTTTTTCCTCTTTGCTAAGCTAGTCATACAACAGAAAGTTCATGATACTTTGTATGATATTTTCAACTTAGTTGAGAGGCCAAACTTATGAATTAATCAGCCAAAAATGCAGAATATATACAGTATACAGTAAGTGCAAAGTTATAGGTGGCAGACTGGGTATATTACACCTCCAAGAGGATGAGTAAGACGGAGATACTTGAAGAAAAGCTTCATGGGGGTGGTGACAATGAAAGTAATGGAAAGAAAGAGGAAGGGCAATCAACTGTGTACATGTATGAAAAAGATTTGACACTGAGCATGACATATTTGTGAGGCATTAAGGAAATAGTCCCAATTATAACAGAAAGTAAACCATGGAGAACAGAAGGAAAAATATTGGCTAGACATGGCAGTAATGGGCCTTGACTGTCAGGCAGAAAAATGGGGAGTTTGTGCATTAGGAACTGGGTGACCAGTTTTGCAGGTTTGTGAGGAGACCTGTCTTTAATTAGTGAAAGATGATGAGTTAGAAGATGCATCTAGCTATGATACCAGAGACTATTTGGGAGGAGATGAATTTGTGTAAAATGAAAACTTCTGTTTCAGAAGTCCAAGAATCAATTTCTATTATGCTTATTATATAGATTGATACAATTTTTAAAGATTTTTTCCAATAAAATTATGATTTATGTTCTTCTATATATACTATATACTTTTTAAAAGTATTATGAACTAGAAGTATTTTCTTGGAGAAGGTTATTATATTTATGAAGACAAATATTTTCTTAAAGAACATTATTTTCCTATCAAAAATTTACTGAATTACTTTCTTAATTATTTTCTCCTTATCTAAGAAGAAAACAGTAACATTCTATACCAATAGCATTTGATAAAAACACTGATGCAATACTGTCAACATCCCAATGAGAAACATCCAGAAAAGGCAGGGCTATTACATTCTTGTTCAGTTTTTCAAAATAACCATCTAAAATTAATATACCAAACTATTTAAGTCTGACTATAGAATCCCTGTCTCTGCTAAAATTTTCCCAAGGACCATAATTCAGTGTGGAAAGTAATCACTATATGTTTGATTATAAACTGCTGGCCAATAAATAGATGAGCGTATACTCTTGGTCAGTCAATACATTTTATCTTTTCTGCCTTGCTTTTTGGTGACAATCATTGACCTGCATACCTTCTACCAGGTGTTTAGAAAATGTTAAGTCAAGACTAGTTGAAGAGACATCTAAAGTTGTCTAAAAATATTGGTTCAGAACATACCACAAAGTCACCATTTTGAAAAACATTGCTATAAATACTTTTAGGTCATGTTGGAATTACTCTCCATATTAACAGGCAGCACATAAAAGAAAATGAGTATTAACATTACTCATGACATGCTTCTTTTAAATTCCAATCTAAGAAGGTTTCTTACGCATTTAACGACAGACCTGAACTTTACAGTCTCAGCAGATACAGTTTCTATTCCAGAAATAGCACCAATTATTGATTAAATTGCTTGAAACAGAAACATTTAAGAACACAACAGAGAAACATGGTAGTTGAACACAAATACTTTGCTCTCTTCCAAAAATTCTCTAAAACTACAGTAAGGAAATTTTCCAAAAGTACAAATACATAAAGTCAAGGCGTTTGGAAAACAGGAGATGAGATAAGTAACATCTACATCTTGGTAGCTGGAAAGCAAAAAAACAAGTGTAATCTTTCTTGGGAGCCTAGAGAAAGTGAACATCAATCACGGGCAAGGAAGCAACAAGCAGCAGGTAGAGTAAAACCTCAGACTTTGCAGGAGCTTAGCACGAGGAGATACCAGACAGCTTTGGCTCAAGTGTGTGACTAAGAGTTAAAAACACCTACTGGAAAGCACTGTCACCTTCCTGAAATGAATGCATGAGTGCACTCATGAGATAGCCTAGGAAAATTGAGAGGAAAGAGTTTTATTGCAAAGTTTTCACCATAGGGTTCTAAAGCCTAGATGAGTTCATAAGGGCTGATGCACAGACTTTTATTTTCTGGGGAGAAACAAATTGAGCTGAAGTAGCTCATGCCATCTGTGAATACAGGAGAAACAATGCAAATAAATAGGGGAAATACACAATTAAATTTTAAAATGTAACTGAAATGAATCTATCTGTACTATATGTATGTGGTGAACATGAACTAAAATATGTCAATTTTTCTTACTCATCAGCAAAGTTAAAAATAGTCAGTTCTCAAATCAAAAGAACAACTCAATCTATGTGGTTTTTACCTGGTTGGAGCTTACTGGGTTGATGCTGCGTTCCAGCTCCAGGTAGGGGAGGAGGGCTTACCCCTACAGGCCCAGCACCCTGTGTTGGGCTCACACTTGTCAGAGTCCCCGTAGGCAATGGTTGACCTCTCTTTAACAGCTGCTTCTGTTCTTGCTGGCGGAAGCGTGGAGGCACCTCACGAGGCAGGTAACGGGATGCAGCTGGCTGCTGGCCACTGGCAGATGCACGTTTGCCATTGCTGCTGTTGGAGATAGTGCTGGTGGAAGTACTGGTACTGGTACCGGCAGGTTGGGGCTGGCTTGAACAGGTCTTAGTAGGTTCTGGCACTAAAATAAAAGAAAAAGAACCCAAAGCTTTAGTAAAACCTCCTTAAAACCCAGCCCAAACCAAGGAAACCAAAACAAAAAGACAACAAAAAAAAATGGTAATGTAGTGCTTTGGAAACAAAACTGGATTAAAGTCTATGGAGCTCTAGGTTTGAGATCTAGTTTTTCTACAAATAAACTGTGATCTTGAGATTTGAGCCAGTTACTCTTAGTCCTTAGTTTCCTCATCTGTAAGATAAAGGTGAAAGTTAGATTAGAGCAGCATCTCTCACACTTGGCTGGCATTACAATCACCTAGAGGGCTTATTAAAACTCAGAATTCTGGGTCCCACCTCCAGACTTTTTGATTCAGTAGTTGAAGGGGGGAAAGAAACTGGAAATTTGCATTTCTTACAATTTCTGAGGTTATGTTGATGCTGCTGGTTCCTGGACCACCCTGTGAGAACCACTGCTCATAAAAACTGATGAATTTTCAGGTGTCCGTGAGTTTATATATATTTGTTTTAATTCTGATGACAATGTATAAGATATCTATTTTGGTATATTCTGAGTTATCTGAATAATTAAAGCTGAATACAGTCAAGTGCCACATAATGATGTTTTGGTCAAGAACTGACTGCATATTCGGCAGTGGTCCCATAAGATTACAATGGAGCTAGAAAATTCCTATCTCCTGGTGACACAGTCATTCTAATACGGTAATACAAAGCATTACTCGTGTGTTTTGTGGGGATGCTGGTGTAAACAAACCTACTGCGCTGACAGGTGTATAAAAGTAGAGCAATACAATCATGTGTAATAATATGTATGCTTGATAATATAGTTGATAATTATAATAAACAACTATGTTACCAGTTTATGTATTTACTATATTATAACTTCTTATCATTATTTTAGAGTATACTGCTTCTACTTATAAAAAAAGTTAACTGTAAAAGAGCCTCAGGCAGGTCCTTCAGGAAGTATTCCAGTACGCATTGTTATGGTACGGAATGACAGCCCCATGCATGTTACCCTGAAGACTTTCTAGAGGAACAAGATGTGATACTGATGATCCTGACTCTGTGCGGGCCTAGGCTAATGTAGGTGCTTATGCCTTAGTTTTTAACAAAAAAAGTTTAAAAAGTAAAAATCAATCAATAAATACAGAAAAAAGTTTATAGAATAAGAATATAAAGAGATTACTTTTGCATAGCTGTACAATGTGTTTATTTTTGAAGCTAAGTGTTATTACAATAGCATCAAAAAGTTAAAAAAAGCTCTTAAAAACTTTATGAAGTAAAAAACGTTAATGGCTGGGAGTGGTGGCTCATGCCGATAAGCCCAGAACTTTGTAAGGTCAAGACAGGAAGATTGCTTGAGCCCAGTAGTTTGAGACTAGCCCAGGAAACATAGAAAGACAATCATCTCTTAAAAATAAATAAAATAAAATAAAAAATTAGCCAAGTGTGATGGTGTGTGCCTATAGTCCCAGCTACTCAGGAAGCTGAGGCAGAAGGATCACCTGAGCCCAGGAGGTCAAGTGTATCCTAAACTGTGATCGTGCCACTGCACTCCAGTCTGGGCAGTAGAGTGAGACCCCAACTCAAGAAAAAAAAGTTATAGTAAGCTACGCTTATTATTGAAAAAAGAAAAATATTTTAAAGTACATTTAGTGTAGCTAAGCATACAATGCTTATAAAGTCTACAACAGTGGACAGTAATATCCTAGGCCTTCATATTCACTCAACATTCACTGACTTACCCAGAGCGACTTTCAGTCTTGCAAGCTCCATTCATGGTAAGTGTACGATACAGGTTCCTTTTTACTGTCCCTTTTCTATGTTTAGATATGTTTAGATACACAAATACTTAACCATTGTGTTCCAACTGCCTACTGTGCTCAGAACGGTAACAGTTTGTAGCCTAGGATCAACAGGCTGCACCATCAAGGTTTGTGGTAGGTACACCCTGAGATGTTTACAAGACATGAAATCACCTAATGAAGCATTTCTCACGTGAACCCATTGTTAAACGATGCATGGCTTTACTACTGAAATTTAGCATCAGCACTTATGGCATGGCATCTGTAGCACTGCTGCACTCTGCCACAGATTTACTGAAAATAATGCAGTTGGGCCTACTTTGCAAATAATGAATTAGCATTAAGTGAAGGCCCCAAATGGTATTAGAGTAAGTTGCATAACCAAAGGTTTCACAGTAATCGAAATGTAACAAAGGAGCAGGAAAGTTGGGTGACCCACTGATAGAGTTATACTAACAAGTAACCAAACACAAAAGGTGATAAGTTGTAGTCCTGCATGCTGACAAGTCAAGTGCAAAAGAATTTGAACCTCAACAGTCAATCCCACCTTCAACTTGAATGGGAAGTATCATTATCTAGGACATGACATTTACCATTATTTGAATTTTTGTTCTACTTATTTTGTAAATGTCATCCGTTTGATAGTTTTCTGAGTAAAAGTTATGTACAAAATGAGTTTACACCTAGTTCTATGCGTGTCTTTTATGTATTAAGAAACATTGCACAAATATTTCAGTCGACATGGGGAGGGTGTCCATGAGATGTTATTGCTTTCCTTTATGTTATCGGGTCCAGTCTGTCTGCGGCTCTTGTTTCCCAGTATAGACTTGACCATCTACCGTATGACCATGACATTTTCTACACTGTCATTATTCTCAAGGCCTTTGTCTCCCTGTCTTTCTGTTACCCTTGCTTGGCAAATCCTTAATGCTGGATGAAGCAACTGTCTACTCTTTCTACTCTCTGACTCAGACTGTTAAGTATCTCTCAAGAAAATCATACAATCATGCAGTTTGGTTCCACTATCAATGCACGGTCCCTAACGTCAGTACACCCTCCATGCTTCCTGCTAATCCCACACTTTCCTGGGTCTGCCTTGCTCCAATGCTGTCAATGATACATCCAAAGATCTTCCACTCTCGAGCCTTTACCTCCCTGTCCCTAGACAACTTGACTTTCCACTTCAGAAAAAATAAAAGCCACCAGACAAAAGCTTCAAGTTTCTGCCACTACAAATACATGAGTATCACACTGTTGTTTGACTCACATGTCTATTACCTCTATCTAAGGCCAACACTGTATTCCCTCAATTCTTTTTTTTTTTTTTTCCTCAGTTGGGGTCTCATTGTTGCCCAGGCTAGAGGGCAATTGAATGATCACAGTTTGATGCAGCCTCAACCTTCTGGGTTCACGCGATCCTGCCACCTCAGCCTCCAGAGTAGCTGGGACTACAGGTATATGTTACCATGCCCAGCTAGTTTTTTGACTTTTGCAGAGACAAAGTCTCACTGTGTTACCTAAACTGATCTCGAACTCCTGGACTCCAGCAATCCTCTCACCTTGGCTTCTCAAAGTACTGAGATCACAGGTGTGAGCCACTGTACCCGGCTGCATTCCCTCAATTCTAAGACTCATATTCATATGTAAACATTACACTGAGAAGTATCTTACAATCTATGACTTGTCAGTTCATAGGCAGCATTTTTTCCTTTTTTAGTGGTATATATGATACCGACACATCTCACAGTCAATGATGTCAGAGGCAATGAAAAATAGTGCCAGGTCTCTAGATCCTACCTTAGGAACTTTGCACGCCCTGGGTCTTCAATCCACAACTCTCACCAAAGTAGACATAGAGTCCCAAAGGATAAGACTGAGTGTTAGATTAATTCTTTGCTTTATACTTGTTTTTTCTAGTCAGAGCTTTAATATGATAGATATCATTAAGTATGTAAGAGAAGAGAATCTGGTCACTGTGTCTGTGTGAAAAGCGAAAGCACATTGTCAACCTCTAACTGGCCCAGAGACCGTCCAGCACCTGTAATTAGGTCCTTCTCATCAGCATTTAAATATGTTTTGATCTCTCCATAGTAAACAGTCGCAATCACAACTCTCCTGCACTCCATTCCCAACCCCAGCTCCTCCCACTCTCTCCTCTTCTGCCAAATTTCCTGAGTCTGTTTATACTGCCTTTTCCTGCTTTCTCACTTGTCTTTTTGCCCTTTGTCCAGCTCCTCTTACCCTGCTCTTCATGGAAACTGCACTACCCTAGGCAATAATTACTTCCTGGATTCTAAAATCCAATGACATGCTCTGATCTCTGTCTTCTGACCCCCTCAGTCTTGAGACCTAAAAACTTCTCGAGCTGTCTTTGTATCTTTAGTGATGGACACTCTTGCCTTTTTAAGACACTGTCTGCCTAGGTCTCCATGCTACCCATTCCTGTGCCCTTTGGCGGGTTTCCTCTTCTATCCTTTAAGGTTTTGTTGCACACTCTTTTATACTTGCTATGCTCATTCCAGGTCATTTCCCATGGCTTCATTTACCAACCCTGTGATCACGATCTGAATTGAGATGGCTACTGGCTATCTACATTTGGATATCTTACAGGCACCTCAAAAGCAACAAGTTCCAAATACCCACCAGCATTCTTGCCCCACCCTTGAGTCTTTCAATCTCTCCCAGACGGACATTAAATTAGAAACCTGGGCATCATCCTTGATTTCTCCCTTTATTTCCCTCAACCAACCACCGAATCTTGTTGTTTCTAGTTCCTAACACCCTCCCCCCGCAACACCCCTCAAAATCATATCATTACCACTTATCTGGAGTATTAAAAGAGACTGTTTCTAACCCAGCACCTATACTGCAGTCAATGTGATTCTTCTGAAATCCAGATCTCCTCTCTTGTTTAAAAAACCCTTTGTGGCCTCCTAAGGATCTCAGAATAAAATTCAAGCTCTCTGCATGGTCCTGAGCAATTAGATGGCCCTAATTCCCAGTTTCCAGATATACCTTCCAGTTTCGCTATGCTAAACATCTCACCTCTGAGCTACTGCTCTCACTCTTCCATCTAACCAACACATTTCATCAATTCTAGGATACATTCCAAACATTTTAACATTTCTGAAACTGGGATGCATCTTTTTATTTGAGTTGGAGTCTCACTCCAACACCCTGACTGGAGTGAGGCATGTTCCCGGCCACTGCAACCTCGACCTCCTAGGCTCCAGCGATCCTTCCGCCTCAGCCTTACAAGTAGTCAGAACTACAGGCGCACGCTACTACGCCCAGCTGATTTTTGACTTATTGTAGAGACAAGGTCTCACCAAGTTGCCTGGGCAGGTCTCCAACCTGCAGGCTCAGGCAATCCACTCACCTCGGCCTCCCAAAGCGCTGGGATTACAGGCTGAGCCACCGAGCCCAGCCTGGGATGCATCTTATAGCTGACGATGCATGTATCAATTTAACTGACAGTGCTTTTATTTCTTGGTGGTACATAAAACAATGCATAATACAATTGATAATATCTCAGATGCAATAAAATGTGGTAATTCCTAGTCATTCTTTAAATATCAGACTAAATGCAACTTCCTCTCTGAAACTTCTGACTTGTCTAAGCCAGATTTGATGCTTCTAACTGTGAACATCCTCAGTACTATGTAGTATTTACCACAGCACAGAATTGTGTAAATTGCTTTTTAAAATGTCTGTCTTCTCTCCAGACTGTGAATTATGTCTGCAAAGTACTTGACACAGTGATTGCTCAATAAATGTTAAAGGAGTTAACTGTTTTTCTAAAATGCATATTCTAAAGTTTAAAAAAAATTGCAGAAATAGCAAAATAGTACTAAGAAATTGGTTGAGGTAATAAAAAAAAATTAGACTAGGAACCTAAAACCTTGGATTCTAGACTAGCTGTCACTAATAATATATATAATCTTGGTCAAGTAATTTTCATATCCCTGAACCTCAGTTTCCTCATTTGAAAATGAAAAGTTTAGACTAGTTGACATTCTAAGGTTTCCTCCTACTCTGAAAGCCCATAATGTAAGTGAAGTCCTGAGAATGTGACATGCAGTCACACTTAATTTTGTGATGGCTATCATTTCTGAGTCCAACGATATCCTCTTTCCTATGTCTGGCTTATCTCTGCTCCTATTTCTCTGGCCTTAGTACAGACATGAAATATTTTTTATAATCATCTAGATTTTTAAGGTTCTTTATATAGAGTGAATATCCATTTTGTTTTTGTTTTCTTTTCTCTTTCTTTTTGGAGATAAGATCTCACTCTGTCACCCAGGCTGGAGTGCAGTGGTGCAATCATAGCTCACTGTAACATCAAACTTCTGGGCTCAAGTGATCCTCCCATCTCAGTCTCCTGAATAGCTGGGACTACAGGTGTGCCATCATGCCTCACTAATTTTTAAACTGTTTTGTAGAGAAGGCATCTTGCTATGTTGCCCAAGACTTTTGGTCTCAAGTGATCCTCCTGCCTCGGCCTCCACTGAGGTTACAGGTCATTGCACCCAGCCACTCTTTTCTTTTTAAAAGATAGATGGAAAACGTACTTATTACAAGTTGATTCTTAAATGTAGGAGTCTTCAAATATATATGTATTTTTTCTGATATTTATAGCAGTAGAGAAGCTATTAGGTATTCACCCAAGTGAGTTGAAAATGTATGTTCACAAAAAACCTGCATACAAATATTTATAACAGTTTTATTCATAACTGCTAAAAATTGGAAGCAACCAAGATGTCCTTCAACAGGTTAATGGATAAACTACAATGTATCTAGACAATGGGATGTTTTTAAGTGACAACAAGAAATGAGCTATCAAGTCAAGGACAACGAAGAACCATAAGTGCATATTGCTAAGTAAAAAAAGTCAATCTGAAAAGACTATACATACTGTATGATTTCCACTATGTAACACTGTGGAGAAGGCAAAACCATGGAGATGTAAAAAGATCAGTGGTTGCCTGGGGAGTGGGGGATGAATGTGTGAAGCACAGAAGACACTTAAGATAGGGAGACTACTCTGTATAATATCGTAATGGCGGATATAGGACATTGTGCATTTGTCAAAACCTGCAGAATATGCAACACGAAGAGTGAAACTATGGACTTTAATAATAATAATGTACAATATTAATAATAATAATGTATTAATATTGGTACATCAGTTGCAACAAATGTATCACCCTAATGCAGGATGTTAATAGGGAAACGGGGGGGGAGAGGGGGGAGATATGGGAACAATGTACATTTCTGCTCAATTTTTCTGTAAACCTAAAACTGCTCTAAAAAACCATAGCCTATTAATAAAAACAAAAACACACAACAGGGAAGAAAACTTGCTGTCTCTTACATAATAGCAAATTTCCATTAGAACTCGGCAAACAAAATTGAGAGCACGGTATATGTACATTTGTCTTGCTAGCGTAAAACTTTGTATTTTAAAATGTGTAATTAGCATATCAACTTATTTTACACATTTTAATGTATCTGGTTCAAAGGCTTTATTTACTCCAGACTCAATGAATGCTTCTGAGGAAACTCTGAGTTTTGATTTTTTTAATACAAAATTCAAAAGAAACAGTAGCAGAGGAGAAAAAGGAATAATTAAGAAAAAAAATCTATTAGCAAGCTATAGAAATTCCATCTACCTTTGTGATGAAAAACCCAGTTTCTTTTATAAAAACAATGGACAGTGGATGGCCAGCTGCTATCAAAGTCAAAATACAGTTAATCCCTCAGTATTTGAGGGGGGTGAGTTCTAGAATCCCAATTAGATATCAAAATCCATGGATGCTCAAGTTCCTGATATAACATGATACGGTATTTGCACATAACCTTATGTACATCCTACCATATAACTTTGTTGTTGTTTTTTAATTTTTTTGTTAAAGATGGGGCCTTGCTATGTAGCCCAGGCTGGACTTGACTCGAACTCCTGGGCTCCCACCTCAGCCTCCCAAGGACCTGGGACTATATGCATGTGCCACTGCGTCCAACTCCTCTCATATAATTTAAATCATCTCTAGACTGCATATAACATTTAATATAATATAAATGATATGTAAATAGTTGCTATACTGTATTGTTTAGAGAATGACAAGGAAAAAAAGTCTGTGCATGTTCAGTTCAGATGCAACCATCCATCTTTAAAAACATATACATTTTCGGCTGGGCTCGGTGGCTCAGCCTGTAATCCCAGCACTTTGGGAGGCTGAAGCGAGAGGACTGCCTGAGCCCGTGGGTTCAAGACCCACCCGGGCAACTAGGCAAGATCTCATCTCTACAATAAATAAAAAATTAGCTGGGCGTGGTAGCGTGCACCTGTAGCCGGCTACTTGGAAGATTGAGGCGGAAGGATTACAGGAGCCCAGCATGTCGAGGCTGCCATGGTCAGGAGCGTGACACTGCCCTCCAGCCTGGATGACAGAGTGAGACTCCAACACACACACACACACACACACACACACTTTCAATCCACCATTGATTAAAAAACAAACTAACACACACACACACACACACACACACACACACACACTTTCAATCCACCATTGATTAAATCCAGGGATGACAGAGTGAGACTCCAACACACACACACACACACACACACACACACACACACACAATTTTCAATCCACCATTGATTAAATCCAGGGATGTGGGACCCAAAGATATAGAGAGCAAATTGTACTTCTACTTCCACCTGCCATTTTGCCTTTTAAAAAACTGAAAATGAAGAAAACCTATTGGAACTCAAAACCTGAAGGAAACAATTCGGCAAGGACTCAGAAGCAAAGAAATCAAGCTGATAGAAATCACCTAGATCCACCTCCATCTGCAAAGACCAAGACAGCCAGTGTGCTCCAGCCAGGATGACACAGCTGCTATTGGGACTAAAACTTCAATCTCTGACAACCAGTCTTGTTCTCTTCCACTACACTGCTGTTATCTATTTTTTTTTTTTTTTTTAAGATTAAAGGACAAATTGGCTGGGCTCAGTGGCTCAGCCTATAATCCTGTGCTTTGGGAGGCCGAGGTGAGTGGACTGCCTGAGTTCATGGGTTCGAGACCTGCCTGGGCAACTTGGCGGGACCTCATCTCTACAATAAATCAAAAATTAGCCGGGCATGGTAGCGCGCACCTCTAGTTCCAGCTACTTGGAAGGCTAAGGCGGAAGGATTGCTGGAGCCCAGCAGGTCAAGGTCAAAAAAAAAAAAAAAGGACAAATTCAGGGCTGTGTTTCTTCAAAACCTTCAGAGTAAAAGGAATTCATACTGCAGAAATGAAGAAGTAAGCAAATAATACTTGTTATCAATCACTCACTTTTTTTTTTTTTTTTTTTTTTTTTGAGTTGGAGTCACAGTCTGTCACCCAGACTGGAGTGCAGTGGCCGCTCTCGGCCACTGCAGCCTCGACCTGCTGGGTTCCGGTGATCCTTCCACCTCAACCTTCCAAGTAGCTGGAACTACAGGCGCGCTGCCACGCCTGGCTAATTTTTTGATTTGTTGTAGAGATGAGTACTGGCCAATTTGCCAAAGCGGGTCTCAGGCAATCCACTCACCTCGGCCTCCCAAAGTGTGGGATTACAGGCTGAGCCACCGAGCCCGTTCCAGTCATTTTTTTTTCAGTCGAAACCACCAAATTCTAAGATGTTAGAATATGGAATATTTAGTTTTCCTTGTTATCTGCCTGATGCATTACGTGTAGCCAAAGAAGACAGCCTCATTTTAAGAGTCAAAGTATTCTAAACCCGTCATCCCCTTCCATCTTGAATAACTGCTATCTGAGTAGGGCAGAGGCTGGCAGGTGAACTAAGAATGCTTCTTATGTTTTTAAATGGTGGGAAATAAAGCAAAGATGAATGTATAACAGAGACCATACACAGTCTGCAAAGTCTAAAATATTTATTCTCTGGTCCTTTACAGAAGTTCGCCAGCTATTGCCGTAGGAAATATAAACTGCTTGTGATATTATTTTTTGTCTGTTTTTCTGAGTTGGAGTTTCGCTGTTACACACACACATATATACACATATATACATACATGTATGGGGGGGCAAAAACACATGTACCCATTTTAAGTGATATTATTTATGTGTTACTTTTCAAAATTGAACTGAATTACAGTAGCAATGTGTAGTACACATTTGCTCAAAAGATGGCCTTCAGCTGGGTTCGGTGGCTCAGCCTGCAATCCCACACCTTGGGAGGCTGAGTTGAGTGAATTGCCTGAGCCCGCGGGTTCGAGACCCACCCGGGCAGCTTGGCTAGACCTCATCTCTACAATAACTCAAAAAAATTAGCTGGGTGTGGTAGCATACGCCTGTAGTTCCAGTTACTTGGAAGGCTGAGGCGGAAGGATCACCAGGGCCCAGTAGGTTGAGGCTGCGGTGGCCGGGAACGGCCACTGCACTCCAGTCTGGGTGACAGAGTGAGACTCCAACTCAAAAAAAAATAAAGATGGCCTTCAAATGAATGCTAGTGTCACCAGGCAACAGCCAGGACAAAGAAAATGGTGGAAGCATGGTTGTCATTTGAGGAGTGCAAGACCATTTTGAAGTTCAAGAACGTTATGGAAGTACAATGGCAATGGAGGTCTGAGTATGCAACAGAAACTATAACATGACTAACAACTGCACATATCCGTGATAAGTTTGAGATGCACGGTACTGTGTGTGATGTGCACAAGGGAAGATCTGGATGGTCTCACACAGCAGTAGTTTGCTGTAATCAGAAGTGTCTAGATGCTGATAGTAAACACTTTGAGTACCTCTTATAATTGCAGAAGTCAAACGTTACTTGTATTTATCTTTTGTTATAGGTATATATTGAGTTTTATCATTTTAACATAGTTTTTTCCTTTCTTAAAATGTGTATACCTTTTTTTGGCACCCTCTGTATGTATGTATGTGTATGTATATATACACATACACACACACATACATACATACAGACAGACATGTATGCATGCACATATACTCACCGCAGCCTTGACCTCCTGGGCTCAGGTGATCCTTCCACCTCAGTCTCTTGAGTCACTGAGACTACAGGCGTGTGCCACCACACATGGCTAATTTTTTCTTTTTGATTTTATAGAGACAAGGTCTCACTATGCTGCCCAGGCTTGTCTCAAACTCCTGGACTCAAGCAACCCTCCTGCCTTAGCTTCCCAAAGTGCTGGGATTACAGGCATGAGCTACTGTGCCAGGCCCTACTTGTGATAGTAGACTGTCAGACATGAAACCTTCTGGTGGAAAGAAAAATTCCACTAATGTATCCCAAAGTTTTATGTATTGTTTTATTTTAATAATAAAAATTATAAGTAAATATATAATGAAATATCCCATTCCATGTTTCCTCCACAATAGTGAGGATCATTCGTTTTATGATTACTGAAGGTAAGACGATAAAATCAATGAAGGTAAAAATAGTAACATACTATGTATAAAGCTATGCGACTACTTTCAGCAACCCATGTGCTTTTTACTATATAACAGCAATGAGCTCCAAGTACAACAGGATCACTTTCCATCATACTTGTCTGAATGAACTGCCCACTCCCTTCCTGTGTCCTTCAGAGACTCCTTTGTGCCCTGCCGGCCTTCTCACCACAAATGGACTTTAAGTCTTTGTACTTGTTCCTCAGCACTGGACTCTCTAGAGAGGGCATCTACTCTCCCGATTTCGACCATTGTGTTTATGCTACTAATGTCTGAATATTATCCCAGTGTTGCTCTCAAGCTCTAAGTCCAGCCTCCATCTGCAGCTGCCTCCTGGACTGTGCTGCTTAGAAGTTGTTTCTCTTCAAACTGAACACATTCAAGAGTCAAACAAGAGTTTCCTGGTCTGATCCCAAGACTGTGAAGACTGCTGGAGGAAGGCAGTGGAGCATAAGCTATGGTTTCTTACCTAAGTGAGCTAACAATCAATTGAGGAAATAAAGACACACTGAGTATTTAAAGCATGCAAAATTGGCTGAGAATCTCAGACGAGTTTAGAGATGAAAGATGACCATGTACTGCCCAGGTTAACAGCCATTAACCACGTATGGCTATTAAACACTTGACATCCAAATTAAGAAATGCTTTTAGTATAAAATACACACTAGATTCTGAAGACTTAGTACTAAAAACATATGAAACAGCTCATTAATAATTTTTATGTTGATTTCATGTTAAAATGGTATTATTTTGGATATATCAAGTTAAATCCACACTATTAAGGTAATTTTACCTGCTACTTTTTAAATGATGCTATTTAAAATGACTTATGTAGCTCCCACTGTATTTCTATTGAATAGTGCTGGTTTAGAAATGGCAATGTCAGGGCCTTGGCACAGTGGCTCACACCTGTCATTCCAGCTCTGCAAGGCTGGGGCAGAAGGATTGCTTGAAGCCAGGAGTTTGAGCCCAGACTGAGTAACAAAGTGAGATCCCTGTCTCTCCAAAAAAAAAAAAAGGGGCAGGTACGGTGGTACACACTTGCAGTCCCAGCCACTCAGGAGGCTGAGGCAGGAGGGTCACTTGTGCAAGGAAGTTCAAGACTGCAGTGAGCTGAGATTTCACCTCTGTACTCTAGCCCAGCAACAGAACAAGACCCTGTCTCTAAAAAAAATTTAAGAAAGAAAAGAAATAGCAATGTCTTCTTGAAAAAGATATAATCTGAGCCGATTCCTCAGAAATTATTAAATTTAAATAATTACCTGTTTTCACAAAGGTTGAAAATGAAACACTGAGAAACCAAAATTTGTGACACGTGACAAGATTTTTCAGTTAAGAGACTTTCTCTTACTACTCTGTACTCTACACTAAAGTACTAGCACATTATCTTACAAACCGAAAAATGTCATTTAAGTGCTTGTTCAATTAAC
Source organism: Cephalopachus bancanus (assembly GCA_027257055.1). Taxonomy (NCBI): domain Eukaryota; kingdom Metazoa; phylum Chordata; class Mammalia; order Primates; family Tarsiidae; genus Cephalopachus; species Cephalopachus bancanus. The sequence continues at coordinate 1,427,575 of JAPVLO010000064.1, read as the reverse complement.
CAAGGGCTCTAGAGTGTAACACAAGCATGGTCGGTTGAGTTTACCCACATGCTAATTCTCACAGTGATATTTCCACCTGCCTGCAAAGCTAATGCTATGGCTGGCCATCTGCAGGTCATCCTGGACCCCACAGAAAGGGAAGAGAAGTCTCACTCAGCAAAGCAATGAGACAGAAGGAATCAGGAATTCTCACTTGGTCAAGCTGTACCTATAGGTCTCTTTTATATAATGTAGTGGTAACCTTCTGGTTTAAGTTAGCACTTCTCAGATCTTTGAAACTAGCAGCCATCTAACATAATCTCAAATGTTGAGTGGAGGACCTCAAAATATGGACCTATTCTTATAATAACATAAATCAAATGGGTAATTTTTGACTAGTCATATACTCTTTCCAGATTCTAATTTCTGAATCTATTACTGCCCAAAGACATAAGGTATCACTGCAATCTTGACACTACCCTTCTTCAATCAGACTTGAATCTAAGGCCACTCCTCAGTGATAAAAGCTCACATAGCAATCTACCCTTCTACACATCAGTTTTTTCACACAACAAGAGAACACTGGAAGCAATGGGAATTTTTAGCTTGATTATATTTATAGACTGTCAACCAGTCATTTGTTTTATTTAGATAAAACTAAAATAGCAACCACTTAATAACTACACAGTTAATTTATTATATAGCTAAATTTAAAGAACTTTTAGCAAGCTGGAAATTTTGGTTACTCTTCTTTGCCTAATAAGCTAGTACCTATTGTTTTTTAAATGAGGGCGACATCTGCTGGTGAAAAGGTAGATGACAACTCTTTATATAAGAAAGCAATAGAGCCGTGCTCGGTGGTCAGCCTGTAATTCTGTGCTTTGGGAGGCCGAGGTGAGTGGATTGCCTGAGCCCGCGGGTTCAAGACCCGCCCGGGCAACTTGGCAAGACCTCATCTCTACAATAAATAAAAAATTAGCCGGGCGTGGTAGTGCACACCTGTAGTTCCAGCTACTTGGAAGGCTGAGGCGGAAGGATCGCCGGAGCCCAGCAGGTCGAGGTTGCAGTGGCCGGGAGCAGTCACCGCACTCCAGTCTGGGACACAGGGTGAGACTCCAACTCAAAAGAAGAAAGAAAGAAAGAAAGAAAGAAAGCAATAGTCTTTTTACACAATTTTCTTTCCAAGAAATAATTTTCTGCTTTCAGCTAAGATTTTCAGGTAGCATTGTCATAATAGGGCCAGTTTATAAATTTATACTATTTTGCTTTTCCAAGACCACAGGGCATGAAGTTCAGTATCCCTTCAGGCTTTGGAGGACTTTATTTAGAAGGAGTTCCTTTTCAGACTTTTATATGACATTTCTATCTCGAAAAGACCGAGAGAGAGAAGGAACTTGCCGTGCTGACCCCGCCTCCTTAGTTTCTAGTCTGCCCTTCCTGGGCTCTGAACCTCAAATCCTGGTCTACTCCGTTCTCTTCGTCCCTATCCATTTTATGTTGCTTGGGCCTCACAGTGAGTTGCTTCAACACTGCCATTTGTAACACCCTCAGGCCTCCGACCTTGCCTTCTCTCACTGTTACTTATACTTCTGCATCATCCCAACCTTCAGTCTGGCTTACAGACGGCCTGACACTGCCATACCCAGTCTCAGAAAGTGATGAGATTTACTACCTACTTACCCGAAGATAAGCTCCCATTGCTGAAGACCTTATTAATCTAACATGGGCTGCCAAAATCCCCACTGTAACTGTTTAAAACTTTCCCTACAGTCTGTAATCCTGATGCCACTCAGCTTCCTTTCAATCTATAAGCTAGACTTCTAGTTTACTGAGATAGAAAGTAACTCATTCATTCAATAAATACTGGAGCTTTCTACAGCCCAGTCATTTCTAGGCTGGGGCTGTATTGGTGAACAGAAAAGAGGTTCCCGCCGCTCCTGTGGAGTTCACATCGTAGCAGAAGAAAGGTCCACAATAAATATGATGCATAAATAAGACATGCGGTTCACCAGAAGGTATTTATGCTGCGAAAAAAGGAAATCAGCAGGTGAAATAAAGTTCAAACTCACCATTTTCCCATTTGATCTGCCTATCGTCAAATGATTCCACAAATACATAATTACAAGTGATGGTAAGCATGATACAAGTAACAGTGGGACAAGAGAACCTCATTTAGTTTAGGGACTTAGCTCCTATGAGGAAGTGACAAGCGAGCCTGGAAATGTGTGCTAGTCAGGCTAAGGGCACACACGCAGGTGAGTGTGTGTACATGCTGTGCCTGCACACCCACTTCTGCTGGTCGGGACAGTACATTGGAAGGCCCTGAAACAGGAAAGAATTTCTGGCCTGCAGGGATTGAAACAAGAGCAGTGGGGCTAGAGCTCTGTACCTGAGGGGAGGGCCATTTGACAGGAGGCTGGAGAGACAGGCAGAGATCTTGGAAGGATTTTGCATTGTTTCACTTGACCAGTAACTGGGAAAGCAGGTAGGCAACTTGGTAGATGGATACTGCAAGGTATTCCTGTCTGGCTACAGCACATGGAAAAGTCTGGAGTCTCCAGTTTCAAGGAGAAACTCTAGGGATAGGTTGCCATGACTATAAACCCATCAAGAGGCGAGTAGCTGTGGTGGTCATGGGTTGTCTAAACTCAACAAGCACTTAAACCTGTTGTGGTCCTGTTTGCCAACACAATCCCAGGTAAGAGAGACCACACGGCAGGAACGCTCTCCTTGTTAGCTCTGCAAATTGTGCAGTTACACACCTTGGGAAAAGAAGTTGCCCACTGTAATTCACCTTACATTCCTCATGTAGGACTGAACAGAGGAGGGGAGTGTGGGGTACCCAGTACACTGAGATGTTTTCATCTTATTTAGGTCATATTGGCAAGAAGTCTTTTCTTTAAATGTTTACTTGGAAATATTTATGATGCACAAAAATACATAAAGGCCCAATAATCAATAAATCTCCATGTACCCAATTCCCAGTTGAAAGAAAAAGTCCCCATTCCACCAAAGCTCCATCTGTCTATCCCTCCTGTGCATTCCACCTCCCCCTGCAGAGATAATTCCCCATTGGGAATGTGGGCTTCATCATTCCTATGCACGTCTCTTGAGGGGTAATGCAGTGGCTAAGAGTATGGATTGGGGTTTGAACTGCAGCTCTTCCACTTCAGCAGGGGTCCTTGGTACTTCTCTGTCCCTCAGTTGCGCCACTGGTAAAATGTGGGTAAGCGGGTGATAAAGGGAGCTAACGATCCCTTACTGAGAGTTCTTTGAGAACTGAATGTTAATACAGAATCTGGCACATCGTACATGATACGTGTTTATACTATTAAAATAATTTTCTTCCTCTTAGAAGCAGCGACGGCCACATGTCAAAAAAAATCATCTTAAAGGAAGAACCAAAGAGAATGAACTAAAGAAGGAAAGCAGAGACTCTTAAAGGAGCTACTGTGGTCACTTAGAAGAGATAGTGACAGTTGCACTCAGCATTGGAGGATTAGATCTTAGTCTGCCTAAATCTTCCCCCATACTTTGGGTTTCTTATTTCTTACAGTTTGGAAAGCATTAAGCACTATACAAATGTTAGTGAACAGCCAACCCATCATTTAAAAAAATGATACAAACAGGCTAGTCAAATGGTCTCCTCTGCCCCCCACCCAGAGCAGGATGGACAGATTCTGGCACACAGCTAATACAGCCTCCATGCATGGAGCTCAGATGCCAGGGATCAGGTTCCTCCAGTTAGATGTGCAAGTGTGCGGCTGGTAGGTACTGGTGGTGAATGTATGTAAGCATGGTTCTGAAGATGGTGGAAGTTTCTGCGGCAGGGGCCACATTCCCAATCGCTTTCTTTGTGGCTGTGAGAGACAGTGGTGGTACCACTTCCTGGACTACAGCAATGGCACTGTGCTCTGGTAGTCAACAGAGCCACTGGGGGGCCTCTCCATTCTTCCTGGAAGTAGTAACATTTTGGGGGATTCTTTGGGGAGTCGTTTCTGGAGACCCAGTCTAGGGCACACTCCTCACAGCCCTTTCAGTGATTTTATAAGCACTCAGTTCCCGTATTTAAACCCACTTCTGCTTAAAGTGATTTTTATATCCTTCAACAAAATTCCGGTTAACAGCACAGACTTTTTTGGGCAAGTAGTACATTTAATTCTTCCATCTGACACCACAGTATGTGGTATGAACTAGATATGCAACAACTGTTTCTCTCTAATGCCATTTACTGTTAAATGAACTTACTTACACGCATACCCTCAATTAGAATCCCATGGGCCACCACCATTACCCTAAAGTACATTAACCATTGGGCATGCAACGGATTAGGAAGATGTATTTTGTTGTTTTTAGAGACAGGATCTGGCTTTGTCACCCAGGCTGGAATGCAGTGACATGATCACAGCTCACCACAATTTTGAATTCCTTAGAATTCCTCAAGTAATTCTCCTGCCTAAGCCTCTCAAGTAGCTGGGGCTACTGGCACACACCAGCACACCTCGCTAATTATTTCATTTTTTTAGAGATGGGGGTCAAGCTATGTTGCCGAGGCTGGTCTGGAACTTCCAGCCTCAAGTGATCCTCCTGCCTCAGCTTCCCAAAGTGCTGGGATTACAGGTGTGTACCGCCGTGCCTAGTCAGGGAGGTGCATTTCTAAAATAGCTTTTTACAGGTAAAACTAGAGGAACATTTTAACCCATGTATTTTAATAGATCTTCCTTCTGAAATTTGGATGCACCTTACAACTGGAGTATAAAGTAAGATGGTTTCCTCATTTATGCTCCAACTCCATCAGTAAGATGTTATTGAATCAATGATGTGTCCTATGACTGATGTTAGCTCAGTACTTAAGAAACAGAAGTTTTGTATGATAAAGCACACAACTTCTCTTATGGGGACACCACACAATGACAAAAAAAGAAAAATGTTAAAAAATTCTGCATTAATTCTAGTCATTTCCTAACATATATTCAAAGACTCAGAGTTTCTTAATATTTTAAATCTAAATTTATGCAAATATATGATCACTGTTTGCAAATGTGACCATGTAAGAGAACTATTCTCTCGTGCCAAAATAATCAGTGAGTTCAAGGAATATTTTTGTTATTACAATTTCCTCTGCAAGCCGCACAGCAACAAACACTGTGGCAAGAAGTTGCCTTAGAACAATGAGATGCAGGCAGAAGACAGCTCTGAGTAAGGAGGGTCCATCTGCTGTGTTCATCAGTAGTCCCAGAGGGATACAAAGCAGTGCCTTCTGTTTGTTCAGTGGACGCTGCTGGCTGATCTGTCACCATGGCAACGTTTGCACCCAACTCAAAATGAGCACAGACTCATTAACTACAAACTACATTAACTTAGTGTCTGTTGCTAATGAGAAATGCTGTTTAGAGGTATTTTCTATTCTAGTATCTTATAGTTACCTCTCTGAAAAGTATTAAATTAAATTAAACGCTACTCTCAATATATCAGACAGGATAACAAATGTTAAAAGAAAGTAAAATTATTTTAATAATGACTCTTAAGAATCATTTCATTAAAAGGTTACTTTGTCTTGGCGCTTAGATACCTCTCTTCCAAGAAAATGTAAAATTTAACCCATAGGCAAGTATTTCTAAATTCTTTTCAAACAAAAGCAGGCTGACTTAGAAGATCAACTTTGAAAATGATAACAGCCTATATTAAAAGCTGAGTAGCCAATACAGCATTAATACATACCAGCTTTTCTATAATCCTCTCAACATGTGACATCAATGACAATTACTTCCCAAATGAGGCAATACATTGGACAAAACATCAAGGGTAGAGAAAATTCATCACATGTATAGCATGTCAGTTCCTCAACTCCTTCCTGACCACATCTCTCTTCATACTAAATCACAATGAACTAAACAAGTTCTCAGAACAAACAGCAAATCCTAAATCACATGAAACACAAGAGGCTTAAGTGGAATTATGCCTCAAATGTGATCTCTTACAGCAAGTATATCGCTTTCTATAGGACTGTGTAGGTTTTCTTTAATAAACTGATAACGTGTGAAATGGCAGGAATCCTAGGACATTTCCCCCTCAAAAATTCAGAATCCTAAAACCTGCCAGAAGAGGGAGCCCAAGTTAAACTACTCCAATATTTAGTATGAGAAGGACGGTGTAGGGGGAGAAAAAAGTGGCCATATTTCAAATTGATTTTGAAAAGCCTTCTGTTTTCTTAGGAAAAAGGATATAACGCTTCTATAATGCCCTGCTTGGTGGGCCAATCCCCATCTCCCACTATGACCTCACCTCACCCCCTGCTATTTCAGCTTATTATTTGTTTCGTTCCTGGAAAATGCCACACTCCAAACCTGCCACTAATTCTTTGCAAATGCTGTTCCCTCTGCATGTGGGAGTCTCAAATTTTCTCTTTACTCTCCCTGGCCTAGTTAAGTCCTGTTCACTCTTCAGATCCAATTCCCCATCACCCAAGGAGGCTTTCCTAACTCCCAGCCTGGTTCGAGTTCCTTTGTTCACACTCTCATTAAACAGTGTTCCTTCCTTTCCTTCACAGTAGTCATCTCAGTTAGTAATGACGCATATATCATTGTGATCGATATTTATGTCCATTACCCTTAAGACTCTAAGCCCATGGGAGTGGGAAGCATATAGACATTTTATCATTTTCACTCCAGAGCAACCAGCACAGTACCAAGCAAACAGTAGTTGCTCAATAAATGATCAGCCCAGGTATTTTCTAAGTTCTGCCTATTCTATCAATCTGCATTACTGTTCCTCTGCACCCTCACCTCTTGGCTAGTTAGCCAGAGTCTGGACTAAGCACTGGTCTAATTGCAGCCACTGCCTCTAGCCCTCTCTCCCCCACAGCTGTATAATTCATCTTCAATCCTGCATATTCAGTGATCCTTCTAAAACACAAATCTCATAGTGTCACTCTCCCTCTTAACACTCTCCAGTGGCTCCCTCTTGGTCTAGAAGATCAAATCTAAAGTTCTTAAGAGGTTGTACAAGGACTCCACAAACGAGCTTCCCACTCTCCACCCCTCTAGTTTCCCCTCCTTTTTGGTAAGACAACCTATCAAGATCGCTCAATGCTGATAGCCTGATAGAAGCGTTTGGGGTGACTGGGATAAGGCACCCCTCCTCATCCTTGTTTCCATATTAGGGCTCAACAGAAAGAGGGCCCAGCTCCAGCATGCATTCACCTCATTCATTTCAGTATTTTCCTTTCCCAGTTTTCTTGCTTATTTTTAAGAACTGCTTGTCTTTTCTTAAATACTGGTGAAAAGATGACCAAACTTTCCTTTCAGGACTAAACAATCCTTTCAGGTAGAAGGTGTAAGATAGATAAATCACAATGCCCAGAATGTCTCGTTGCATTCATCTGCGTATACAGCTATTCACTTATCTATCTAGCTCTTTCTACTACAAGAGCTCTTCGAGAACAGGGAACTTTGTCTCTGCCATTTAGTTGGTATTTATTAACTGTTTGTTAAATTAACTCATGAACTAACTAGCCAACTCTAGGTAGAAAAGTGTGGCTAATACTTAGATCACTTATTCATAAAATCTTTAGGTATGTTAAAACTAGATAAAATGTAATCCTATTTGAAAGTGCATATTTTCTAACATTACTATTTACAAGTAACTATACACACAAAAAGAAGGGGAATGACTGAGGGACACAGCAACTAAGCTGTAGTGATGAGTACTCCTGCCCAACTTTACAGGTCAATTTAATATCAGAAGCCAATCTGGAATAAGACGATAAACCACAATGAAAAACAGGCAAGAGATTTGAACAGACATTTTACCAAGGAAGATATACAGATGGTAAATAAACACATGAAGATAATAAAACCATAATGAGATACCACTACATACCTATTAGAACAGTTAAAATTATAAAGAAGATCATATTACGTGCCGATGAGGATGCAGAACCATGAAACAGTATAAATGCTCTGGAAAACAGTTTTGCAGTTTATTGAAAATTAATCAAACATCTATGATACAGGTATTCTATTCCTATTATTTACTCAAGATAAAGTATATATCCATACAAAGTACACGAATGTTCATGGAAGCTTTCTTTATGCATAATAGCTCAAAACTAGAAACAACGCTGGGTATGGTGGCTCATGCCTATCGCTTGAGGCCAGGAGTTGACCATCAGCTTGGGCAACATAGTGCGACTCTGTCTCTACAAAAAACAAAAACAAAAAAGCAAACAAAACACAAAAAACAAAAACAAAAAAGTTATACTAAACAGAGTTGTATCCTGAGACTCAGTAGAGATACCCTCAGACCAATGCTGTTAAAGGGATCTGTAACAAACAAGCAGAGTATGTGGCTTCCCTGTTATTGCTGGGTTTAATTCCTTTCTCTTAAAATGAGATTAAAAACTTATTTACTCATGTACCTGCTTAAAGTTTTAAAATTTATTTTATTTTATTGTAGAGATGGGGTTTTGCTATGTTGACAAGGCTGATCCCAAAGACTCTCCTGCCTCAGCCTCCCAAAGTGCTGGGATTATAAGTGGGAATTACTGTAGTTTTTTGGGCAGTGCAGTTTTTATCCTTGTAAATTGTCTATATGTTTTAAATGCCTCATCTTAATACACTTTCTTTTGTTGTCATGGGAAAAAAATTAATATATTTATTATATCTTCCTCTTGAAATTCAACAGTAAAATTAAATAATTATTTTAAGCACAGAGCAACATGACTAAAGAAAGACCACCTAATATTTAAAAACCTGTAGGATGGCTGGGCATGGTGGCTTGTGCCTGTAATCCCAGCACTTCAGGAGGTAGAGGCGAGAGGATTGTCTGAGCCCAGGAGTTCAAGACTGGCCTGGGCAACTTGGTAAGACCTCATCACTACAAATAAACAAAAAAATTAGCCGGGTACAGTGGTGCATGCCTATAATTCCAACTACTTGGAAGACTGAGGCGGAAGGATCGCCTGAGCCCAGCAGCTCAAAGCTGCAGTGGTTGTGATCGTACCAGCCTAGGTAACAACAGACTGAGGCTCTGATTTTTAAAAAATTTTTTTTTCTTCAAAAATGTTTAAAATGAACAAAAATTTAAAAAGGTTAAGTTTCTGTTATTGAGAAAATTATATCAAATATAATGCTAAGTAATGGAGGCCTTCTCTACTCATACTGCTATTTGAGTGCTGTGTAATATTGCAGAACAAGGGAATTACTAATTGATTTGCTCTAGTTCGAGCTAATTGTCAAAACCAAAACACTTTAAACTTTTTTCTACTGTGTTAATTGATTCAATATATTCTACAATCTAACTTATAACCGTAGCCTCTCTCGTAAGAGTATTCAACTTTCAGACGCTCTCAAATTGTTAAACTCTTTCCTACACTCAAACAACACAGGTCTCTGAGACTTTTGGGTGCTGCTTCATGATGAGAGCAGGGTTTCCCAGCTTCTGGTGACTGGAGCAGGTTGTCACATCCAGCTAGACTCCCTGACTTGGTTCTGGGGTCAGAGCCACAACTGACTCAAGCTCTGCCATTCACTAGCTCTGTGATCTTAGTTAAGTTACTTTCCCTCTCTGAGCATCTCTTTTCTGATACAGGATTGTTCTGAAGCATGGTAGGTACTGAGACACAGGAGATGCTGGCTGTCTGTTGTGTGCCTTTCCTGGAAGCTGTTAAGTACAGGAAGATCCTGGGCATATCAGTTCTGCTGCTCACTAGCTATGCAATCTTGGGGGTATTCGGCAAACTCTCATAGCTTCAGTTTACTTGTCTGTACACCGGAGTCAACACCATTAGTAATCAGAAATAGGGCCTGGCATGAAAGTGGTTGCTAAGTGAGGGTCTGGCCTCAGACCTACTGACTCTGTGCCCTGGGCTAGGAACTGGATGTGACAGGGAGTGAGGCAGGCTTGGCCTTTGCCCTCAGGGACACAGAGGCCAGAGCAGGGAAAATAAATCAAAATGATAGAATGTTAGAAAACTAAATCTATTTCATGTGTGAATTCATACTAGTACTATACATATAGTACTAGTACTATAACATGTCTCATATTCAGTCAGGCCAGTCTGTGTCATCTAACACAAGTGACCCGTCAGAAAGTCAGAACCATCATCTTGCAAGCAGCTAATTTTTATTTGAACCAGTAATAATGAAAAGTTAGAAAAATTTAAACCTTGACGCTGCAAATATTCATCAATGAATTACCTACAGTAATTACCTACAGTACCTAGCAGTACTGTTTTTTATAATTCAAAGAGAATTTTTTTGTTGTTTAGAACATTTATAATCACAATCACAACCTGTTCCAAGGCTAGTTAGTAGTTACTGATAAGCTGAACCCAAAAGAACAGTATTTTAGAGAAGAGAGAAGATAAAAATATAGTAGAGTTTGGAGCGAGCGATGAAAATACTCATCAGACAATAGCAAAAAATAATAACTGTATAAAGTGGCAGGACAACATAATTCACAATCACTGTACAATAATGAGCAGTTTGTTACTATTTGAGGAGAAAACTATTACAATGACAGAATATAGCTGGTATTGAATCAGACTGTAAAAAGTCTCAAAATGTTAAAAAATAAATAAATGATTCAGAACAAAAATTTTGTATTTTGAAATAAATATAAATAACCACTGTTTCTTAGTCAAGATCATAAATTCAAATGCAACTATGTACCACAACCTTTTTGGACCCTTCTGGAAAAGTGTTATGTAAATATACAGTGCTTCTGAGAGATAAGGGAGAAAAATGTCCTTGTCACTATGCTGTCATTTGATATTCATTTAACATTAAAGCCATCCTTTCATGTGATGAATCTAGAGGTGCTCAGGCCTGATGTTCTGGCGTAGAAGTCCCAGGATCCCTCAAGTCCTATCTTTACCACCAACTGCCAAACTAAGAACAAGACACTTAACTACTGTGGAGAGCCTCATTTGTAAACTAATTCCTATCCTGCTTATTTATGAAGTTAAAATCTTTACTTTGAAAACTATAAAATGCCAAGCAAAAGTAGAGTATTAGCAGTGATATCATCTGAAATAGCACTCGCAGAGAAATCTCTAGTAGTGTGTATGTCTGCATGTACAGCTATGTACATGTGATGGTTCAATGGAAAGTAAAAACTTCAAAATAATAATAATTAGTTATTATTATTGTAACTATTAGTTACTGTTATTAAACTTTTATTGAGCACCAACTATATGCTAGGCACTAAGCCATTTTCCTGTATAACCTCACTTAGTCTTTCTTTTTTGTTGATGATTTTATTTTTAATTGACAAGTAATAATTGTATTAATTTAGTTTTTTGTTGCTGTTGTTGTTTTTGAGTTAGAGTCTCACTCTGTCACCCAGACTGGAGTGCAGTGGCTGCTCCCGGCCACTGCAGCCTCCACCTGCTGGGCTCCAGCGATCCTTCCACCTCAGCCCTCCGAGTAGCTGGAATTACAGGCATGTGTTACCATGCCCGGCTGTTTTTTTGATTTACTGTAGAGATGAGGTCTCGCCAAGTTGCCCAGGCGGGTCTCGAACCCACGGGCTCAGGCAATCCACTCACTTTAGCCTCCCAAAGTGCAGGATTACAGGTTGAGCCACTGAGCCTGGCTAATTTAGTTTTTACAACAGCTTTTTACAAGGCAGGAACCATTCACTACCTCTCTAATTTTAAGTATGAGACAAATATTTAAATTTTCATTGACTATGAGGCCTAAATTAAACAGAACTGGTGTGTGTGGCTCCTGAAGATGTACCCTCCACCAAGGGAAAGTAACTACACACATCAGGTATGAAATGAAGAGGTTTGAGTGTCGTCTCCATTTTGCTCATTCTGAATCTCCATCACATTAAAGGATGCCTGAGTCACAGTGAGAACTTCATGTGTCTGAGAACTTCCTGTGTTTCTGCCAACATACATTATAATTACAAGCAAATTCTAGACTTGGAAGATTAAAAAAAACATCAGACCTTTTACATTATCAGTAAGCAAAGAGGAAATACAGAAAGAGTATACCTCTTTTTATTATAAAGTATAGCTGGCAATGAGAAACTGAAACCTTAAAAAAAATGCAGTATCCTTTGATTGTTATTCAAATTGAATCAACTTTATCAGTTCAATCCTTGTATGGTGGAAACCAAACCAAAAGAAAATTTAAAAACATTGTTTAGAAAGCTAATATAACATTATTCAAGCATTTTGGATTAACCAAATGCCAATGAGATGCAGATGCAAAACTAGTGATAAATGAAGAATTTCACAATGAATAATAGTAAGTAGACTCAAAGGCAGGCTTCCATTCTTTTGTTTTTAACCATCAATTAAAAAACAAGTGATCCTCATCATAAAAAGTTTGGTGCTGTCATAAAATGTATCCCCCTCCCCACAAATATAAATAAACTTACCTTTGGTTTTTTGATCAGCAGCCTGAAAAAAAAAATCAGAAACTCTTTAGGAATAATAATGTGTAGAATGTACACATCTATGAAAGTTCACAAGCAGACTTTTAATATGGGAAAAGCAAGTTTTTGCCCAGTTAATACATCATAATTTTTTATTGAGAAAATTATATAATTATCTACATGCCAATATTAATCTAAAGGCAAAGAAATTCTATCTGGAAGCTCAGTTAAGCTTTATATTTGAACAGACTCTAAAAGATACACAGTTTAAACTATAAGATACATTAAACTAGGTAAGGACAAAGACAAATGGAATAACTTGGTATTTTAAATGCCATAAAATTCAGGCATGAGTATAAGACTTACGGTAGGATTTTTATTTTTAGTATTTACTAAAAGGAGTTGTAAAATAACATTTGCCAAAGCTGCAAAAATAATTTCTAGCATTTCTAATAAGATCAGTTGAATGGCCCTTTCTTCATTTCTCAGACATTGTTCATGACGGTTCATTTTAAGTAGAAAGGCATGGACATTGCTTACCAACAACAATTAAAACACAGCTCTAATATTTCCAGTTCCTTAAGTAAGACATTTTGCGGCTGTAATCTGGATTTATGTCATCAACATATTATATCTACTTACTATTTGCTAATTATAGATTTAGCACACTGACTTAAAAAGTAATAGAATAAAACTCTGTCATGTAATGGCTATGATAATGCAAATGAGACACCCAACGACACAAAGACGGTGAAGTAGTAACTTTCGCCAAACCTTTTTCTGAGCACCTTCCTTCTTTTTCTTTTCTTCCTGCTTTTTCTTTTTCTTTTCTTCCATCAAACGTTCCTCTTCTTGTGTTTCTTGCTCTTTCTCTCTATTAAATATCAAGAAAACAGGTATAAGTATGATGCTCATTTTAAATAAAAAAGCATTAGCTGCAGAGCATTTTAAGTCAGGCAGAGTTTTGCATACAGGATAAAGAAGGACACTCTGAGAAGGTGTTAGAAACGGACATCTACACCACATTGCTGGGGACACATCCCCAGTAGTACAGCAAGTTGTTCTGATTTCTTCAGTAGCTCAGCTGTCTCATTCACCAACATTTGCTGAGCACCAGCCTATCATCAGGTATTGTCCTGGGGATAAGGGCTAATATGGGATAAGACACAGCTCCTACAGTCCAGCCCCAGACCAGTATTGGTCAAAGTGTTGTCTCAGAATCATTGGGGGTACCTATTAAAATATAGATTCCTATAGGTTCCACCATAGCCCAACTAAATTAGAATAGTTGGAGGTGATTCTTATGCACATTATAACTGCATGTTCATTGATAAGCTAATTTTTTTTAGGAGTCTCACTCTGTCACCCAGGCTGGAGAGCAGCAGTACGCTCACGGTCACCACAGTCTCAACCTGCTGGGCTTAGGTGATCTTTCCCCTCAGCCTTCCAAGTAGCTGGAACTACAGGCATGCACTACCACACCCAGCTAAATTTTTCTTTATTTATTGTAGGGATGAGGTCTCACCAAGGTGCCCAAGCGGTCCTCTCACCTCAGCCTCGCAAAGTGCTGGGACTGTAAGTGCGAGCCACCGCACCCGGCCTGAGCATCTTTTCATATGCTGCTGACCATCTGTATAACATGTTTTGGAGTCTATAGTTACTCTTACGGCATGGTTTAATTATTCTTTTATATTACGCTTCTGTTTGGATCACTGTATCTATATCTGACCCAGGCTGACACTGTGGAGAGGAGGAACTAACAGATTAGGCAGAAATAACAATCCGCATAAACTTCTCAGCAGATACCATTACCCATCCATTAAAGTTGACTTGAATGTATTAATTCAGTCATCCTGTGACTGCCCTTCAAGTTACTCCCACAATTTGCTGAAAAACATCTTATCTTTTCAAGAAAGGATGTGTAGGAGGTCAACTTGTAGAGATTATGCAAGTCTAAAAATAGCTTCGGGCTATCTTTTTGTTTGACTGGTGGTTTGGCTGAGTATAACACTTCAGGTGAGAGGACTGCCTGAGCCCAGAGCTTTAAGACCAGCCTGGGCAACTTGGCAAGACCTCATCTCTACAATAAATCACAAAAACTTAGCCGGGCGTGGTGGCATGCGCCTGTAGTTCCAGCTACTTGGAAGGCTGAGGTAGAAAGATCATCTAAACCCAGCAGGTCAAGGCTGCGGTGGCCCTGAACGTGCCACTGCACTCCAGCCTGGGTAAAAGAGTGAGACTTCAACACACGCACAAAAAATCATGACCTGGACTTCCTGGGCTCAGGTGACCCTCCCACTTCACCCTTCTGAGTAGCTGGAACTACAGGCATATGCATCACCACACCTGGCTAATGTTTTGATTTTTGTAGAGAGGCGATCTCACTATGTTGCCTAGGCTGGTCTCGAACTCCTGGGCTCAAGCCATCCTCCTGCCTTGGCCTCCCAAAGTACTGGGATTACAGGCATGAGCCTGTGTCCGGCCTGAAAATCAGTTTTGAAGGCACTGTGCCAATATATGTTAGCATCCAGTACCACTCAAGAGAAGTCTGATGTCATTTTGATTTTCAGTCCTTTTAGGGGATATATTTTTTATACAGACACTTACAGCATCTTTTCATCCTCAGGATTCTGAAATTTCATGATGATGTGCCTGTGTCTCTTCTCCCTCATTATCTGTCCTTAGCATTTGGCTGATGCTTTCAATGTAGAGACATTTCTCTCAGTTCGCTATTGAAAATACCTTTCTGTTTCTAAATAACATAGTGAACCTTTTAGATTGAGTACCTATAATTTATCATTTCTTTTTTATTGTTGTTTCTAATTTTGGGGTGCTTGATCCAACCTGGTCTTCCGAACTTTTTGCTTAATTTCTTATTCTATAATACACAATTTCTAATAACTTTCTTGCTCTCTTGAATGATCCTTTTCCATAACATCTGTTCTTATTTTAGACATGAAAAATCATTTCTATTCTAGCTGAGGACACTAATTAGGGGCTTTCTGAGGTCTCCTAAGTTTTCTGCCTGTTTTTTTTTCTTCTCTGGACGCATGTTCCCTTCAACTCTCTCTGATCTGAAAGCCTTCCCCCAACTGTCTAGTAATCCTTGGCTGCCTGTTCAGGCCTACAAGTAAGGCACTGAAACACCACTGAGGAGCTTTGTGTGTACAGGCTGGATTTGTTTCAGGGTGGGTTTTGCTTTAGGGAGATTAGGTAGGTAGCTGACTATTTTGCTATAGCAGCCTCAAATGCCAAAACGTGCAGTTATTCCCCCATCACCAGGGTGTTTTATCTAGAGTGTTAGTTACTAGTCCTTAACCATTCAGAATCGCTCTACTGCTGAAATTTTAAATGTTACTACTCTTCATTCTGACCATAGCTCCCTATCCTTGCATCTTGCTTTTCTAATTCCAACATGTGAGAAGGAGGATCTCCCTTCTCTCCCCTTCGCCAACTGACAGATATAATCTATTATTTCTAATGGCTCCACAATACATTGTGAATGTTATGTGCTATTCAGTCATTCTTTCTGTTCATACACGTTCACTTTGTTTCTTTTATTGCCACTGCAAAGAACTCCAGCACTCCTAGCCAACTCTGCTAAAGACAGCAGCATCCCTCTAATTGGTGGCTCAGCTTGTTTTAGTAGCAGTCAGAACCAGGTAAGGAGGAAATCTGATATAGGCTCAACTTCTGGGCCCAGAGGAAGTCTGAAAGGCCAAACTGGATATAAATGATCTATACCTCAGATGATAAGGCATGCTATACTATACTATACTGAGTCTTATTAGAGAAAACATTTTTTAATAATCTCGGTTTTTCAATGTTTCTTTTATTCGCAAACAGTTTAGCAGTCACCAGATTAGGAGGCGTTGGGTAGAAAAAGTAGCAGCAATCATATTTTGGAGATAACTAGAAGGAAGGGGTAGGAAGTAGGAGATTCCCCATAAGTGGGCCTCTATAGCATCTCAGTGTACCTAGTTAAACTGTACATTCTCCCAGAGACATAATGATTTAAAAGATGAAATTATGTAGATAGACTGGGAATCCAGCCACTCATGCAAAACTATTCTGGATGAAAGAAGTTATAAATGTCCAGGTTTTTTTGGTTTGTTGTTTACTCCATATGCTTATAGAAGAATAGGATTCAACAGAAGATGGTAGGGGGTCTTTGTCTTTGATGTTTAATGTACCAGAAATAGTAAATGTTTCTCATCCTAACTGGGCACAGCAGAGCCTACACTCTGAAGTCATACCGCTTAAACTCCAAGGTCATGTCATCAAAATATTTATTTATTTGAGTCGGAGTCTCACTCTCTGGAGTACAGTGGCACGATCATGGCTCACTATAGCCTTGAACTCTGGGCTCAAGCAATCCTTCCCTCTCAGCATCTGGAGTAGCTAGATGTACGCCACCATGCACAGCTAATTTTTTGTAGAGATGAGGACTGCTATGTTGCCCAGGTTGGTCTGAAACTCCTGGGTTCAAGCAATCCTCCTGCCTCAGCCTCTCAAAGTGGTGGAATTACCAGCGTGAGCCACTGTGCCCGGCCACAATATTCACTGGTTTATACTGTGTGTGTGTGTGTGTGTGTGTGTGTGTGTGTGTGTGTGTGTGTGTGTATCTCGATATGCCAGTTTTTAGAAAGTTTGCCTAATTTAATTAGAATTTCCTAGCAGTGTTTATGTTAGGAAGGGCTGGTAAAATGTTTTCAAACAAAATTTTTTTTAAAAAGGAGAAGGAAGTGGTATCCTGTCTGATTGTCACAGAAATAGTTAAGGTTCTTAATTTATTCCATGTGTGTTTGAATACCTGCTATGTGAGGAAAATATTCACTAGAACTTTGAAGGCAGTATGAGAAAGATAAGACACAAAGCAGTCTTAGACCTCAAGGGGAGGTCTACACAATCTAATAGGGAAAAAAAGGCAAAGCTTGAATTATACTTAATAATTAACAGACTATGGGAAAAAACAGAATAACAGAGAATGCTTGGAATTTAGAGTCACGAGGACTTGGTTCTAAAGTAAAGTCTCTTGGATCACAACTGATAAAAAAGAAATAAGTCGGGCTCGGTGGCTCAGCCTGTAATCCCACGCCTTTGGGAGGCTGGGGTGAGTGGATTGCCTGAGCCCGCGGGTTCGAGACCCGCCTGGGCAGCAAGACCTCATCTCTGCAATAAATCAAAAAATCAGGTAGCGCGCGCCTGTAATTCCGGCTACTTGGAAGGCTGAGGTGGAAGGATCGCCGGAGCCCGGCAGGTCGAGGCTGCGGTGGCGGGGGGGGCACTGCACTCCAGTCTGGGCGACAGAGTGAGACTCCAACTCAAAAAAAACAAAAAAACAAACAAAAAAAGAAATAAAGTAAAACAAATCACTAGCATATAGGATATCAAAAGCCTATAGACCAGAGGACTAGGTAGATTGCCTATAAGAATGCTTAAGTTGCTTGGTGGCTCTGCCTGTAATCCCAGCACTTTGGGAGACCGAGGTGAGTGGGCTGCCTGAGCCCACGGGTTCGAGACCCTCCCAGGCAACTTGGTGAGACATCATCTCTACAATAAATAAAAAATTAACTGGGCATGGTAGCGCGCACCTATAGTTCCGGCACTTGGAAGGCTGAGGCGGAAGGCTGGCCCAAGACTAGCAGATAGATGCTGGGATGGCCGTGAGCTTACCACTGCACTCTAGCCTGGGCAACGCAGTGAGACTCCAACTCAACAAAACAAAACAAAACAAAACAATGGCATTAGATTCTCACAGGAACACGACCCCTATTGTGAACTGTGCACGTGAAGGATCTAGGTTGTATGTTCTTATGAGAATCTAATGCTAATAGTCTGAGGTGGTGATGCTAGAACTGGGGAAAGGCTGCAAATAGATTAGCATTAGCAGTGAGGTTTGAATGCACAGACCATAATAACTTAACTACTTGCAGACTCATCAAAATCCTATCAGCGAGTGACAAGTGAGTTGATATACTTTAATTGTATATCTGCATTTGGTGGCAGACTTTAAGTCAGAGTTTGAAACTTATTTTAGTCTGCACATGGCCTGCCCATTATTTTATTTACCACTTCTGTCCACGTCTCTTTTTTTAAATGATGAGTTGTGTAATTATTTCAATATATGTTACAGTGCAATAATAATAGAAATAAAGTGCACAATAAATGTTATGTGCTTGAATCATCCTGAAACCATTCTTCCACCCGCCGCCCCACACCTCCATAGAAAAATTGTCTTCTATGAAACCATTCCCTGATGCTAAAAAGGTTGGGGACCATCGTTCTATAAGACTCTACCTTTCTAGTAGACTGGTTTAAAGTCTTCCTTTTGGTTGCTGGCTTTGAGAAACAAGACATCATAAATCCTGTTTCTACAAGGAACTGAATTCTGCCAGGAGTCTGAGGAAGCCTGGATGCCAATCCCTCCCAAATAGAGCCTATAGATGAAAACTCGGCCCTGGCCTTGACTGCAGTCTTAGAGGATCCAGCTAAGTCCAACCTCCTGCAGAGAAATTGTGAAATAATATGTATTGCTTTAAGACATTAAATGTGTGGTAATTTTTTACGTAGTATAGAAAATTAATACAGGTGGTGATTTTAGAACTTCTAGGGCCCACCAAGATGGGATAAGCCGACTATAGCCCCTCTCTCTTGCAGATTTACAACCACCACCAAACAAACAAGGTACAATATGAATACAAAACATAAACTATAAAAAGTAAACAAAAGTAGGTGGACTGGGTAGAGGAGTAAAAAATGCAGGGAGGCAATCTGTGTGGGGGTGACGCTTTCCTATGCTCCTCTTCTCTTAAAGCTTTGCTGGGGGGGGCAGTCACAGCTGTGCTATAGCAGATGTAGCACTGGCAGCTACAACAAAGAGAAACCCCATCTTTCTCACCAAAGGACTAGGAAAAGGAGTTCCTGTGAGTTAGATACTATCCTAGGATACTGGGGGAAATCCCAGAGAAATCAGCTGGAGAGATGGATCCCCCAATTTGGTGTATGAACCTTCACCATTCTTCGCTCACCTTTGAGTTATACATTCATGGGACAGACCCAAAACAACAAAGCAAAGGCTTTGAGATCCAAACTACAATTTCAATATCTCCTCACCCAAGTCTCAGACTAACTTCCACATGTGGGCCAGGCCCAAAGCTGCATATAGTGAAGGCCTAGAAAGACTGAACTGACACTGGAGCCACTGCAGCCAAAACCAAACCAAAACAACAAAATCAACATTCTCCAGAGGAGTTTAATAGTACTCAAAGTCTATACAACATATTAAAAATGTCCCCGATAAAGTCCAAAATTACTCCTCAAAGAACCAAGAAAACGGCCAAATGTGAGGACAAAAGAAAACAGACACCAATGGCCACATGACTCAAACTTTGGAATTATCAGGTAATGGCTCTAAAAGAGTTATTATAATCATGTTCCAGAAGGCAAATAAAAGTAAATACACTTGAAGCAAGTGGGAATATAGGAGTTCACAGTAGAAAAATATGATCTATAAAAAGAGAAACAGAGCCGGGCTCGGTGGCTCAGACTGTAATCCCGAGCTTTGGGAGGCTGAGGTGAGTGGAGTGCCTGATCCACGGGTTCGAGACTTGCCTGGGCAACTTGGTGAGACCTCATCTCTACAATAAATCAAAAACTAGCCGGGTGTGGTAGTGCCCACCTGTAGTTCCAGTTACTTGGAAGGCTGAGGCGGAAGGATCGCCGGAGCCCAGCAGGTCGCAGCCGGGAGCGGCCACTGCACTCCAGTCTGGGCAACAGAGTGAGACTCTAACTCAAAAAAAAAAAAAAAAAAAAAAGAGAGAAACAAATTTTACAACTAAAACATCTGAATTAAAAACCTCATTGGATGGGCCTAATAGAAGAATGTATATGAAAGAGGAAAGAATATGTGAACTTTATTATAATAGAGCAAGAGAAATGATCTAATCTGAAAAACAAAGAGAAAAAAAATGGGAAAAAAATAAAATAAACAGAGCCTCAGGGACCTGTGGGATAATACCAAAAGGTCTGACATTCATGTCATTGGAGGCTCAGAAACAGAGGAGAAAGACTGGTGAAGAAAAAAACACTTGAAGAAACAGTGGTGGAAAGTTTTCCATACTTGGTGACATACATAAAGTTAAAAATTCAGAAAGCTCTGTGATTGCCAAACAGGATAAACTCAAAGAAAACCATACCCAGATATAACATATACTAAATGTAAGCAGCCAAATTCAAAAGGCTATATATGCTTAGAACTGCATTTATATGATACTCTGGAAAAGGCAAAATTATAGGAACTGAAAGCAGATCAGCAACTGCCATGGCAGGGGTGGAGGAAGGAACAGGCAGTACAAGGGAGTTTTTGAAGGGTGATGGAATTATTGTATGTCTTCATATGATGTTGGTTATATGACTGTATACACTCGTCAAAACTCACATAAATGTACACCAGAGAGTGGTACTATATGCAAACTTTAAAAAAGTGAATAGAAACAAAAACAAAGGCAAAAAAATTATAAATGGACATAGGAGGGTTCAGGAGACTGCTGAATCCTTCCCTCAAATCACCCTCCCCCCCCCACTCCCATTCCTGGCCTGATGCGAAGTAGGATTTCAATTAAGTAAAAAGGGTGTTTGTTAGGAGGGTTGTGCATGGCTAAAGATAAAGGTCTTCCTTAACCAGAGGACCAGTGTACCATAAGGCACAGAGATTTGAAGAAAAGGATGAGGAAACTCAGAGCATTGGGATCTGATTACTGATTAGGAAGACATGACAGCAAGGACCCTTACTTTGGAAGGGTGATAAAGAATCACAGAGACTGAAGAGAGGTATGACAAAATGAGTTGGTCCCAAGGTATTTCAAAGGAACCCTGACATTTTCATTTTAGTGCTAATACTGACTTTAGTTCTCAAGACTTCTTATTACATCTAAAACAAAACAAGAAAACACGCAGCAGCAACCCTCAGTATGGAGCTACTGCACTCTGAATTTATCAGACTTCTTAGGAAATGGCATCTCTTGCTTCTCACCTTTTTTTTTTTTTTTTTTGAGTTGGAGTCTCACTCTGTCGCCCAGACTGGAGTGCAGTGGCCGCTTCCGGCCACCGCAGCCTCGACCTGCTGGGCTCCGGTGATCCTTCCGCCTCAGCCTTCCAAGTAGCCAGAATTACAGGCATGCACTACCATGCCCGGCTGATTTTTTGATTTATTGTAGAGATGAGGTCTCGCTGCCCAGGAAATTCACTCACCTCAGCCTCCCAAAGGCGCGGGATTACAGGCTGAGCCACCGAGCCCGGCTTGCTTCTCACCTTTTACACAAACACCTTATGGTGCTTGTTGTCTAGGCACTGATACAGGTTTATCCTTTTCCCTGTTTTACCAACATCTGTCTATATTCTGCTAGCTTCTTCCATTTGGCTTTTAATCGCAGATCAAATGATGTTTCTCATTTTGATTGGCTTTCTTTGTAAAATAAGGCTGATCATCCATATCTTTTATTCTGCCAGTCAGCTGTCTCTCCTCCTCCCAATGTATCCTGATCTCCCTTGGAGGACTAATTCTCTCACTAGCAATTCATGGACTTTTAGGGGAAGTGGCTCCAGGGATGCATTGTGAGTCTGGCTAATCAAAGAGCACAGCATACCCTGGGCCACAATGCTTAGGTGCAGAGACAACACTGGATGTGAACCAAACAGATCAGAGGTTCCAAAGTTACTGTAGCCATCTTTCAATCAGAGAGAGCCAGAAAATAAAGCCATCACTAAAGAAGAGAAGCTAAGAAATAAAGGGAAAACGAAGAGTCTGAAATATGCCCTCTGAGTTCAGGAATAAGTCCTTTCTATACTTCAGTGCCCTGCCCTTCCCTTGATGAGACATATTCTATGCCAATCAAGATACTCCTTGGAATGAGAACCCTGAATTGAAGTGGCAATCAGCTGGGAGCAGATTCACTGCACTTTGTCCTACAAAACCTGCTATCAATACTTGCTACCTGGATTCACTAGGTTGCACAAGTGTGTCCTGGCTTTTCAGTTTGCCCTTCAATTTTGTCAGCTACCTTATATCCTTTCAAATGTTCCTCTCCCTCCCCTATATAGTCACTTCCCATTGTGTAACCAAAGAATCCTGACACATGCAGTTAATCAACAATCTATTTATTTACGCCTAGGCTTACTCAGTAAGCACTGACTGGATGCAGCACTATTTAATTATGATTTGTCTTAAATAAACTAATCAAGTTCAGTATACATTTTGACCACTATAAAAATTACCTTAGTGTTACTATATTAACATGTCCACCACAAGTATGGGAGTTGTAAGTACTATTTTGTGAAAACCTTTATTTCATCTCTGAGTTTAAAGTAGCCACAAATTAGGTCACAAAGTAACAGTATAATTTTACCTTACTTTCACAATCATATATATGTGAAAGTAAATATATACATACATATATGAGGGGCGACCCCCCAAAAAAACAGAATTATCTTTTGGAGGGCAGGCCCCTACTAGGTAAGTATTCCAGGAACACATTGGCATCAGTGTACCAGCTAGTGTTGCTGAGAGACTGTGTACAGTTTCAGTGAACTTTTTTTTCTGAGATTCTTTAAATGCATTTGCTTTTATGATAGGTGATTTACAAGTATACCTGCCCACACCTCACTGAGTGTGTTTAGCAGTTTTTGACCAAAATGGCATGACCCCCACGCCCCACCTCCCTATTCATCCTATCTTGCCCCAGCAACTTTTTCTTGTTTTTCCAGGTGAAAAATGTCCTCAAAAGGAAACATTTTGCTGATGTGGAAGAGATGAAACAAAAACTGCAGAAGCACTAAAAGGCATCAAAATTGAGTTCTGAGCAGCAGAAAAAGCTTTTCAAAAAGTGTATTGCATCAAATGGAGAGTACTTTGAAGGAAACTGAAGGAACCCATAAATGAGAGCCTATTTTAATCCTCCCAATAAACTGGAGACTTTTCAATACTGCCACACGAACAAATAAAATTCACAGATGTGCCTAAATTCCAGGTTTTTTTGAGGTCCCCCCTTGAATATACTTTAAATATGCTTAAAAATAACAGAAGAAAATCTCCAACTAGTCTCTCACAAACAGTAGTCCTTGTATACATGCCACAGAGTGGTTATTAACAATGATCAGGATTTCACTGTTTGCTAGAAAATTAAAAAAATATGTACCAAGTATCCAATGATAAGCATAAAGCTTTTCCCAAAAGCGTCTACTTCCAACTACTAAGGAGTCTGAAGGTGGGGAACTATGCTGTTAACGTATTGCCTCTCGGCGCCAAACTCTTTTTGTCTGCTGTGTGAAAATGGATCTGTGACCTTTAACTGTTTTCCCTTTGCTAGCTGGCACAAAGTTCAACTTTTTCAGTAAAGGGCACTAGGGAGACATAGTGGGAAAAGACTTGTACTTCCTGGCTCAGGTGCTCCCTGACAGTCTCTTGCAGGCACCCCAGCTGTGTCACCCTTTGTAACTTTGTAGCATAGTACAAAAGTATTACTTAGTACCACTTATAGTGGTACAGAGTACAAAAGTGCTGAGACACTTTTCCCCAAAACTGTTTTCAAATTCCATCAACACAGCATCACGGTGACTTCTGTGCCACCCCATGAGCCACAGCCGTGGCCTCTCTAGCAAGGTCAGGGCCTTAGATCTGCCATTCCTGCATTCTCCAAAATTTGTTTTATTCTGAGTAGCCAATCTCTCATTTTTCTGATCCCATTACAGTTAACAGTTCATAGTAAACTTTCCCTGTTCACATTACGGTATGATTTCTCTCTCCTGACTGATAAAGTTCTCCTAAGGAACCCTCAAATGAGAGCCTATTTCAATTCTGCCAATAAACTGGAGAGTTTTTTAATACTGCCATGCCAATAAGTAAATAAAATGTTCTAAATGATGAATAAATTACATCAAAGTATAAAGC
Organism: Cephalopachus bancanus; assembly: GCA_027257055.1. NCBI lineage: Eukaryota > Metazoa > Chordata > Mammalia > Primates > Tarsiidae > Cephalopachus > Cephalopachus bancanus. The sequence continues at coordinate 1,403,259 of JAPVLO010000064.1, read as the reverse complement.
AACAAGCTGAATTTAATTACTAGCACAAAGACCTGAACTATCAAACCTGACAGATGGAATGAAATAATTCTTTTTGCATAAATTTGGCTAATATCACTAGCTCAGTTTTTTGTTTTTTTTTTTTTAATTTAGATTCAGGGGGTATGTGTGCAGGTTTGTTACACAGGTGTAGTTCATGACGGTGAGGTTTGGGCTTCTGTTAAGCCTGACCCCAGGTGGTGAGCATGGTATCCAATGGGTGGTTTTTCAGCTCTTATCCCCTTCTTCCTCCCTCATGTTTGCTGTTGCCATCCTTATGCCTGTGTGTACCCAATGTTTAGCTCCCACTTGTGAGAACCCACAGTATTCAGTTTTCAGTTTCTGTGATAACTCACATAGAATGATGGCCTCCAGCTGTACCTATGTTCTGAAAAGGACATGATTTTGTTCTTTTTTTTTTTTAATATATATTCCATGGTGTATATGTATCACATTTTCTTTATTCAGTTCACCATTGGTTGGCACTTAGGATGGTTCCACATTTTTGCTATTGTGAATAGTGCTGCAATAAACATGAATACAGATATCTTTTTGATACAATGATTTTTGCTCCTTTGGGTATATACCCAGTAGTGGGATTGCTGGTTCAAATGATAAATCAGTTCTTCAACAAATCTCCAAACTGCTTTCCACAGGGGTTGAACTAGCTTACATTCCCATCAACAGTGTATGAATTTTCCCTTTTCTCTGCAACCTTGCCAACATCTGTTGTTTTTTGCCTTTTTAATAATAGCCAGTGACTGATAAGAGATAGTATTTCGCTGTGGTTCTGATTTGCATTTCTGGTGATGTCGAGCATTTTATCATAGGTTTGTTGGCCACTTATATATCTTCTTTTTAAAAATGTCTGTCCATGTTCTTTGCCCACTTTTTTTTTTTTTTTGAGTTAGTCTCACTCTGTCGCCTAGGCTGAAGTGCAGTAGTATGATCACAGCTCACTGCAGCCTCCACCTCATGGGCTCAGGTCACCTTTCTGCCCCAGTCTCCCAAGTAGCTGGGACTATAAGTGCATGCCACCACACCTGGCTAATTTTTTGATATTATTGTAGACACAAGGTCTTGCTATGTTGCTTAGGTTGGTCTCAAAGTGCTGGAATCATAGGCATGAACCACCCTGCCTGGCCCCTTTGCCCACTTTTTAATGTGTTTTTGTTTTGTTTTTTTCTGTTGACACATTTGAGTTCCTTACAGATTCTAGATATAAGGCCTTTGTTGAATGCATCGTTTGCAAGTATTTTCTCTCATTTTGTGGGTGTCTCTTTACTCTGTTGATGGTTTTTTTTGCTGTGCAGAAGCTTTTTCACTTAATAAAGTACTAGTCAATTTTAGTTTTTGCTATTTGCTTTTGAGGACTTGGTCATGAATTTACTGCCTACGGTGAAGTCCAAAAAAGTGTTTCCTCTTTTCTTCTAGGATTTTTATAGTTTTTAGTTTGAGGTATTATGCTTAAGTCTTTAATCCCTCTGAGTTAATTTTTGCATATGATGACAAGTAGGTTTCGTTCTTCTGCACATGGTTAGCCAGTTTCCCCAGCTCCATTTGTTGAATAGGATGTCCTTTTGCCAGTGTTTATTTTTGTCAACTTTGTGAAAGATGAGGTAGTTGTAGGTCAGTGGTTTTATTTCTGGATTCTCTATTCTGTTCCATTGATCTATGTGTCTTTTTTTTTTTTTTTTTTTTTTAGGTGGAGTCTCATTGTGTTGCCCAGACTGGATTGCAAATTGCATGACCATGGCTCACCACAGCCTTGACTTCTTGGGCTCAGGCGACCCTTCTGACTCAGCCTTCCAAGTAGCTGAAGCTACAGGCATGCACCACCACACCTAATTTTTTTTTTCTTTTTTCTTTTTTTTAATGTAGAGATGATATCTTGCTATGTTGCCTAGGCTGATCTCAAACTCCTGAGTTCAAGCAATCCTTTTGCCTCAGCCTCCCAAAGTAGTAAGATTGTAGGCATGAGCTACCATGTCCGGCCATTGTGTCTATTTTTGTACCAGTATCACGCTGTTTTGGTTACTGTAGTCTTGTAGTCAAGTTTGAAATCTGCTAATGTGATGTCTCTGGCTTTGATATTTTTGCTTAGGATCAGTTTGGTTATTCGGGCTCTTTTTATCTTCCACATGAATTTAAGTATTGTCTAGATATGTGAAAAAAGATGCTAGTTTGATAGGAATTGTGTTGAATCTGTAGATTGCTTGCTTTAGCCAGTACAGACATTTTAACAATCTTGATTCTTCCAATCCATGAGCGTGGGCTGTTTTAACATTTGTTTATGTCATCTTTCTTTCATCTGCATTTTGAAGTTTTCATTGTAGAGATCTTTCACCTCTTTGGTTTAGATGTATTCCAAGGTATTTTTTTTTTCCTCTGGCTATTGTGAATGGGACGACTGTGTTTTGGATTTGGTTCTCAGTCTGTTTGTTGTTGATATATAGGAAAGCAACTGATTTTTGAATTTTGATTTTATATCCCAAGACTTTACTGAAGTCACTTATTAGAGCTAGGAGTATTTTGGTATCATCTTTTGGATTTTCAAGATATAGAATCACATCATTTAATTTAAGTTTCTCTTTTCCTATTTGGATACCTTTTATTTCTTTCTCTTGCCTGATTGATCTGGCTAGGACTTCCAGTACTCTTTTAAATAGGAGTGGCCAGGCTTTTTTTTTTTTTAACTCCATGATATTTCTATGTTCTGGAACTTGTGGTACATTGAGCAAGTTTAGAAAAGGTTCTTCTTCATGATTATGAAAAAGAAAGGACAAAGTCCCAGCAACATATAAGCATCAGTCAGTCGCTGAAGTGATGAAACAGAGCCCAGGGTACTTGTCAATGTGAGAACTGGACTGCAGATGACCTCCAGGGTAACTTTCTATTCAAAGAGTCTGTAATTTTGTGGACCAAAAGGACTCTTAACTGTGTAGATTCAGTTTCAGCAGCCATAAAACTAACTTGTGCTCAAAGTTGGCTTCTAATTTGGGAGACCAGAGAGCATATAAGACTGGACAGAAATAGCTTAATGACAATCTGCACAAGGGAAAAATCAAATATAAAAAGAGATGATACCACCACCCATCAAGTCCCTTGATCCAGAAACATCTATGAAGCCCAGGGTTTGTAAGTGAGGACAGTAGAAAAGAAGGTTTTAAGGGTATGTGCTACAGTAATAAGCTGATAAAGAACGTGAATGTCTGCCTAAATTGTTCCTATACTGAAACTTAAGATAGAAAAAAAATATATGACTAATTATACTGGTGCAGGAAAAAAACCCCACAGGTACTAAAAGGTTTTATTTCACATTAAAAATGTGAACTAAAAAAACTTATATTTCAGAAATGATAAGAAAACCTACCTGAAAAAAATCAGTTAGAAAAAAATTTTAATTTTCTATTTTATTTTCAAATACACATCAGGTTCAGATGGCAAAAAATAAAAAAAATAAAATCTAGACAGAGATCTTAAAGGAACTACCTAATTAAGAAAAAAAGTATTCTATTGTTTACTGTTCTGACATATATAATCAAGTTTAGTCATTTATTCAACAAACATGAAGCTGATATACTGATTACAGGGACCAAACAGAGATCACATCTTGGACCCTGACCTGCTTAGTTCCATACTTTGTATACTGACATATATTGATTAGTTATAGCTTATTGTTTATGCACCTTAAGCTACTGTCTGGAAATTACTGCCTTAATATTCAAAGTATGTAAGTGTGTATGAATTGTGTATCTGATACCAGTGGGTACTGTTTATATATCAATTTTATTATCTAAACAACATTTTTTCCTATTGCCTGTATAAGTGCAAAACATAGCCATTCTAAAAAGCAAATGTTTTCTATTACTCTCATAAAGTCAATTTCTAATTTCTTTTAAAAAGTCTAGAACTTATCTCTTCCACAGACTTTAATAAAACCACAATAATGGATTCATAACTATTCAGAGTTAACCTACAATTTGCTCTACAGTGACAGCAATTAGTGAGTCACCAAATTATCTTACTTTTTTTTTTTTTTTTTTTTTTTTGAGTTGGAGTCTCACTCTGTCGCCCAGACTGGAGTGCAGTGGCCGCTCCCGGTCACTGCAGCCTCGACCTGCTGGGCTCCGGCGATCCTTCCGCCTCAGCCTTCCAAGTAGCTGGAATTACAGGCGTGCACTACCACGCCTGGCTGATTTTTTGATTTATTGTAGAGATAAGGTCTCGCTGCCCAGGCGGGTCTCGAAACCACAGGCTCAGGCAATCCACTCACCTCAGCCTCCCAAAGGCATGAAATTACAGGCTGAGCCGCCGAGCCCGGCTTATCTTACTATTTGATTCAATGTCTTTCTCTGTCCTTTATGGATTCTTATTAACCATGAGAGCACGTGTCTGTTCTAAAAGGGAAGAAAAAGTTACCCTAGCACTCAGGTCCCAAAATAAGTTTTGTAGGGGGAACATCACACAAGCAACATAGCCATGCACTGGACAGCTGCTCTTATGCCTCAGCATGTGTACAAGGTAGGCTTTACTAAACCATCTCTTGCAGTCTCTTGGTAGTCAGAAAGCATGCTGGGAAAACTTAGGGAATTCTCAATAAGTCAGCAATTCTCTGAGGCACCAAAGCAACACTGTCCAAGTGTGAAGGTTGCTGATAGTTCTGCTTAATACAAAGAAAAAACTTAGAAAATCAAACAGTTCTCCACAAATACCGAATTCCAACTGGAAAACTGAAAAAAATACCAGGGCAGTGGACAGTTTGAGGTGATAGTCTTTGGAGAAACTAATGACATCAAGAGCTGTCACTTACTAAGTTCTAGGAAGGACTTCGAAATAGATAAGCTCATTCACTCCTCAAAACAGTCTTGTTGAAATGGATATCGCCTGCATTTTAAAAGAGAGGAATCTGAAGCTCAGAGGATCTCAGTGAGAAGGTCAATATACTGACACAGATAGTAAATGACAGAGCTGTCGTTCAAGCTGAGGTTTGATTGAATTCCAAGCGTATGCTGTATCCACTATACCACACTGTATCCCTATAGAGCACATTTTTTTTATTGTAGTCCAAAAGTGAGACCCATATGCTTCAGATTTACAAAAAACTGAGAGTAAGGTTAATATCATTTTTTTAGACACTGAAGAGCCTGATTAAAACAGTCTCTTAGATGATATATTAGAGTACAAACAAAGCTGTTATAACAAAGAGATCCCAAATACAATGTCTTCAAGATGTTTCTCCTACACAGTCCAGAGGCTGGCCAGGAATCCTTGTTCCATGGAGTCATCTAGGGAACCTGACTCCATTTTATTCACCAGAGGAAGGCAAAGAAAAATGGCAGAACAAATCATTTCCTTTTTGGTTTATGCCCTGGAAGTTTACATATTATTTTACATATTATTTCACATATTGCTCACATCCAATTGATCAAAATTTGTTCATATCTAGACCCAAGGAAGGCTGAGGAAAATGTCTCTAGATGTGCCCATCTAAAACTTCTTCCACAAGGAAGATAGGAGAATGTATTCAGGGAGATAAAAAGTCTCTGGAACTAATGGATAACCTCTTCACCACTACACAGAGATAAAAAATAGATAATTTTTCTAAAACACATACACATACAGACATAAACTTGAGTTTGTGTGTTACTTGAACTAGCGATATATAAATCAAGTCCCCAACATTTGACTCCAGAGAGTATGACCAAAATTACTTTAGGCAGAAAATTCTTCAAGGGATCAAGAGTCACTAGTCACCTGCTATAATTACAGAAAAATTGTACTACTGCTTCCACAGAACGAGCAATACAGGTTTTTGGTAAATCTTCCAGAATTAATCTGTTACAAAATGTCAAATTTTATATCTAACCTAAGATGCCTTCAAATATAAACTGTACCATTATTTTATGCACCACTAAGAAAGAAAAATGCTGCCAATTACACCGTGATATATGCCATTTACTGTAAGATGTATGCCTATTTCAGAGGTGTTAAAAAACGGGAAACATGTTTCTTAGAACAAATGAAATACATTATGGCCCTGCAGTAACAAATCAAACTGATCTACCCTATAGAAATTACTGAATAAAAACCAATTAAATTTTGGAAGACAGCCTGTAATCCCGTGCCTTTGGGAGGCTGAGGCAAGTGGATTGCCTGAGCCCGCGGGTTCAAGACCCACCTGGGCAGCGAGACCTCATCTCTACAATAAATCAAAAAATCAGCCGGGCGTGGCAGCGCACGCCTGTAATTCCAGCTACTTGGAAGGCTGAGGCGGAAGGATCGCCAGAGCCCAGCAGGTCGAGGCTGCGGTGGCCGGGAGCAGCCACTGCACTCCAGTCTGGGCGACAGAGTAAGCTCCAACTAAAAAAAAAATTTTTTTTTGGAAGACAAATTATTATTACAGTTGCTATTAAGTCATTCTTTATGGTAATAATATAAACAAATACCTATATTATACTGAGGCCATATCTATACTATTACGAATTTTGAGAAAATGAATTCTGTGGGAAAGAAAGACAACTCCCTTCATGATACATTAATTAGAGCATGCTAAGAAGTGAGGGTTGCTATGAGAGCCCATGGGGGAAGATCATGGCTAGTCAGGAGGTCACAGGTTTCCTATGGAAGTGAGCGGAGTTCTGAAGGAGAAGCAGTGGCATGGCAGGGGACAACATGCATGAAAGCTCTATGATGGGAAGAAACATGTTTGAGAGATAGCAAGGTTAAGTAGGAGGCCTAAAGGACGGGAAGCAATGGAAGAAATGGCTAGAACCAGGCTGGTGGGGTAGACTTGGGTATAAGTTTTTTGGTCTTTATCTCAGAGCAACGAGAAGCCAATGAAGAATTTTAAGCAAGAGAGTAACAATCATATTTGTATTTTTATGAAATAATTCTGGTTACTATACAAAGAATGTATTGTTAAGAGTGGTGGACTAGTGGAAACCAATGAGTAGGCTACTACAGTCAGTCTAAGAGCATTCTGACTTGAGTTTAGATGTGTTTGTTTAGATATGGGTAACAATAGAGAATTGAGGGATACAAAGCAGGATTTGAACACTATTTAGGAGATAAAATGATCAGGACTTGGTAATAAATTGGATATGATGAGCATAAGGGAGAGGGAGGTATCAAGCACAATCCCTAGGTTTCTCACCAGTTGGACTAAAAAAGAGTACAATGGGCTGGGCTCAGTGGCTCAGCCTGTAATCCCAGCACTTTGGGAGGCTAAGGCGAGAGGATCGCTCTGAACCCGCTGGTTCAAAACCAGCCTGGGCAACTTGGTGAGACTTCATCTCTACAACAAATCAATAAATTAGCCAGACATAGCAGCACGCGCCTGCAGTTCCGATTACTCGGATGGTTGAGGCGGAAGGATTGCTGGAGCCCAGCAGGTGGAGGTTGGGTGGCCGTGAGCATACCACTGCACTCCAGCCTGGGCGACAGAGTGAGACTCCAAATGAAAAACAAAAGAGTATGATGGCAACATTCACTGAGATATACACCGGTGAAGGATATATTGAGTTTGAGATGCCTAAGACATAAACTGGGGAAGGGAGCTGGCAGCTGACTGAAGAAAAATCTTAGGAGATGTCCACATGGAAATAGAAATCAAAGCTAGGATCATAACTGAGATTAGGTAGGGAAGGAGTTTCAGACTATACAGAAAAGAGAGCCTGGGATAGAGGCTTAAGGAACATCAGCACTTAAAGGTCAGGCTCAAAAGGATGATTCATTCATTCAAACATCCATGCATTATTTATGCATCAATTATTTATTAATAACTGGCCACAGCCGGGCTCAGTGGCTCAGCCTGTAATCCCGTGCCTTGGGAGGCTGAGGTGAGTGGATTGCCTGAGCCTGCGGGTTCGAGACCTGCCTGGACAACTTGGTGAGACCTCATCTCTACAATAAATCAAAAAATTAGCCGGGCATGGTAGCGCATGCCTGTAATTCCAGCTACTTGGAAGGCTGAGGCAGAAGGATCTCAGGAACCCCAGCAGGTCGAGGCTGCAGATTGAGACTCCAACTAAAAAAAAAAAAAAAAACTGGCCACAACGTGCTTGTTTTAGGTATAAAGATATCCAGTGACAAAATACATAAGATCCCTATTATCAAGAGTTTACATTTTGGTGGGTAAACAAATAAAAAATACAAGTAAGTAAACAAAGTCATTTCAGTTTGTTATAAGTGCTATGAAGAAAATAAAATTGGCACTGTGACCAAATTCCATGAGTGGCACTGATATCAGTTAGGAGATTTCCAGAATAATGAGTAACTGCTGAGAAAGTCCCAAAGTACAATCTTTCCTGAATTTACGTCAGAGTTGCTTTCCAGGGAAATTCAGTATAAATTACAACAGTACAAAAAACTATATACATGTAAAACAGATTCTGAACTTAAATGACAAGTTTTTTTTAACCTATATAAATGTCCAGAGCAGTATTCAAAAGTCATAAAGGATGCAATAGCAGTTCTGATTGCATAAGGCTAATCCAGGCACCACAGAACACCTAGGATCCCTGGCTCCTACCCACTAAATGCCACTGTGCCGAACCCCAATGTGACAACCCCACACACTTCCACACTTCACCAAGGGGCTAGTCCTTCCTCTGTTGAGAATTACCACTTTAAGACAACAAAGTAGCCAGGCTCGGTGGCTCAGCCTGTAATCCCGCGCTCTGGGAGGCTGAGTGGATTGTCTGAGAATGGGGGTTCGAGACCCGCCTGGGCAACTTGGCGAGACCTCATCTCTACAATAAATCAAAAAATTAGCCGGGCATGGTAATGCACACCTGTAGTTCCAGCTACTTGGAAGGCTGAGGCGGAAGGATCACCGGAGCCCAGCAGGTCGAGACTATGGTGGCTGGGAACGGCCAACTGCACTCCAGTCGGGGTGACAGAGTGAGACTCCAACTCAAAAAAACAAAAACAAAAACAAAAGACAACAAAGTAACATTGTACTGAGTGACACAAATTCCAAGAACCGGAGAAGCTCTGAGATCCACAGACTAATGAATTTTAGTTATAAACATTTCTAACTTCACTTCCAATGAAATTCAATCTTTCATTCAGTACATATTTACTGAGAGTGTACCACGTGCTATGCAATGCTCTAAGTTCCTGCCTCCCTGGAGCTTACAGTTCAGAAAATCATAGTAAACACAACTTCTTGAAATGAAGATGACCCAGAATGTAGCTCTTACATTTTAAATCTATACACCCTTGCATCTGAGATAAAAGTACAAAAAGTTTCCTTGAAAATTAATGTCATTTTCCCCATTAACTGCTACTCATTTCATGTACCATTAAATAGAACTTAAACATTTAGCAACTGATGAATGCTGTCCAACATTTTTGCTGTCCAAAAAAGCAAATGTGTAGTTTCAAATCTTACCAAAGAAGTTTTTGCAATTAAATAAAGACGCTAATTATAACTGAGCCTTAGCCGACTCGATGGCTCAGCCTGTAATCTCAGCTCTTTGGGAGGCTGAGGTGAGTGGATTGCTTGAGCCCACGGGTTCAAGACCCGCCTGGGCAACTTAGCGAGACCTCATCTCTACAATAAATCAAAAAAATCAGCCGGGCACGGTAGCGTGCACCTGTAGTTCCAGCTACTTGGAAGACTGAGGCAGAAGGGTTGCCAGAGCCCAGCAGGTCGAGGATGTGGTGGCTGGGAGCGTGCCACTGCACTCCAGCCTGGGTGACAAGAGTGAGACTCCAACTAAAAAAATAAAATTAAAAATTTAAAAATTAAAAAAAAAAATAACTGAGCTTTTTTTGGACTCTAAATGAGACAAAAGAAGAGAAAAAGCAAAAAGGGAAGCTATGAGCTTTAACTGCGGAATCAAAGTACTGGAGCAATCTTCTGTGAGAACAAGTCAGATGCAGAGAAGAAATTCTGATGCGGGGAAGAAAATGCAATGAAAGACTAGCTGGTAAAGATTACTGATTAGCACAGTACCGCCAGTACGAAGCAGTTGATTATTACCTTAATTTACACTCTCAAGAATGCTTCAGTTTAGGAAATTTTCTAAACATTAAAAAAAAAACTTTATATAAAATTTTATATTATTTTTCCTTTTTTTTTTTTTTTTTGAGTCGGAGTCTCACTCTGTCGCCCAGACTGGAGTGCAGTGGCCGCTTCTGGCCACCGCAGCCTCGACCTGCTGGGCTCCGGCAATCCTTCCACCTCAGCCTTCCAAGTAGCCGGAATTACAGGAGCGCGCTACCACACCCGGCTAATTTTTTTTTTGATTTATTGTAGAGATGAGGTCTCGCCTGCTCAGGCGGGTCTCAAACCCGCGGGCTCAGGCAATCCACGCACCTCAGCCTCCCAAGGGTGCGGGATTACAGGCTGAGCCACCGAGCTGGTTATTTTTCCATTTTTAACAAAGTATTCTCATATTAAACAAGTTTCACAAATGCAATTTTTTTTATTTTTTGAGTCAGAGTCTCATTCTATCACCCATGCTGGAGTGCAGTGGTGGTATGCTCACGACCACCCAGAATCGACCTGCTAGGCTCTGGTGATCCTTCCGCCTCAGCCTTCCAAGTAGTTGCAACTACAGGCACATGCTACTACGCCTGGCTAATTTATTGATTTACTGTAGAGATGAGGTCTCACCAAGTTGCCCAGGCTGGTCTCGAACCAGCGGGTTCAGGCAATCCTCTCGCCTCAGTCTCCCAAAGTGCTGGGATTACAGGCTTGAGCCACCTTCCCCGGCCACAAATATAATTTTTAATGACAACAATATCTTCATTGCATAGATGGACTATAATTTACTTAATTTCCCTGCTGCTTATTTTGGTGTTTCCATTTTATGCTATTTTTAGGACTAATTCCCTTTGTAGTTGGTTCTGTATTTGCAATTATTCCAGTTTGTTCTGTATTTGTGATTATTATCTTAAGAGAGATTTCCAGAAGCAGACTTTCTAAAACAAAGGGTATAATTAAGGGTTTCTTTACCAAACTGTTATTTAAAACATCTCAATAATCTATTTTTATTAGCTGAGTACAAGTGTGCTTATTTCAAAACACTTTCCTAAGCACTGGGTTTACAATTTTTTATCTTTGCAAATCTGATAGAAAAAGGATTTCAATGGCCTTAATTTACAATTCTTTGATTACTGATGAACATTCAATTCCCCATATTTGTCAAGTTCCATAAATTTCACTTTCTGTTAATCACCCTCTTTATTCTGGCCCATGTCTTGAATTCTTAGTGAGCTTTTTCTTTATAAATTTTAAGGAGTTTATACAGGTTAAATAGATTAACCTTTTATCATGTTGCTATAAATATTTTCTCCACTGTTAGCTTGCCTTGTAATTATTTCTGACATTCCTAAGTTTTAAAATTCTGATAAAATTCCACACACAAAAAAACTTTCATGACATTTTACTTTTATGTACAGAAACCATTCACATTTGCTTTTTTTTTTTTTTGAGTTGGAGTCTCACTCTGCCATCCAGACTGGAGTGCAGTGGCTCTCAGTCACCGCAGCCTTGACCTGCTGGGTTCTGGTGATCCTTCCACCTCAGCCTTCCAAGTAGCTGGAACTACAGGCACACGCTACCACACCCGGCTAATTTTTTTGATTTATTGTAGAGATGAGGTCTCACCAAGTTGCCCAGGCTGGTCTCGAACCCGCGGGCTCAGGCAATCCACTCACCTCGGCCTCCCAAAGTGCTGGAATTACAGGCTTAGCCACCGAGCTCAGACCAAATTTGCTTTTATTGTCTTAAATTTTTTTCTTTTATACAGATAATACTCTATTTAAAGTTCATTATGGTATATAGTAGACACAAGGCTCTATCTCGTTTCTGTCTTAATCAAGTAGCTAATAGTACCTAGGTGTCATTTAGTGCCCCAGGACTAAATAATCCTTCTGTTCTCTACTCAGTTGTGACACTGACTCTTCAAATATCAAATTCACATATAACCAACAGACCTGAAGATCACTCTGCTCCATTAATAACTATATGCAGCCGCGTGCGGCACTCGCAGCCTGCCGGCGCTGCCATGGCGCACATCACCATCAACCAATACCTGCAGCAGGTGTATGAAGCAATTGATACCAGGTACGGAACGTCGTGTGCTCAGCTGGTGTCTTTTAAGCATCCTCATGTTGCAAACCCGCGGCTTCAGATGGCCTCTCCAGAGGAGAAGTGTCAGCAAGTCCTGAAACCACCGTATGATGAGATGTTTGCAGCTCATTTGAGGTGCATGTATGCGGTGGGGAACCACGACTTCATAGAGGCCTACAAATGCCAGACCATGATCATCCAATCATTCCTGCAGGCGTTCCAGGCCCACAAAGAGGAAAACTGGGCTCTGCCTATTATGTATGCGGTGGCGCTTGACCTTCGAGTATTTGCCAATCACACAGATCAGCAGTTGGTCAAGAAGGGAAGTAGTAAAGTTGGGGACATGTTGGAAAAGGCAGCGGAACTGCTGATGAACTGCTTCCGTGTCTGCGCCAGTGACACTCATACAGGCAGAGGACTCTAAGAAGTGGGAAATGCTGTTTCTGGTGAACCAGTTGTTTAAAATTTACTTTAAGATCCACAAACTCCATTTATGCAAACCACTGATTAGAGCCATCGACAGCTCCAATCTGAAAGACGATTACAGCACTGCGCAGAGAGTGACATAAAAGTACTACGTTCGGTGCAAGGCTATGTTTGACGCGACTTTAAGCAAGCTGAGGAGTATCTGTCCTTTGCCTTTGTGCACTGTCATGGCTCCAGCCAGAAGAACAAAAGGATGATTCTGAGCTGTTTGCTCCCGGTGAAGATGCTGCTGGGCCATATGCCAACCATCGAGCTCTTGAAAAAGTATCACCTCGTGCAGTTTGCGGAAGTCGCCAGAGCTGTAAGCGAAGGCAGTCTGCTGCTGCTCAACAAGGTGCTGGCCAAGCACGAGACCCTCCTCATCCGCTGCAGGATCTTCCTCATCCTGGAAAAGCTGAAGACCATCACCTACCGGAACCTCTTCAAGAAAGCGTATTTGCTTCTCAAAACGCACCAGTTGTCTTTGGATGCCTTTCTGGTGGCCCTGAAGTTCACACAGGTAGAGGACGTGGTTGGTCCAGTGCATTCTGGTCAACCTGATATACATGGGTCACATCAAAGGCTACATATCGCATCAGCACCAGAAGCTGGTTGTCAGCAAGCCGAACCCGTTTCCCCCGCTGTCCACGGTGTGCTGAGTGTACAAGACAACCCTGAGGACGGCAGAGTACTCCTCCTTGGACTGTGGTGGCACCGGTGAGGCGAGGCCTATGTCACGACCTGACTCTTTAGCTGGAACTCTTTGGACTCCCCCCAAGGACCCTGAGACCGAGTTTTCCAGCACACGCAAGTGATCTCTGTCATCGTTTGTAACTGACGGCAGCTCAGAGAACACAGAACTGATGGCTCTGGGTTCTAGGAAGCTTCTTTGAAGGACACTGAAGACGCTTTGTCACACGCTGTCCCCAAAGGTGTTTCATAACTTTTGTAGCTCTTTGTATAAAAGGCATTCCCATTGTGAACAAGTGGCATGTTCTTCCTTATATCTTCCTAATTCATCTATTTTATATATTAAATATGAGCATTTGATGTCATAAATAAATAAATAAATAACTGTATGCTTCTGCCAGGACCATACTATTTGATTATTCCACCATACTATTTGATTATTCCAGTTTCACAAAATTTGGGTAATCTGCTACCACTAGTTTTCCCTTCAATAGGCTTTTTTAAAATTACGTATTCTTTTATCTTTTGAATGAAATTTACAACCATTTTGCCATGTTCCAAGAGAAGAATATGCATTTTTTAAAAATTAGAATTGCGCTGGGCTCAGTGGCTCAGCTTGCAATCCTGCGCCTTCAGGAGGCTCAGGTGAGTGGATTGCCTGAACCCGCGGGTTCAAGACCCGCCTGGGCAGCGAGACCTCATCTCTACAATAAATCAAAAAATCAGTCAGGCGTGGTAGCGCGCGCCTGTAATTCCGGCTATGCGGAAGGCTGAGGTGGAAGGATCACTGGAGCCCAGCAGGTCGAGGCTGCGGTGGCTGGGAGCGACCACTGTACTCCAGTCTGGGCGACAGAGTGAGACTCCAACTAAAAAAAAAAAAATTAGAATTGCTTTAAGCCTAAAACTTGACTGAACCAAAAGTTCTGTTGGATTTAATTTTCTTTTTTCTTTTTATTTGAAAGGTGGGGTACTATTAAGGATTAGGTATATAAATGGTCATCATACAGGTAAAGTTTGGGCCTCCCTTTGGTACCCACTTTGCCTGGTTTAAGATCAGGTATCCTTATCGACATTGTGTCCCGCTTCCCCTCCCGCCCCCCGCTCCAGCAGTCTCTTGCTACTGCCAATCCCTTTCTTATAGTATTATGGTAAATGTTCAGGGTTTGCTTATTAGTGGGAACATGAGGTACTCTGTTCTTTGTTTCTGTGATAGATCACTGGATTAATTTTCTTATTTGAGAACATCTCTCCATTTATTTTTTTCTCTTTCAGTGAAATTGTCATTTTCTTCACGTTTATTTCCTGTACATATTAAGCTTATTTCTATATAGTTTGTGGTTGTTTTCATTGTTATTATGTATTGGGTCAAGTATTCTATGCATTGCCTAAATGGTTACTGATGGTAGGTAACAAGTAAAGTTGCTAATTTACCTACATTGCATCAAATAACTTCTCAGCTGATCATCTTGGGTTTTCTGGGTATACAATCTGTAAATATCAACCATCTGTTCACCTCCTAATTTCTATTTCATGTTTTAGTAGTCAGAATTCTATGATTCCCCTAAGATTCCTGGTGTACACATATACTTTCCCTTAGTCACTCAAACAAACATGAATCTAGGTATTATTTGAAGGGACTTTGCAGATATAATTCAAATCCCATATCAGCTGAGAAGACTATCCAGGTGGATCTGACCTAATCAAATAAACCCTTTAAATCTGGGTTTAGAGGTCAAAGAGAGAGGAAGTCAGAAGTTCCAACTATGAGAAGGATTCAACAGGATTTCAATACTGGTTTGAAAATGGAGGCTGTTAAGCCAAGAACATGGCTAGTCTAGGAGTTGACAGCAATTCCACTGGCAGTTAGCAGTGAAACAAAAACCTAAGTCCTATAACTGCAAGGAACTGAATTCTGTCAACAAGAATGAGCCTGGAGGCAGATTCTTCCCCAGAACCTCCATACGAGAATTTAGCCTGGCCAATTCTTAACCTCGAGGGGACTTGTGATACCATAAACAGAGATCTAGTCATGCCATGCTAGCTCTCTGGTGTACAGAACTGTGAACTAGCACTGATTGTCCTTTAAACCTCTAAGTTTGTGGTAATTTATTATGTAGCAAAAGAAAACTAATACACCTGTCTTATTTAATTGGCCTAGATTTAAAGGACCATGTTAAAGAAGGTTAAATAGAAATGTTGTTAGTAAGTTTTAGCAGTCGGGGAATAGTCAAGCGTCAAAAACCACATCAGTAATTTGAACACGATGGATTTAACATAAAGATTTGTTAACCAGTAAAGGGTGGTTATGTTTTAAGAATTTGTTTGTTTTTTTAAAAAAGGTCATGAAGGGGTCCAGAAGGAGAAAATGCAGAAGGCAGATATTTACTAGCTCCAAGCTGCAGATGTGTAAATAAGAGGCCAAGAACTTAGAAAAGGATCCCTCCACATAGGACTGAAGAGTGTGTGACCGCCAAAGAACACACGCAGCTGAAGAGTAGTAACCAGACCAGCAGAGGGCACAGGTAAGAGTTGGTCCATAGGAGAGTTCTGCTAGGAGGTGGGAAAACTTCCTTGAGGATTCAGGTAGGTCAAAACTGCTTCCTAAGTACACTGAGGTGAGCACTGCCAGGTATCCTCTATGCTAGCTGGCTGACTGCTGTGCCAAAAACAAGTGCACTGGAAGCAAAGAGAGAAGCCCCTTTTGTTCCTCTTTTCCTCTTACACTAAGCATTTAGTGCCTTCTATTGACAAGGACTAACACGAAGTCAACTAGCCAAAGGGAAATATTTACAGTGCCCAGCTCCAATATGAAAAGTAGGGCATAGAGATGGATTTGAATTTACACAGACTGGGAACTGAGCAACAAATAAATAACTGGCACAGTCAATTACTAACTGGACTACGTGACTTCCATGCAAACCCTCTACACACATCTGAATTTACATAAAGTATCAAAACAATTGTTTCCATCTAACAACATGAAGATATCTTCCTATAAATAAACATGTTCTTACCTTCTCCCCAAAATGAGGAGCCACAGTCCTAACAGTCACTGTATTCATCACTGACTATATTAATTACTCCTTAAAATTCAGTTACAATCCAATAAATATTTCACTCTTTAAAGACTGAATTGTTAGCCAGGCTTGGTGGCTCAGCCTGTAATCCTGCGCTTTGGGAGCCTGAGCCCACGGGTTCGAGACCCACCTGGGCAACTTGGCGAGACCTCATCTCTGCAATAAATCAAAAATCAGCTGGGTGTGGTAGCGCATGCCTATAGTTTCAGCTACTTGGAAGGCTGAAGCGGAAGGATCACTGGAGCCCAACAAGTCGAGGCTGCAGTGGCCAGGAGTGGCCACTGCACTCCAGTCTGGGTGACAGAGTGAGACTCCAACTCCAAAATAAATAAATAAAGATTGAATTGCTAAATTAACTTCCAGTAGTTTGTATATAAAATAAAGGGAAGAACAGAAAGTTAATACATATAAACATACAGACACAACAAGAAAAATATGCTAAGTTACTTGTTTCTGTAATTGGTCATGAGGTCATGGATGGTGACCCTGACTTTTTTCTACCATCCATTCCTACATTTTCTTTATCCTCAATCAGAACATCTGCTAGTCAGGGTTCTCAGCATAACAGGATGACCTTAACCTTCATTCCTGAAGGATCTGGCCCCTCAATAAACCTGCTCTTGGGGATGGGGGGAGGTTACTGCAGCTTTTCATGACACTTTAATACTGTACTTAGAAGTACTAAGAAACACTCCAGAGAATCTCCAGAATTACAAACATTGTCCTCCTTGCCCTCATTGTACACTATTACTCCATTTTTCCTTAGTAATCAAGATTAAGCACTCCAGTTAGTAGAGTAACTTATTTTCCCTGTTGGTTAAGTGGCATAAAAAGCCCCAAATGGGTGGTAGCCTCATCTTTCAATTCAATAAAACCCTTCTGTGTCCTCTAGTAGAAACATTCTCTACTTGGAAAATGAGAACTCCAGATCCTAGCAGAACTCAAAGTTGCTAGAATGGGAAGCAGAAATTCTAGGAGTGGGTTATTAGGTATAATAGTGGAGACTGATTTCAGGGTTTTACTATTAAGTATAATATGACAGCTGATCTGTGAATTTATGCCATATTAAACAAATATCTTGTTCTTTCTAATTTGTGTCTAACAGAAGAAACAGATACTGAATTTATCTTTTTCTCCTTTTGATTGATTTTTGTATTTTGAAGCTATGTTATTAGATACATACATATTTCTTAATGAATGAACTCATTTTTCATTATGAAATGTTCTTTATTTCAAGGGATGTATCTTGCCTTAAAGCCCACTTTCTTATCACCTTAACTGACCATCTTGCTACTTATTTTGAACTTGTCCCATACATTCCATGCTCTTTTTTTCTCCCTTTTCTTCTTTTGGACACTAAGTAGTTTGTATCATTCTATTTCCCTTCCCCTTCACTATTAGATTGGTAGCTATTATCTTTCTATCGTTTTAGTGGTTATTCTAGGGTAGATTTTATTAACTTGAGCTCCATGAATACACTGTGACCTGCAGAAAATATTCTGAATGTCTATTTTTTTTTCAATTCTTACAAGGATGGTACGTAGCTTAGTGCCATTCTAGATGCAAAGATGTTAACTCACAAAATACAATGATTGAGCACAGTGGGTCATGCCTGTGATCCCAGCACCCTGGGAAACTGCGGTGGGAGGAATGCCTGAGCTCAGGCATTTGAGGCTGCAGTGAGCTATGATTGCACCACTGCACTCCAGCCTGGGTGACAGAGCAAGACCCTGTCTCTTAAAAATATACATATAAGTATATGTACATATGCATATTTATTTTTATATATCTATTATATATGTGTGTATACACACACACACACACACACACACACAACACACACACACACACACACAATGGATACGTTGGCACAGATGTCTTAGTTTGTTCTGACTGCCATTAACAAACATAACATGGACTGGGTGGTCTATAAAAGAAACATTTATTTCTGATGGTTTTGGAAGCTGGGAAGTCCAAGACTAGGGTGCTAGCACGGTTAAGTTCTGGTTAGGGTCTTCCTCCTGGCTTGCTTACAGATGGCTGTTTTCTTGCTGTGCCCTCATATGTCAGAGAGCAGAGAAAAAGAAACAAGCTCTCTCTTCTTACAAGGGCATGAATCCTATTCATGAAGGCTCTACCCTCTCATTGGAGGCTAGAATTACAACATATAAGTTTTGGAAGGACCCAAATATTCAGTCCACAACACCTAGGGTTTTGCAAACTTTTTATTTTATTTTATTTTATTTTATTTTGGTAGAGACAGGGTCTTGCTATGTTGACCAGGCTGGTCTCGGAACTCCTGGCCTCAAATGATACTCCCACCTCAGCCTCCCAAAGTACTAGGATTTTAGGCATGAGCCACCATGCCCAGCTGACAAACTTTTTCTAACAAGGGCTAGATAGTAAATGTTTTGAGTTTTGTAGGCTATAAGGTCTCGGTAGCAGCTACTCAATTCTAGTGTTGTAGCATGAATATAGTCATAGACAATATGCAAACAAATGGGCCTGGCTGTGTTCCAATAAAATGTTAACTACTAAAACAGGTGACAGGCTAGATTTGGCCCAGAGGCCAAAGTTTGCTGAAGCCCATTGGCTGAAATTTGAGCATTAGGATGTGATTCTCCCACTAAATGTGGTTAAGAAATATTGCCCTAGTTATTACATAATGTATCACCTGACTCATTACAAAGGCCTTAGGACATTTAAACCACATTTACCTTTGTGATACTGTGAAACATATATTTGGTCTTCCACACCATTTTCTGGCATACAACTTCTAAAATCCTTAGCAACTCTAAAATGATGTCTTTTTGTATGCAAGTGAGTTGACTGATGGCTGGGAGGGGAAAGGCTGAACAATGGTTTAGTCAATCAAGCCTATGTAATGAAGCTTTCATAAAAGCCCAAAAGGACTGAGTTTGGGCAGCTTCCAGATATCTGAACATGTGAAGGTTCCTGGAGGGTGGTGCACCCAGGGAGGGCATAGAAGTTCTGAGTCCCTTCCCTCATACTTAGTCCCATGCATCTCACCTGTATCCTTTATAATATCCCTTCTAATACAATGGTAATTTTGAGTATTTTCCTGATTTCTGTGAGCTATTCAGACAAAATTAATCACACCCAAAGTGGGGCCATGGAAACCTCAACCTGAATCTGGTCAGTGAGAAGTTTTGGAGCTCCTGACTTGCAACTTGTTAGGTCTGTGGGATAGGCCAGTCCCACGGGTAAGATGCAAAGAATTGAAGAGAAATTAGATTATGAAAAAGAGTTTATTTACAAAATAGACTGCAGAGGGGGGACTCTACCTTCCCAAGATAGAGGGGGGAGGGAGCATGGACCAGTCAGAGCTCGATAAAAACATTGCTGGGCCAGAGTTTAACAAAAGTATGGCTGCCACTGCTTGAGGTTGAATGTTTTGTTGTTGTTGTTGTTGTTGTTTGAGGAGTCTCACTCTGTCGCCCAGACTGGAGTGCAGTGGCCGCTCCCGGTCACCGCAGCCTCAACCTGCTGGGCTCCGGCGATCCTTCCGCCTCAGCCTTCCAAGTAGCTGGAACTACCCGCGCGTACTACCACGCCCAGCTAATTTTTGATTTATTGTAGAGATGAGGTCTCGCCAAGTTGACCAGGTGGGTCTCAAACCCATGGGCTCAGGCAATCCGCGAGGTTGAATGTTTTTTTGTTGTTGTTGTTGTTTTGTTTTTTTGAGTTGTAGTCTCACTCTGTCACCCAGACTGGAGTGCAATGGCCGCTCCCGGCCACCGCAGCCTCGACCTGCTGGGCTCCGGTGATCCTTCCGCCTCAGCCTTCCAAGTAGCTGCAACTACAGGCACGCGCTACCATGCCCGGCTAATTTTTGATTTATTGTAGAGATGAGGTCTCGCTGCCCAGGCGGGTCTCGAACCCGCGGGGCTCAGGCAATCCACTCACCTCAGCCTCCCAAAGGCGCGGGATTACAGGCTGAGCCACCGAGCCCGGCTAGTTGAATGTTTTTTAAACCTTCTCTTTTTTTGGGGGGTCAGGTTGTTCAGGTGATTGGGGAGTGGTATGATTTATGTCATCATGAAGGGGACAGGTAAACAAGAACTGATGTTGCGGTGATGGACAGCTGGCAGATGGATGGATTGGTTAGTCCACATAACTGTTGTCATGGTGATGGGTCTGTGTCACATAGGTCATGAAGGGCTGGAAGACAAATACTTGGAAACAATTACCAATGGCTACCTCCAGGAAACTGGTTCTGCCCTTTGTTAATGATTAGAGGACAAGTTAGGTAATATGGTAAGAAAGCAACACAGAGCTAAGCAGTGTTAAAATGGCTGCACTTTAGCAAAGGTGACACTGTTTTGTTTTGTTTTTTTGGTGTTCCCCTTTCATTCCTCCTCTTATTGTTTTGAAATATTCTTATTTACAGCTAGGGAACCCCAATAGTGTGTGGGGCAGGGGACAGTCTTGAGGACCGGGCCCTAAATAGCATCAGAATTGAATTGGAGGACATCCAATTGGTGTTCACAGCAGAACTGCTTGCTTGCTTGTCAGGTGAGAAGAAACACCATGCATCTGGCTGCAGAAATCCTTTGTGTTGATGATTGTTATTGGTAGGAGAGCAGAGGGGAAAAATATTTTGTAGAGTCCCCCCCTCATCAGAACCCTCTTCCAGCTTTTTGTGCAGCTGTTGTCATTTATTATTTTTACTGTTTTTCTTTATTAATTACTTTAGTTATTCACCTATTTATCCTTTCCAGAACTCTTCACTCCTTTCTGCATTTCCATGCTTCCATCTGAGATAATTTCCTTCTGCCTAAAAAACTTTCTTTATAGTTCCTTTAGTGGATCTTGAGTGGACCGCTCAAGTTTTTGACTGTCTGAAAATATCTACATTCTACCTTTGAAAGATATTTTTGCTTCATATAGATTTCTAGGTTGGCAGTTATTTTCTTCCAATACTTTGAAGATATTCCATTGTCTTCTGATTTTTATTTCTAAACTAAATCATCTATCCTTATTGTTCCTTTGAAAATAATGTGTCTTTTTCCTCCTTTGGAGAATTTTAAAGATTTTCTTTGTTTCAGCAATTTTTCTCTTTTGTGTGTGTGTGTGTGTGTGTTTTGGGGGGAGGGTATTTATTCTGCTTAGATCCACAGTGGTTCTTAAATCTGTGACTTGATAACTTCCATTAGTTTTGGAAGATTCTCAGTCATTATCTTTTAAAATATTTCTTCTGCTCTTTCTCCTCTCCTTCTCAGACTCTAATAAGTATTTTAGAATTCTCACATGTTCAATTTGTCACTTATGTAATTTTGTTTTTCTTTTCATTTTCCATCCTTTGTCTTTCTGTGCTTCAGCACAGATTTTTTATTTTTTTTAGACAAGGTTTTGCTATGTTGCCAAGACTGGTCTCTAACTACTGGCCTCAAGCAATCCTCCCACTTTGGTCTCACAAAGTGCTAGAATTACAGGTATGAACTACTACACCCAGCCTAGTGTGAATATTTTCTTCTGAGCTATCTTCTAGTTCACTAATTCTCCAGCTATGAATACTCTACTAGTAACCCTATGCACTTGGAAACATCTCACAGATCACCTACCAGCAACTCAACTGCACTTTTTTATGAAACAGTGAAAAACGAATCACTTCATATTAAATAGTATAACGATGGAACCAATTATTTTCTTGCAAAGGTATGTGGCTTATAATGGAATTTTGGACATTAAGGAACTTATTTATAACAAACAAATCAAAATTTTACATCTTATATTTTTCTAAAGTATGGTAATATGTTAAACAGTTACCAACATGCATTGCAGGTTCATTGATACATATTGTGCAACAGTAATTTGTTTGACGTCTTCTACCTGGTGTTTTTCTATTCGAACAGACAATGCAGTCTCATTTTCTTTCTCCCACATTAATAAATGTAATTTATTGTCCAGGCTGTTGTTCAAAGACAACATGGAAGAACTCACTTGTGATTCCTGAAAACCACTTCTCAACTGATCGATCCTACCTCATTATTCCATCCCTTTATTTGCCTTTTTGTTCAGTTTGAATGGAAAACTTCAAGGAAACATACATTTTCTGAAAAATTTGCACTTGCATAAGTTTGTCCTGTATAATCCCCAGGAATCTCTTTATGTTCCCTGAGAGGGGACATCTGAGTAGTTTTCTAGAATTACGATGTCCGCTGAGAGGGGACATCTGAGTACAAAGGGTTAAATCCTCCTGTTGAATTCCTAATTTGAATTATACGTTTTTCATGTTCTTCTCTTTAATTTTATTAATTTTTTTCTTTTTTAATCACCCAGCTCAAAATGTCAACTTTTATTTTTGTATTGCTACATCACAGGTGTACATATTTTCAAGGTACATGTAATACTTTAAGATTTATATAATTTGTAATGATCAAATCAGTGTAATTCAGATATCCATTACCTTAAAGATTTCTTTTATGCTAAAACATCTGAATTACTCTCTTCTATTTTGTAATATGCAATAGATTACTGTAAACTATAGTCACCCTATTTTGTACTTTTCAATTCTAAAATTTTCATTTAATTTTTTAATAGTTTGCAGTTTTCTGCTGAAATCCTCCATTTGTCATTTAACTTACTGAACATATTCATCAACATTGCCCTAAGGTCCAAGTGTGATAACCCTAATAGCTAGGTCTCCTGTAGGTGATTTTACTGCCTTTCTTTTCTCTTAATTTTCAGTCTTTTTATATGCTTAGCTTTTGACTAAATGTTAGTCTTCCATGCAAAAAGTTGTAGAGATGATGTAAACTATCTCCCTCTACAAAAGATTTTGTTTCACTTTGGACAAGCATTAGCAGTATGGGTGAATCAATTTAATCTATTTGAGCTAATTCAAAACTAAGTTTTTGTTTTTGTGAGGGTAGACTTTAGGATCATTTTTAGGTTCACCATACACCTAGGGGAAAAAGTTGCATTTTGCGGGGGAGGGGTTCCAACTGAAAGCCTGGAATGTTTACCAGGATTCTTCCTCTGACATTCCTAAACTTCAGATTTTGTCACCCCAGCCTCATAAGTCTGCTGAAAACTCTACTCAGTTTCTCAACCTCAGCTTTCTGTTCAGCCTTTCAGTCATAGTTTTTAAGTTGGCAAATGCCTCTCAGGAGTCATGTGGCACCAAATGTTTATTCTGCCTCTTTAGACCTTATTTTTCTTTGGGATCCTGGTCTCTCAAGGTCCTCAGTGCCTTGGTAGCTTCCAATGCCTTCAAATAGTTGCTTTAAAAAAATTAACTAACCAAGCTTTTTTTTATAGTTCTTGGCAGCAGGGCTGGTCTGACACAGCTAGCTGCCTTAGCCAGAAACAGAAGTCCAAAAGGATACTGAGTCTTACTGTACGACTTTCCAGGTAGCAATTGGGATAATCTTATGAATTTTCTTACTGTAGTGGAATATTAGTAGAGTTCTTTGCATTCCAAAGATAAACCTCTCTTGGTCTTAATATTCTATTTTTAATATGCTGTAGCATTTGTCTCAATATCTCTTTAGAAAGAGGTTTTCAAGAAATAATATTAATACTGATGAATTATATTTTCTGGTAAATTATTTAAGAGTCCCACATTATATTTATGTGACAAAAATCTAAAGTTAGATATCTGGCTATCATTTTTTTTTTGTTTTTCAGTATCATAATTATGCTAGCTTCATAAAATACACTGGATAGTTATCCCTCTTAAGTTCTTAGGCAATTTACATAGCAAATATAAAAAACATATGAGAAACTTTTTGGTGGCACATTCTTGTATAATTAAAATTTCTTATATACGTTTTCTGGATTCTCAAAAGGTTCTCTGACCACTTAAAAAGATCATGTTCTAGCACAAAGCTAGGGTTTGTTAAATGTTGGTTTCCAGCCGGGCTCGGTGGCTCAGCCTGTAATCCTGCGCCTTTGGGAGGCTAAGGTGTGTGGATTGCCTGAGCCCGCGGGTTCGAGACCCGCCTGGGCTGCGAGACCTCATCTCTACAATAAATCAAAAAATCAGCTGGGCGTGGTAGCACATGCCTGTAATTCTGGCAACTTGGAAGGCTGAGGCGGAAGGATTGCCGGAGCCCAGCAGGCCGAGGTTGTGGTGGCCGGAAGCGGCCACTGCACTCCAGTCTGGTGACAGAGTAAGACTCCAACTCAAAAAAACAAAAAAAAAAAGGTTGGTTTCCTTTTGACCTAAAAGGTTGATTTTTTGCTTTGTACCATGTCACAAAAATATCTCCCATTTCTGAGACAAGGAGTTACTTTTCATCACACAAAGTTTTAACAATTACTGGAGATTAGGGATCGAAGAAAGATATTAATGGAACGGAAAAAGGGATGACATTGCTCACTACACATTCCTCATCATGTGAATGTCATCAAACTTTGACAACTTATACCAGTAGAAGTCAGTATAGAAATCTAATAAAGATTTTATTATTTAAAAATACTAAGCAATATTTACTAAATGCCTACTATGTATAAGACAATAAATAAAGGTTTATGACACGATGAACTAAACATGAATCCTGCCTTCAAGGAGTTTATATTCTAGTGAAGAAAAGGTATACAGACATAATCATTATAAAGGTTAGAAAGTCAAAGTACCATAAGACTGACATCACCTGGAGACATTTATCATATAATGATTCATACAGTTTTTATGCCAAGTAGCAGCAACATGTTAAGTATTCTATTTTTTCTCTTCAGTATACCACTAAAATGATGGGAGAAAAAAAACACGCTTTGTATATAAAGTGACTAAGTGACTATGTATTTCTTAGACATCTGATCTTACTGAATAAAGTTTTACCTGAAGAACTGACTTCAGTGACAAAGTCATCATCTCATCATAATTAAATGCCACAGGAGGCAAATTCATAAGCATTTCTGGGACCCCGACTGGGGCTTCTCTGTGTGAAATACAGTAAATTAAACTGGCAATCTGCCCATCACAGAACAAATCCTAATAGTCTTAACAAAGAATACAAAATCAATCTCTATCTCATATCTTTTGCTCAGATAATAATTTCATATGCCAGCATCTGTGGATGTTTTCAGGGTAAAGCCTCTCTCCTCCACCTTACAAATCATACCAAAATGATTATTATAGTCATATCTATGATAAGGTTAAAATAGTACCACTCTCTAGACTTGAATCACTCTTTTGAAATTATAGTAAAGTGCTGGGCGTGGTGGCTCACGCCTATAATCCCATCACTTTGGGAGGCAGAGGTGAGAGGATTGCCTGAGCCCACAGGTTCAAGATCAGCCTGGGCAACTTGGCGAGACCTTGTCTCTGCGATAAATTAAAAAAAAAAAAAAAATTAGCCAGGCGTGGTGGCACATGTCTGTAGTTCCAGCTACTTGGAAGGCTGAGGCGGAAGGATTGCCTGAGACCAGCAGGTTGAGGCTGAGGTGGCCGTGAGCATGCCACTGCACTCCAGCCTGGGCGACAGAGTGAGACTCTGATGCAAAAAAAAAAAAAAAAAAAAGAAAGAAAGAAATTACAGTAAAGTACACACAGATAATTACAAAGCAAATATGTAAGTTTCTCACATTGTAGGTGCATGCTATTTTCCTTATATTCAGCCTTGCAGAGCCTATTTCTCACTATCTCATTTAATCCTTATAATAAACCCTAAAATAGTAACACTATTATTCATTTCTTTGCTGAGCAATCAAAGCCTCAGAGAAATTAAAAAGTAAACCTGGCTGGGCTCAGTGGCTCAGCCAGTAATCCCAGCGCTTTGGGAGGCCAGGGGAGTGGTTGCCTGAGCCCATGGGTTCGAGATCCGCCCATGGGTTCGAGATCCGCCCATGCAACTTTGCAAGACCTCATCTCTACAATAAATCAAAAATTAGCCAGGCATGGTAGCACACGCCTGTAGTTCCAGCTATTTAGAAGGCTGAGGTGGAAAGATCACTGGAGCCCATCAGGTTGAGGCTGCAGTGGCTGAGAGTGTGCCAGTCTGGGCGACGGAGTGAGATTCCAACTCAAAAAAAAAAAAAGAAAAAAACAGTAAACACAAAGTCACCTAGCTAATAAGTGGCTTTCCCAGAAATCTAGCCTGTAGTTAACAACTCACAAGATCAAGCTTACACCATGGTCCTCAGATACTGGTTATCAGTGATGAGAAAGTTTTGGAACAACACAGAATGAGAAAAATAAAGATAAGATACATTTTTCATAAAGGTATACAGAGGGTGCCAAAAAATGTATACACATTTTAAGAAGGGAAAAGGCTGTAATTGTAATACACTATACAATAACAAAAGATGAATACAAGTCATGTTTGACTTCTGCAATTACAAGAGGTACTCAAAGTAGTTACCCATCAACGTCCAGACACTTCTGATTATGGTGAACTAAAAGCAATATAAAGCCGGGCTCGGTGGCTCAGCCTGTAATCCCGCGCCTTTGGGAGGCTGAGGTGAGAGGATTGTCTGAGCCCGCGGGTTCGAGACCCGCCTGGGCAGCAAGACCTCATCTCTACAATAAATCAAAAAATCAGCCGGGCGTGGTAGCACATGCCTGTAATTCCGGCTACTTGGAAGGCTGAGGCAGAAGGATCGCCGGAGCCCAGCAGGCGAGGCTGCGGTGGCCAGGAGCGGCCACTGCACTCCAGTCTGGGCGACAGAGTGAGACTCGAACTCAAAAAAAAAAAAAAAGGCAATATATAGGTAACATCTCTTAAAATAGGTATATACTTTTTCAGCAGCCCCAGTGTTTACCCAAGTTCTAAGATATTGTCTCTACTTCTTTGTATGAGAATATCCTTTATTTTATAAAGTAATTATAGGTTTTTATTCAAAGTCTTACCTGCCAACAGTAAAAGATATCAACCATATGTAGAGTCCCATTTCTGTTCTTGAATTTCACTTGTATATGAAGTCCAAAAGTCTCATAACCAAAATACTCTCCATACTTCTTTTCTTTTTTAGAGATAAAGTGTGATCATAGTGCACTGCAGCCTTGAACACCTGGCCTCAAGTGATCCTCCTGCTCCAGCCTCCCGAGTAGCAAGGACTACAGGTGCGAAACACAACACCTGGCTAATTTTTTTGTCTTTGAAATTTTTTTAGAGATGAGGGTCTCACTGTTTTGCCCAGGCTGGTCTGAAACTCCTGGCCTCAAGCAATCCTCCCCGCCTTGGCCTCCCAAAGTGCTGGAATTATAGGTGTGAGCCACTGCATCCAGTCCATATTTTCAAAAGAACAGATTTTACCCGAAAGAGAAAAAGATTAGATTAAATAATATTCAAGATATGATTACGTTTCTACAAGAATGACAAATACTTTTAAGACAGCTGTGTGTAGCTACCTTAATAGGCAAAATTACCTAGAAGACATCCCCATTCCCACCATCAGCTTTCCAGTGGCTGTCCAGTTTTAACAATTTTGCTTCTTTCCCCTCCAGCACACTGCCTCAGCCCTCCTCCCAGCACACTTCAAAACTTAACCTCAATGGATATGCTCATTATCTTGCATGAGGTGATGGTTTCATAGGTACATATATACATCAAAATGTACTGATTGGTAGGTATATTTTAAATATGTGCAGTTTAATGTATGGTAGAAAAAATTAATACAGATGTTTAAAAAAACCTCCTCAAGGGTAATAAGATATTTGATCCTTTGGATATGTATTATTATTTTCACCACCTGAGGTGTTTATACCGGTTTTCACTGCCACCAGCAACAGATGAGTGGAAAAATTTCTTTTCTCATTCTCCTTAGCATATTCAAATGTTGTCAACTAAATCGTTTTCCTTTTTTAATGATTTATTTAAGTGCCTTTTTTGATTAATGGCAAAATAAATTTTAAAAATAGTTGTGCTTACTAACCTGTTTTACAAACTGTCCTTTTCTTTGCTCATTCATCTATGTCAAAAGGCACAGAACTAGTTTTCTACAAGATCTGGGTTTGAACCCAGATTTTTCTGAATTTAGGCTAGTCACATCACCTCTTTAGGTCTTAGTCTTTGCCTCAGTAAACTCTACAAAAGTGTGAGCTTTAAACAGTTCAAATTAGTTTTTATTCTTAGAAACACAGCAGATAAACAAGTATAATGCTTGTTAACCCTTTACAGTCAGATGTCCCCCCTGAGGGGACATCATAAATCTAGCAAACCACTCAGGTGTCACCTCTCAGGGGCATAAAGAGATTGCTGGTGATCGATCATACAGGACAAACTTATGCAAGTGCAAATTTTTCAAAAACGTTATGTTTCCCTGAAGTTTTCCATTCAAAAACAATGAAAAACCTATGTCCCATTTGAAATCTGCCAAGCTTCTGATGGATCAGTTGAGAAGTGGATTTCAGGAATCACAAGTGCATTCTTCCATATCATCTTCAAACATCAGGTTGGACAATAAATTAAATATTTATTATTATTATTATTATTATTATTTGAGTTGGAGTCTCACTGTGTCACCCAGACTGGAGTGCAGTGGCCACTCCCGGCCACTGCAGCCTCGCCTGCTGGGATCCGGAGATCCTTTCGCCTCAGCCTTCCGAGTAGCTGGAACTACAGGTGCGCGCTACCACACCCGGCTAATTTTTTTTCTTTTTTTTTTTTTTTATTGTAGAGATGAGGTCTTGCCAAGTTGCCCAGGCAGGTCTCGAACCCGGGGGCTCAGGCAATCCACTCACCTCAGCCTCCCAAAGAAATTAAATATTATTAATGTGAGAGGAAGAAAATGAGATTTGTCTGCTCAAATAGAAAAACACCAGGTGGAAAACGTCAAGCAAATTACTATTACACAACATCTATCAATTAACCTGCAGTGCATGCCGGTGACTGTTTCACATGTTACTACACATTAGAAAAACAAAAGATATAAAATTTGAGGGGGGTTTTGGTCCTAAGTTCCTTAATGTTGAAAGTTTCATTATAAGTTAAATATCATTACAATAAAATAATTGGTTCCACTGCTATACTATTTAATATCAAGTGATTAGTTTTTCACTATTTCATTAAAAAGTACAGTTAAGTTGCTGGTAGGTGATCCACGAGTGCAAAGGGTTAGTTAAAATATTGTTGTTGCTAATCTGTTACACCTTGACTATAGAGAACATCAAATAGCAATGGTAATATAAACCCAAAATAAAACCAAGCAAACATACCCACACAAAAACAATTCTTATATTTTTAATAAAACTAAAAGGATAGTAAGTATATACAATTTAACATGCATCAAAGCCTTAAAGGCTTAAGGGGCTGCCCATTTGCAGCCAATCCCAGTTCTCATTCTCAGATAACGACAAATTTATTTTTTGTTTCTACAGATGTTAATTGAACTGAAAAAGGGATGTTATTGTTCACCATACATTCCTCATCATCTGAATGTCATCAAACTACACGTGCCTTTTCTGGAAATATCACTTGTTTCACTCAGCAAATATTCTGGGTGTTTGTTTCTTTGTTTTTTGAGTCAGGGTTTCAACTCTGTCACCCAGGCTGGAGTGCAATGGCACGACTGCGGCTCACCACAGCCTGGACTCCTGGGATCAGGCGATCCTTCCATCTCAGCCACCCAAATAGGTAGGACCACAGGCGTGCATCACCATGCCCGGCTGGCTGACTGGCTTGCTTGCATTCACTCATTGATGGAGACAAGGTCTCACTATGCTGCCTATGCTGGCCTGGAACTCCTGGGCTCAAGTGATCCTTCTTTCTTGGTCTCCCAATGTGCAGGAATTAGAAGCCTGAGCCACAGCACCTGGCCAGTATGTTTTTGAGGTTCATTCACGTTCTAGCATGTTTATTACTAAATAATATTTCACTGTATGCATGCACCACATTTTATTTATCCATTCACCAGTTGATGGCTATTTGGCTTGTTTCCACTTATTAGTTATTATGAATAACAAACATGTTCATGTTTTTATTTGTAAAGGGTTAGATAGATAAGTAGAAGAATTGCTGGGTTGTGTGGTAAATTTGTTTACATTGTTTTAAAAACTGCCAAATTATTTTCCAAAGCAGTTATACCAAGCAATTTCCACTAGCAATTATGAAAGTTTCCATTTTCCCACATTCTTGTTATTGCCATCTTTTTCACTGTAGCCATTCTACTGGGTATGAAGTGGTATCTCACTGTGGTTTTAATTTCCATTTCCCTAATATCTAATGACGTTGAGCACCTCACGTGTTTATTAGCCATCTGTAAATTTTCTTTGGTGAAATGTCAAACGAAATCCTTTGCCCACTTTTAAATTGGGTACTTTGTCTTGAGGTTTGAGAGTTCTTTATATTCTGAATACAAATCCTTTATCAGCTATATGATTTGTAGATTTTTTTTTAGTCTTTGTTTTGTCTTTTTTCTTTTGAAACATGAAGATTTTTATAGTGATGGAATCCAATGTAACTTTTTTTTTGAGTTGGAGTCTCACTCTGTCACCCAGGCTAGAGGGCAGTGGCACACTCCCGGCCACCACAGCCTCGACCCGCTGGGCTCAGGCGATCCTTCCACCTCAGCCTTCCAAGTAGCTGGAACTACAGGCACGTGTCACCACGCCCGGCTAATTTTTTGATTTATTGTAGAGATGAGGTCTCACCAAGTTGCCCAGGCTGGTCTCAAACCCATGGACTCAGGCAATCCTCTCACCTCGGCCTCCCAAAGTGCTAGGATAACAGGCGTGAGCCACCGTGCTGCCCAGCCTAATGTATCAACTTTTTTCATGTAAGGATAATGCTTTTAGTGTTGTATCTAAGGATTTTTTGTCTAACCAAAGAAAATATTGCAGATTCGCTAATACACATTTTTCTTTTTTTTTTTGAGTTGGAGTCTCACTCTGTCACCCAGACTGGAGTGCAGTGGCCGCTTCTGGCCACCACAGCCTCGACCTGCTGGGCTCCGGCAATCCTTCCACCTCAGCCTTCCAAGTTGCTGAAACTACAGGTGCACACTACCATGCCCGGCTAATTTTTTATTTATTGTAGAGATGAGGTCTCGCCAAGTTGCCCAGGTGGGTCTCGAACCCGCGGGCTCAGGCAATTCACTCACCTCGGCCTCCCAGAGCGCGAGATTACAGGCTGAGCCACCGAGCCTGGCCGGATCTTCTTGAATTTCCCTCAGTAATGTTTCTGTAATTTTCAGTTGTAAACATCTTTTGCTTCTTTTGTTAAATTTATCCCCAAGGATTTAGTTCCTTTTGATGCTATAGTGAATTACATAGTTTTCTTAATTTCATTTTTCAAGTTGTTTATTGCTAGCATATACAAAAACAAATGACTTTTGAATACTGGTCTTGTACCCTGTGACCTCGCTAAACTTGCTTACTAGTTCTAGTAACTTTTTTGGTGAATTCCTAAGGATTGTCTACATACAGGATGGTATCATTTGTAGATAAGCACAGTTTTATTTCTTCCTTTTGAATCTAGATGCTTTTTACTACTTCTTCTTACCTGATTGTACAGGCTACATTCTCCAGTTAAATGGTGAGTAGAAGTGAAGAGACTGATATTCTTTTTTTTTTTTTTAAGTTGGAGTCTCACTCTGTCACCCAGACTGGAGTGCAGTGGCTGCTCCCGGCCACCGCAGTCTCAACCTGCTGGGCTCCGGCGATCCTTCCGCCTCACCCTTCCAAGTAGCTGGAACTACAGGCGCGCACTACCACGCCCAGCTAATTTTTTTGTTTATTATAGAGATGAGGTCTCGCCAAGTTGCCCAGGCGGGTCTCGAACCCGCGGGCTCAGGCAATCCACTCACCTCATCCCCAAGGTGCGGGATTACAGGCTGAGCCACCGAGCCCGGCTGAGACTGACATTCTTATCTTGTTCTGAGTTTTAGATTGAAAGCATTCAGTCACTCACTCTTAAGTATGATGTTAACTTACATGTTTTGTATGTTTTTCATATATGCCCTTTAACAAATTGAAAAAGTTCTCCTTTATACCTAATTTGCTGAGCGTTTTTATCATGAATAACTGCTGAATTTTGTCAAATATTTTTTCTACATCTACTTAAGGCAATCATATATGTGGTTTTGTTCTTTATTAGTATGGTGTTTCACATTAATTAACTTTAGGATAGTTAACCCAACCTTGTATTCCTGGGATAAATTCCACGTGGTAATGCTGTATAATTTTTTTTAGATGTAGCTGTACTTAGCTTTCTAAAACTGTATTTTATTGAAGATTTTTAGTCTACATCCATGAGGGATACTGGGCTGTAGTATACTGTTTTGTGCTGTCTTTGGTTTTGGCATTGTGGTAATAATGACTTCATAGAATGGCTGGGAAGTATACTCTCCCCTTTTAATTTCTGGAAATATTTGTGAAGACTTGACAGATATTTGACAGAATTCACCAGTGAAGACAAAATGAACTGGATTTTCTTTTATGGGAAAGTTTTAAATTATTACTTTCTTTGTTATACATAAAAATTATCCATTCTTCTTGAGTTAATTTTAGTAATTTGTCTACAGGAATTTGTACATTTCACCTAAATTGTTTAATGTGTTAGCATAAAGCTGTTTACGTATCCACTTTAATTTCTGTAAGATCAGTAGTCATGTCCCCTCTTTCATTCTTGATTTTGGTAATCAGTATCTTCTCTGTTTTTCTCCTGATCAGTCTAGCTATAGGTTTGTCGATTTTGTTTTGCAATCAACCAGCTTTGGTTTTATTACTCTTCCCTAATGTTTTCATGTTTCTATTTCAATGGTTTCCAGTCTATTCTTTTCTTTCTTTCTTTCTTTTTGCTTTCTATAGGTTTAGTTTGTTCTTCACTTTCTGGATTCATAAGATAGAAGCTTAAGTTATTGATTTGAGATCTCTCTCTTTTTCTAACACAGACATTTAAAGCTATAAATTTTCCTCCTAGTACAGTTCAGCTGTATCACATGAATTTGGGTATGTTCTATTTTTTTATTCAGTACAAAATGTTTTCTAATTTTTCTTGTGATTTCTTCTTGGGTTACTTAGAAATATCTTATTTAATTCCTGACTGTACATGGAGAAAAAGAGGGAGGTCAAGGGAGAAGCCAAAATTCCTTCCTAACTAGAAGAACAGAAATGCCTTTGAGCAAGTGGGAAGGAGTGCAAGCAGAGCAGGTATGGGGGCAAGAACAGGAGTTCAGTACTGTTAAGTTGAAACAGCCATGCAGAGATGTGGAACCAGCAAATGGATACACAAATATTGACTCCAGGGGGAGAAGTCCAGGATGGTGACAAAAAACTTAGGAGTCTTCAGTATATATGTGATATTTCATGTCACATATGAATGAGATAACCAAAGGCGTGAACAGAAGAGAAAGCATACCATAAGTGAAGTTAGAGAAGGCTTCATAAAGGAGAAGAGTTTGCCGGGCTCGGTGGCTCAGCCTGTAATCCCGTGCCTTTGGGAGGCTGAGGTGAGTGAATTGCCTGAGCCCGCAGGTTCGAGACCCACCTGGGCAGCGAGACCTCATCTCTACAATAAATCAAAAAATCAGCCGGGAGTGGTAGCGCACGCCTGTAATTCCAGCTACTCGGAAGGCTGAGACGGAAGGATCGTCGGAGCCCAGCAGGTCGAGGCTGCGGTGGCCATGAGAGGCCACTGCACTCCAGTCTGGGAGACAGAGTGAGACTCCAACTCAAAAAAAAAAAAAAAAAGAGAAGAGTTTGATGTCATGTATTTTAGGAAATTCAGAATTTGATCTGGCAAAAACAGAAGCAATTCAAGCACTCTATACTCTATGGATGTGAAATAAATGTTATCACACGAAGTCTGTGACTAACGAATGTGTTAATAACAACACTAATAGATTAACTTAGGGAACACATTCAAGAGACCTAGGTCTCAGGTAAACAGACATCTTACAATATGGACATATTAATGTTAGGTTATTCCATATATGTTTACCAAAATTATAGCATCCTTAAATTGTCCATGTTACTAAAACAGGAGCTTTACCCCATCCCACCTTTTTTCCCCTAAACCTGTATGCCTCTCTACCAATCTCAGTCATTTGAACATATCTCTTTTGAAAACTGTGATATCAAAGCAAAGAAGCAAAACTGTTACCCTTGCAACCAGAGAGTCAAATAAAGAAATATGCTTATCCCAAACCAAGTAGCTGAATATCCTTATCTTACAAGTCTTTAAGGGTTTACAATACTCTATTCCTTCAAACTTTTTGTGTTGAAGAACTATAAGATATAATGCAGAAGAAAAATAGGTCAAGTGAGGGAAATTGCTTTCCAACTGAGATTTGAGATTGAATTGGAAGTAGCTGAATTAGATGGAAGAAAGACAGTTATCACCCATTCATGCACTGCTCTTATATTAGATATCAAAGGCAGCTTACCTCTAGCTTATCCATTAACTAAAGCAATCTGGTTTCAAGGTGGCACAGATTTTTGCACAAATGTCTCCCCACTTTTTATAATTTGGATCAAAACTAGAATCCTTTGAAATGGGCTTAAATCTCTAGGTAATGTTAAATTTCAAACAATGTTCCAAGAAAAACCTGCTGCTGTTGCAGGAAAAAAAAAAAAAAAGGAATTCATGAGACCTATGTTTGTCTCACAGGTACATGCCTGCCCTCACAGCTTACCCCCTCCCCCTTTGGAGACAGAGTCTCACTATTTAGCCCAAGCTGGAGTGCAGTGACACCATCATAGCTCACTGCAGCCTCAAACTCCTAGGCTCAGCCAATCTTCTGCCTCAGCCTCCTGAGTAGCTGGGACTAAAGGTGTATACCACCACGCCGGCTAATAACACTGCATTCTAGATGCCAGAGTTAGAAATTTTACATTAGCTTTTTCAAATATAAATAACAATTCTTATAAACACAAAATTTAGTTTTCTCTTAATATATTTTTTAAGCCCAAAATGATATTATTTGGAGCTGTGAACTTCCTACCCACTGGAACATGTAACATTTGATAAAATATTTTTATTAACAGGTCAGATGCCACAGACTAAATTTGGGGTCCCAAAAATCATAGATTTTTAAAAGATAATGAAAATTACTTGGTCAGTCTGAAGGAGGTGGTACAACAGAGAGGTCAGGAGCACAGTCACTGGAATCAGGTGGCCCAACTTCTTTGAGGGCCTCAGCTTTCTCATCTACTGAGGAGAATAAATAATGTATACTTGGCACATGACATGCACTCAAAAACTACTGCTACTATGATGTTCCGAATCCTTTCACCAGCTGTGATTTGATAACTTTAGCGATAACAGGCTTACCTACATGACAACACACAGAATGGCAGCGAGTAGACTGTCTTGGACCACTGGCTCAAGCAAGGCCTCTACTCCCATCTCTGAAGTGCAAAGCTTTGGGAGGGCAAATGGGAAAGCAAAGGGGACAGTGGGAAAGACAAATAAAAAGCAAGAGAAACTAATGAGAATTATTCTGAGTGCTCCTAAAGGCTGAATTCTGAAATTGATGTTCATTATAAGGTTTAGTTGGAAAATCACAAGTTAAAGAAAATAAACCATTGTCTTATGCCTAAGGATCTACCTAATCAAAATTCTGCCATCTAAGGTTAAATAGGCATGTGTGTGAGCTATTTAAATGCCTACATCTAAAATTTTTGTTAAAGGAGTACTTGAATTATGAGGAAGCATGAACTGACTTCAAGAAAAAGTACTGACAATATCTACTTTAAAATCCTCTTATTTCCACAGAGTCCTCCGTAAAGAATAGAATAATAAATTTAATATATGCTAACCAGGCCAGAATAATCCCATTAGTTAGAACACTCATTTTCCAATGGGTTAGTATCTAAAGATCACCATCAAATAACCAGGAGTTACTTTGTAATTTATCTATCATATCTTTTTTTTTTTAAAGAAACAGGGTCTCAGCCGGGCTCAGTGGCTCAGCCTGTAATCCCAGCACTTTGGGAGGCTGAGGTGAGAGGACTGCCTCAGCCCGCAGGTTCGAGATCCGCCTGGGCAACTTGGCGAGACCTCATCTCTACAATAAATCAAAAAATTAGCCGGGTGTGGTAGCGCACGCCTGTAGTTCCAGCTACTTGGAAGGCTGAGGCGGAAGGATCGCCAGAGCCCAGCAGGTCAAGGCTGCGGTGGCCGAGAGCAGCCACTGCACTCCAGTCTGGGCGACAGAGTGAGACTCCAACTCAAAAAAAATAATAATAAAAAATAATAAAAAATAAAATTTTCCCAACCTGCTCTACAGGAGTTTATACACTGTTGGTGGGAATGTAAATGAGTACAAACTCTATGGAAAACAGAATAAGATTTCTAAAAGAACTAAAAATAGAATGATCATTTGATCTAGCAATCCCACTGCTAGGTAACTACTCAAAGGAAAAGAAATCATTATATCAAAAAGATACTTATACTAGAATGCTTATTGCAGCACTATTCACATAAGCCAAGATATAGAATCAATCTAGGTGTCCATCAATGGATGACTGAATTTAAAAATGTGGTACACACACACACACACACACACACACACACACACACACACACACACACACATACTATTCAGCCATATAAAAAGAATGAAATCATGTCTTTTCCAGCAACATGGATGGAACTGGAGGCCATTATCTGAAGAGAAACAAGTCAGTCACAGAAAGACAAATACTCCATGTTCTCACTTATAAGTGGGAGCTAAATAATATGTACATAAGAATGTGTACGTAGAATGTGGAATGGCAGACAATGGAGACTTCAAAGGGAGAGTGAGTGCAGAAGAGATTGATGAGAAATTTTGTATGGGTAAAATATATGTATTTTTTGGTTTGGGGATTTGTTTTTTTTTTTCTTGGAGTCAGAGTCTTACTCTGTTGCCCAGGCTGGAGTGCCATGGCATGATCACACCCACCGCAGCCTCAATCTGCTGAGCTCAGGTGATCCTTCCACCTCAACCTTCCAAGTAGTTGGAACTACTGGCATGTGCCACCACACTCGGCTAATATTTTGATTTGTTGTAGAGATGAGGTCTCAACATGTCAGGCTAGTCTTAACCTCCTGGGTTCAGCAATCCTCTTGCCTTGGCCTCCTCCCAAAGTGCTAGGATTACAGGCATGCGCCATAGTGACTGGCTACAATATATGTTACTTAGGCAATGCATTTCCTAGGTAAGCCCTGACTTTACCACTATGCGATTTATCCATATAACAAAATTACAATTGCACCCCAAAAATTTATACAAGAAAAAAGTCCATTCCATTGCTTTAACTTTTTTCTGTTAAAAAGAATCTATTATTCCTTAAGTTTAAGGATTCTATTAAATTTACCAGCCCTTTAAAAAGTTCTAGTTGGGAGGCTGAGGTGAGTGGATTGCCCAAGCCCACGGGTTCGAGACCCGCCTGGGAAACTTGGTGAGACCTCATCTCTATAATAAATCAGAAATCAGCCGGGCGTGGTAGCGCACACCTGTAGTTCCAGCTACTTGGAAGGCTGAGGCGGAAGGATCACTGGAGCCCAGCAGGTCGAGGCTGTGGTGGCCGGGAGCGGCCACTGCACTCCAGTCTGGGCGACAGAGTGAGAAACCAACTGAAAAAAAAAAAGTTCTAGTAATTTCAGCTGAGCTCAGTGGCTCAGCCTGTAATTCCGTGCTTTGGGAGGCTGAGGTGAGTGGATTGCCTGAGCCCGCGGGTTCGAGACCCACCTGGGTAACTTGGCAAGACCTCATCTCTACAATAAATCAAAAAATTAGCCAGGCGTGGTGACGTGCACCTATAGTCCCAGCTACTCGGTAGGCTGAGGCAGAAGGATCGCCTGAGCACAGCAGGTCAAGGCTGCAGCGGCTATGAGCATGTTGCTGCACTCCAGCTTGGGTGACGGTATGATACTCCAACTCAAAAAGATGAGAAAAACCAGCCAGGCTCGGTGGCTCAGTCTGTAATCCTGCGCCTTGGGAGGCTGAGGTGAGTGGATTGCCTGGGCCCGCGGGTTTGACACCCGCCTGGGCAACTTGGCGAGACCTCATCTCTACAATAAATCAAAAAATCAGTTGGGCGTGGTAGTGCACACCTGTAACTCCGGCTACTCAAAAGGCTGAGATGGAAGGATCGCCGGAGCCCAGCGGGTCGAGGCTGCGGTGGCCGGGAGTGGCCACTGCACTCCAGTCTGGGCGACAGAGTAAGACTCCAACTAAAAAAAAAAAAAAAAAAAAAAAAAAAATTCTAGTAATTTCAACACAACAGTACTAATGCTGCTATGCTATTTGTGTTATAATCTGATCTTACCTTTTCTTGAAACAGTGAAGATTTCTGCTTTCTCTTCTTTTCTGTAAATATTCCATATCTGTAAGGTTTACAGTATACCTGAGACTGTTATACAGGGTCTGAGTTTAAAACTTTTTATAAGTATGGCACTAAAAAAATTCAATTTCCAGCCAGGCTCAGTGACTCAGCTGCAATCCCACGCCTTTGGGCGGGTGAGGTGAGTGGATTGCCTGAGCCCATGGTTCGAGACCTGCCTAGGCTAGCAAGACCTCATTTCTACAATAAATCCAAATAATTAGCTGGGCGTGGTAGCGTGTGCCTGTAGTTCCAGCTACTTGGAAGGCTGAGGTGGAAGGATTGCCGGAGCCCAGCAGTTCGAGGCTGCGGTGGCCGGGAGCGGCCACTGCACACCACTCTGGGCGACAGTGAGACTCCAACTCAAAAAAAAAAAAAAGAACATTCAATTTACTTGAAAGTACTCATCATAATTTTCAACAGAGCCCTATTATTACATGGCTCACTTAGATACACTTTGTGAGTCAAATCTATCCCAGAACACAATCTCACACAATAAATTCTCCTAAAACTGCTGTGTCGCTTTCCCCCAACAGCATCTAAAAAGGATGCACCGTATTTAACCAAACATTTAAATATTAACTTATTTATTGCTTAATGTAAAGCTCCTCTGGCACATTCTAGGAAGAGCAGCAAGTATCGTATCTAACCCCTTACAACTTATTCTTCTAACAACCCGCACCTGGCCGGGCTCGGTGGCTCAGCCTGCAATCCTGCGCCTTTGGGAGGCTGCGGTGAGTGGATTGCCTGAGCCCGCGGGTTCGAGACCCGCCTGGGCAACTTAACGAGACCTCATCTCTACAACAAATCAAAAATTAGCCAGGCGCCTGTAGTTCCAGCTACTTGGAAGGCTGAGGCGGAAGGATCGCCGGAGCCCAGCAGGTTGAGGCTGCAGTGGCCAGAAGCGGCCACTGCACTCCAGTCTGGGTGACAGAGTGAGACTCCAACTCAAAAAAAAAAAAAAAAAAACACAACCCACACCTATCATTTTGTATTATTCTGTCCTGCTGATTCTTCTTAACACCTTTTCAGTTCGACCCTCCCAGTAAGCTTGTCTAAACTTGGATCACCTTACACAGACAACCACAATAACCATAGTTTTTTTCTTCTTCTTCTTTAGAGACAGGGTCTCTTGCTCTGTCACCCAGGCTGGAGAGCAGTGGAGCCATAGCTTAATGCAGCCTCCAACTCACTTTTGGGCTCAAGTGATCCTCCTACCTTAGCCTCCTGAGCAGCTGGAACTATAGTCATGCACCACCGTGCCTGGCTGTTTTTTAAAATTTTTTGTAGAGACGGCGTCTCACTATATGGCCCAGGCTCATCTCAAACTCCTGGCCTCAAGTGTTCCTCCTATTTCAGTCTCTCAAAGTGTTAGGACTTACAAGCATGAGCCCCAAAGTCCAGCAATAAACCAGTTTTAACACTATATCTCTACTCAGAAGCTTCAAATCTACACTTGGCTCATACGATGCTCATCAACAACCATCAATAGCTCCTAACAAGCCCAAAACTGACACAGCCCCACCTAAGCCTTATTGCCAACATAATACCTCCACTTACATCTAGGCTTCAGTGCTCATTTATTCAATATACAGAGTCCCTACTATGCCCAGCCATTATGTTATGTACTTTAAAATATTCCCAAACATGGTTTGCCCATTCTTCTCCTTGTAGACTATGCCTTCCATTCAACCAAATCCTATCAATCTTTCAGAAACCACTTCAAGCAAAGACTTGCCTGACCACTCCAACCACGGATCCTCTCCCTCTTCTCAAGTCTTTCCTAATTTCCCAAAGTCCATTCTGGAAATAAAAGATGGACTGAAGGGAAAACAATGCTCAATGATCATATAAGTGCAGGAAATACTGGGCTAATAAAAGTAAACATATTTCTTTTGCTGCAGAACTTCTCAGAGCATCCAATATTTTTATATGCAGCCTCAAGAGAGGAGATATGGACATGTCTATATAATTATACATTTTCTTAGACTTTTAACTTTTTATATGCATATATGGCTTCCTTTACATTTACTGCCAGCTCTCATTTTTTTAACAACTTGTTTGGTGCCCATCTCTATCACTAGCAGGACAGCTCTGGGAGAGCAGGGAGCTGATCTCTTTTAGTGTGGCTAATGCACACAGAAGGCATCAAATTTTTGTGGAACCAATGATGTCACTAGGCTTGAGCGTCAGAAGGCAGTACAGTAAAATAATCAAGAGCTCAGCCTCTGGCATCAGAGGACCAAGACACATTTATTAAGGCTCTGGCTTTGGGCTTTCAACCTCCCATCTGTAAAATAAACACAGTAATGATACATAACTTCCAAGATGCTGCAGAAGACTGGATGTGATAATGGATGTGATAATACAGGGTGCTCAGAGGGCATTCAGTTAACATTGGCAGCTGGACCGGTAGGACACAGAGCAGAAGAGTCTAAGTAAGAAGACATTAAAACAACCCAAGTTATTTTCATGTGTGAGGACTTTGAAGCGCATAGTCTGAGTTTAAATTCTGGCTTCACGTCCTACAAGCTGCAGAATCTTATGGAAATTACTTCCTTCTCTGTGCTTCTGCTTGCTCATCTGTAAAATGGGACCAATAAAAGCAATTACTTTACAGGAGTGCTGTGAAGATTAAATTATACTCATGTCCTTGGCACACTATCACATATTAAGTGCTCAAAGTCTTTTTTTTTTCTTTGAGTTGGAGTCTCTCTGTTGCCCAGGCTGGAGTGCAGTGGCAGACTCACAGTCACTGCAATCCCGACCCACTGGGCTCAAGCCATCCTTCTGCCTTAGCCTACTAAGTAGCTGGAACTACAGGCACGCGCTACCATGCCCAACTAGTTTTTGTGATTTAGTGTAGAGACGAGGTCTCACCACGTTGCCCAGACTGGTCTCAAACCCCTGGACTCAGGCAATCCTCTTGCCTCAGCCTCCCAAAGTGCTGAGATTACAGGCTGAGCCACAGAGCCAGGCCTCAGACTATTTTTAAATGGAGATTTGGTTACTTGAAAGGACACTTTCTAGCCCCTCACACTCACTTCACAATTCCCAACTGTCTTCAGTGGCTCAAATGTACTTGCTCCCACAAAGCCATTCCACCATGCCTCCCCACCAAAAAAAAAAAAAAAAATACACCTTATTTAAAACACCCTGAAGAGCAAGGCCTGCTAAACTCCCTCTCCACATAGTCCTGGCCTCTCCTCTTTGCATTTTATATTTCATGTGTCGTGTGAGAAAAAAAAAAATGCCATCCAAGAAATAATTCTGCATCCTCCCCACCCCAGGATTTCTGAACAACTCTGTTGTTGCCATCTTCTCACAGCAAGGATGACTGAAAAGGTAATACTGTGTCTACGCTGCCATTTCCCCATTTCAGAACTTAGTTTAATTCCCAGTTGCTAATTTAACTTAAGTTTTCCCTACTTATTAAAAGAGTAATTAAAAAGAAATAATCTTTGGGAATAAAAAGTAAACAACACCTTTGCCAAGCTCAAACCAAGCACCTGATTCTAGCTGTGAGAGATCTTAATAAGCCTGACGGTACACATAAAATGATCAAACAAAGCACACATTCCCAATAACACCTTGGCACTAATTACTGCATTTGGCAATAGCTGGTCAAAAGACAGTCCATAACGAAGGACTCAACCATAGGTGAGAGTTACCCAACTGCTGAGAATAATTTGATTTGATACTGTGATATTGTAGGTTTGCAGCTCAAGCCTTCAGAGGAAGGATATTATGAAGATTAATAAAAGTATTGATTTTTAAAATGATCTGA
Source organism: Cephalopachus bancanus (assembly GCA_027257055.1). Lineage (NCBI taxonomy): Eukaryota > Metazoa > Chordata > Mammalia > Primates > Tarsiidae > Cephalopachus > Cephalopachus bancanus. The sequence goes on along the minus strand of JAPVLO010000064.1, from coordinate 1,360,915 downwards.
AGAATGAAAACAGAGAGTCTTCAGATTAAAGAGAAAAGTGCTGTGCAGGTGCTTGTATTCTGGGGATCGCAGGGGAGAATTTGGATTTATACAGAGATGCTGGTCACAGAAAATACCAAAAGCTTATGATGGTGAGCTGCATACTCGATTTCATTTTTGTGCAGAAATTGTAAAAGTGTGTTGTGTCAGTCGGGTTCGGTGGCTCAGGCTGTAATCCCAGCGCTTTGGGAGGCTGAGGTGAGTGGACTGCCTGAGCCCGCGGGTTTGAGACCCGCCTGGGCAACTTGGCAAGACCTCATCTCTACAATAAATCACACACACACACACACAAAATCAGCTGGGCGTGGTAGCGCACCCCTGTAATTTCGGCTACTCGGAAGGCTGAGGCGGAAGGATCGCCGGAGCCCAGCAGGCGAGGCTGCGGTGGCCAGGAGCAGCCATTGCACTCCAGTCTGAGTGACAGAGTAAGACTCCAACTCAAAAAAAAAAAAGTGTGTTGTGTCAAAATGTTCATGAAGAAGTAAGGTGGAAACTGAGCCACATCAGACCAATCTATCCCATAGGTTCTCTGGAAGTCAGATTTCAGATGATTCCTTGGGCCACGTGCATTGAGTGTGGTCCAATAATCATACGTGTCTTTGGGCCGGTCATTCTCCAACAGAAGAGAAGTGCTGCAACAAAGATGCAAATAAAGAGGGAGATGGTGGGACAGACAACCTGATACTTCTTATTTCCTAGAGCAAATATTTAAATCCACTGGCTCACAAGGATTTAAGAAGCTCTGTTCTTGCCTATCCTTAGTCATTACTATATTTTAGAAAACCAAAGTCCCAGTGCATAATTGGAACTCAGAAAGACACAGAAAATATTAAGAGTTCAAAACAGCAGTGAATGCTGCTTTCCCAAGGCTATTCCTCCTGTTGTGGTTTGCAGCCACAGAGGGCTCAGGAGAGTGTGAACAACTATCTGTGCTACAGCAGTGATGTTTTATGGCTGGATGCCCAGATTGTCTAGCTCTGCACACAGATCTATAGTCTTTTGAGGGCTACAGAGGAGGAATGCATTCTTAACAAACAGCTCTCCATCCCTACAATAGCTTCTTCATTCTCCGAAAACATCTAGGGCCAAGAAAAGAATTCATTTTTAGTAAAACTCCAAAAATGGAACAAAGGGTATGAATTTTCACCATGTTTTTAACATGTAAAATCTTGTTACATCCCAGTTGGAGAATTTCTAAAAATATGTATTCTACTTTTCACTAAACTAAATAAGTTAACAGTTCAAATGCATGATCTTTACAACAGAAAACATGAACAATGATTTTAATCAAGTTATTCAAACAAGTTCACTGGGCAAGAATTATATATTTCTCAGTTTCAATATCACATATACACTCTCTACATATGGCTATATAGTTATTTCTGACAAATAACCTTTATGTTTTTAAGGAAACATATCCTTGAAAAGTTACATATAAGCTGAAAATGTATAAATGAGAACATCTCTATTATATTAAAGTCTATTTAGAGAAAGCTTATGTATGTAATTTTGTAAAAAATGCTCTCCTCATGACTTCACAATTATTTAAAAGCTCACTTGTATAAATTAGATAGTCATCATTAGATTGGCTTAAAGCAAGAAAATCTGGAAAATCAACCTGAAAAAAAAAATTAGCCAGTTCTCATTTGATATTCTGCTCTCCCTACTCAAATCTACAACATCTCCAAACAAAATTGTTAAGATGTTAAGTACCTTAGTTAAGCAGCAAAAAATCCAGTCTACCTTCATTGTGAAACTAGTTACAAGGGAGACTAGAGCCTATGTCACCAACACTCCAAAAAGCTTTCCTTACTGCTCACTAAAAACACCGGAAGACCCTCTGAGATAGAGGTGGAGGAAAAGGTAAAAAGCCCTTTTTTTTTTTTTGTCTCGAGTCATAAGAAGCCAAAACAACTTCAACCAAAGAAAAACAGAAAACAAAGTTACCTGGTTCTTCCATGCTTACACAGAACCTTTCAAGTTCTGCCTGCTCAGGGCTCTGCCTGTCCAGGGCTCCGCCTTCTGCTCCCTCAACCTATCCTTCTCCTAATTCCAAGGACGTCTATATATCTGTCTCCTGTCTCTGACTGTTTCTGAAGCTTTCCCCATGGGCTTCAGTTGCTCTGGCTAAGTAATCTTTGCTTGCTCCATCCCCAAACCCTAATTGTCTCATGTTATTGTGATATGTGGAATCACCTAGACTTCACAGCCAATCTATTTTCCTTCTTATAAAATCCCAAGTATCACCTTTGCACAATAAACCCTGACTGGTAGACAGTCATCAAAACATAAGCATGCAATCTAATGGATCCAATTCCTATAGAGGAAAGCCAAAAATCATCTTTAAAATAGTTCTTCAACCTTAAAAGGTTGTGTTGTTAGGGAACTTACAAGATGCCCAAAAACACCCTATATACTCAAACCAAACAATGAATAAATAAACTAACTTCCACTAGTACTCTTTTCTCGAATGTCAAATTAACATCACTGTCCTAGGTCTAGCAAGAGTTAAGTTTACATTCAGAACCTCTTCCCCTTAGCTTGGGATCAAGGAGGGAAGGCAAATGTCCCCTTCTCGGTCAATGCAGGAATTTTATCTTCATTTTTTTTCTAACGGAAAGCTCTTTGATAAGGAAAAAGTCTGCCCTACTCCAGCCCTGACCTCTTCTGGCTTGGTTCTGGAAGTGAGCCAGATGACAGCATTTAGTAAAGCACAAATTTATATTTATCCAAAGACGGCTGTTTAACAAAAAGGTGACAGTGGTGAGAAATACTGTCATTTAGTTTCATATACTCCCCATATAACTTAGGTTTTTTTTATCATTGAATGTCAAATGAAACAGCTCATGCCACTTTCTCTTCAAAATCAGTGTTCTAAGGGCAATTTTTTATTACAAAATTCCTGAGCCAACTAAAGACAAATATAAACCTGCTACAAAATAATCTTGGCTAAAGTGTTAAAACATATACCACTTAAAAAAAAAAGACAACAATAAACACTGCAAGGAAGATAATCTAAAATCAACATTTACATAAAACCCAGGTTACTACCATAATATTTAAATGCCAGAATCAAAAATGAAATTACTAAGATTAAACCTTATGACAGCCTCATTGTCAGCCTTATTTAATTTCATATCTTAAAAGTAAAACCGAAGTAACAGTCAGTAAGGTCTTTGTCCTGGACAAGAAGTACACAAGTAGAGATGAGGCTTTTAAAATTTGATCCTTACAATAAAATCAAGACAGTCTCTCTATTTGTGTATATATGTATGTATACATATATTTTTTACTTTTACCATTTTCTGAGCTATTAATTTCTTATGACCCAATATGTGAAAGAAAAATATTCCAAGAATCTCCATTTTTGTGAAAATACAAATATGAAAAACTTTCTGTTAAAAAACTTTCAATATAGACAATGCTACAACTATTCATACCATCACTTTGCTCTATAAACACAAACAATGAAATTAATTAAGATAATAAAACTAAGCTAGTCATTTTAAAAACCTCATTTTGCATTATTTTCCCCAACAAAGCATCCGAGGGGTGCCACATTGAAGAATGATCAAAGACCATCACCACCTCTGTTGTTCTGGAATAATGTAAATTTCTTCAAGGTGCCCTCTGCCAACCAAGTTCATCTGGCCTGGGGCTAAGTTTTATCATTTATTCTTTCACATAGTACTAAAGGAAGTCTCGAATCTATGACTAGAATCGTCAGCACCCGCCACACATTTCAAACTGGCCACCACTGTCCTCTGAAATCCTTCAAGCCACATTTCCAGTGTCTCAACTCATTCATAGTTATTCAATTCTAAAGGTAAGAATTAATTTGCATAAAATAAACCTCATGCAGGGTGAATTTACATACAGGGTTGTACACACCTCGCACAATGATAATCATAAACTGGTTGCCTAGACTGGCCGAAGAACATCAACGTGAACACCAGATACACGCGAGCCAACGAACCTCGGCAACACAATGGATTGAACCAGTCAGGAAGCTCCAAGTCACAACTCCTTTAAGACGCTTAAGTTGGACATCTACAGAGCACCATTTTGAGTTCGGAATCTGCAGTTCACGCCTAGAAATTACAGAGGGGACCACTCAAATGGAGGTTTCATTCGGCAGAGGCAAAGGTTTGAGGCAACTCAACTAATGAGGTCCAGAATCTCCACCACCACCGAATGCCTTCAAATGCAATAGGTGCAGCCAAGACCTAGCGGCGGCTCCTCCTCCTCCACCTCCCAGCACAACATCCAAGCAGCCGTCCTTCGTCTGGGCTGAGATTCCTAAAGCTCCGTGTAACGAGCACGCCAATTATTTCCCCGCCAGGTAAACACGCAGGGAACCCCCATATTCGGGGCTGCGAATCAATTAGCTAAATCTCATCCACAAGGTAAAGGTGCAAACGAGTCATCGCTTAAAGCAGAGGTGGCGACGAGGCGCTCGGGTTACGTTATCTGATAACAGGGCAGATGTTGCACGGCTCGCTTTCCTCCGACGCATGACTCCGCAGTCCGCAACGCCGTTAGAAATCCACCTGATTTCAGACCCGCAGAACGCCCAGGGGCCCTTGGCGGCTCAGCCAAGCACGCCCCGGGGTTTTCTCTCGCCCCAAACAACGGCCCCGGAGTCTTAAACCCAAACACTGGGGGTTCGCGCATGCCATCGGAAATGCAAAATCTGCGGGTGACTGCTCAGCGGACCCAATTTCGCCCGCCGCATTAGTTTTCGAAAAGGGGGGGCTGATCTATTTGCGCACCACCCATTCCCATCACGTTTGATTGTGAGGCACGCCGGACGCCTGCACATCCCTTTCTCGCACACGCACACACGCGCCCGTCCCCGGGCCGCTCCCCGCCGGTCCCCTCCGAAGGCGGCCGGCGCGGGGCCCGGCGCCGCACGCGGGTCGCTCGGGGCCAGCGCCCGCTCCGGCTCGGCTCGGCCGAACAAAGGGCCGCGGAGCCCCGGGCAAAGTTGTGGCGGCGGCGGGGAGGGAACGGGCGGCCGCGCTCACCTGGGCTCCGTCCTCGGCAGCGGCGGCGGCGGCGGCTCCGCGGAGCTCCTGCGGCGCGGGCCTGGCGGCGGCGGCGACAACCACTCCAACAGCCGCCCGGGGGCCTCGGGGGCGCTCGGGCGGCGGGGGCCCGCTCAGCGCCGGCGCCGCGGGCTCAGGTCCCGGCGCTGGCGGCAGCGGCGGCGGCGGCGGCGGCGGCGGCGGGGGCGGCGGGGGGCGGCGGCGGCGCGTCCCAGCAGGAGCGGGTCCAGGTCCGGCCCCGGCGACGCCGCGACGCGCCCTCCTCCTCACCCCCGGCGGCAGGCGGCTCCGGCGCGGCCTGGGTGCGAAGCGGCGGCGGCCGCGGGCGGCTGGGCGCGGGGCCGCTCCGCTCCGCTCACTCCGCCTCCGGCTCGGGCGGGCCCGCGGCGGCGGCGGTGGCGGGAGCACGGCGGGCGCGGGACGGCCCTGTCAGGGGACGGCGGGGGGGGCCCCGGGGCGGTGCTCAGGGCTGCGCGGCGGCAGGGCCCGACGGCGGCGGCTGCGGCCCCCGGGGGCCGTCGCGCTGAGGTGCGGAGCTGCCACCGCGGCCATCTTGTTGCTCTAACTGACAAGAACCCCCCTCCCCCCGCTTCAGCCAGACGGGGCGCTCGCGCCCCCTTCCCCGCCCGCGTTGGCCTCCAACAGGAAGTCGTCCCGGCCCCTGGCACGTGATTCCCACTGTATCTGCATACCAGGGGGGAACTGGCCAATCTACGCCAAGCGCCCGAGCCCCGCCCCGAGCGCCCCTCCCAGGCCCATTGGCTCCTCTCAGCTAGGCCACGCCTCCTCCTTTGCCATTAATACCCGCCCGGGCAGTGGGTCCCCAGGCCGCGCGGGGAGCGTGCTGAGGTGCTGCTGTCTCTCGCTGTCCTAGGAACTCGTGCTGTTCCCCGGGATGTGGGGGAACCCTCGTGGTGGCCTTTCCCTGCCTTTCCGTCTCTGGGTGCTGTGGCTCCGCGTTAGCACCCTGGCCGGAGGAGCGCCGACCCGGGTGGGTCTGAGCGTTCGCTCTGTCTTCCCGACCTGCGCCCCGCAGCGCCCGGGCTTTGCGCTGTAAGTTCGCCCGGCGGCGCCCGCACCGGCGCGCGTCCCTCCTGTGCCGTGCACACGCCCTGCACCTCCCCACCGAGCACACACTCGTACACCAGCCAGCTGGGGCCCCGGAGCATCCTGCGCGCCCCGTGCCTCCCGACCCGCCCTTGCGCGCGGCAGCTCCCCCGGGGACGCCCCGCTGCGAGCAAAACAAGCCTCGCCGAGAAACAGCCCCCCGGGGAGACGTCCTTTTCCCGGGAGCGCAAACACCCCCACCCCCACCGCGCAGCCTGTCGGGGCCGAACCTGGGCGCTCCGAGTCCTACACACCCGGCGGTTCCTTCCCGGGACTCCGTAACCGGTCGTGATCCTCCATTCCACTGCTCTCCTTCGACATGCATTATTCATGAACAGTAGGTAAGGTCAGGCGCAACGTGCAATTTGAAAAGTCCCTTTTTAACTTTCGGTTCAAGCCACGAGAAGATTTCGAAACCCAAGAATTTTCTCCGAAAGGTCGTGGAAGCAGGCTAGCTTTTCCCCATCGTTCGGTGGAGGCTCAGCGGTGCTACTTGAAAGTTGGTGTTGGAAGAGGCCATTCCCTGTCTACGTGTCCCCGTCTTGAAGAGGAGATAATAACACGCTAGTATTTTCGCAGTGCATTTTTGTTACCGCAAGTGTCATGCTTTAAAACGTCTGTGGAGGAAAAGACACAACAGATGCCCCGCTCTCGCTTCCCTTCAGGGCCCCGTGAGCTCCGTGCACTCCTTTCTTCTTCCTGCCATATTTTAAGCCTGCCGGTAGTCAGATTCACAAACCACTCTCTAAAGTCGGCGTCAACTGTCTGTTGTATTGTGTGTTTCCCTTCCGAAGAAAACCCACACCCCTTAAAAGGAGCTGAAGGCTGACGGAGCTGACATGGAGGCTTCTGCCTTTTCTATTCATTTTATTTACACTAATTCAATTCTCCACTGCGGAGAAACTGCATCTTTTGTATTTCTCAAAGGTAGAGGTATCATCACATGCTCCGGGAGGGAGTGCAAAGTAACATCCTCAGAATACACAGCATCCATGAAGCAGCTTGCCAAATAAATGAGGAATCCAGGTATCTGGATGGACCAATCACTGTAATGAGCAGAACTTCACTTTTTGGAAAATTGAATAAAAAATACATTATTTCGTATTGTCCTTGATGTTGGATATGTGGCTCTAACCGCTGAGCTCCTCCCTTCCTTACCCCCTCCTTCTGCTTGACCAGAGTAGTTGTCTTCTATCATCTTAGACTCTGACTTGGGGGAAAGGTAGTCCTATAGGGACTGTATTTTCTAAACCCAAAAATAGAAATAATATTTGATGATAATAATAATAATAATCACCGTAGAAATAATATTTTAAATCAGGGTTGGCCCAGAATTGTAGAGATATACAATGGCCCGGAATGTGGAGATTGGACAACACAGTGTCACTTATTAGTGACTGTTTGGGCTGATAAGGTATGAGTAAGGACCAAGGCAGAGTTGTAAAATGGGTACATTCATATTTAGGGTCTGTCATCCTCTTAGCCCTACCACCACCGCCTCAGAATGGAAGTATACATTGATAATTTATAAAACATGGGCAAAACCAACGATACTATATTACGTTTAAGAGGATTAAGTAGCCCAGCATGGTGGCTCATGGCTATAATCCTAGCACTTTGGAAGGCCAAGGTGGGAGTTCGAGGGCAGCTGGGCAACTTTGCGAGACCTCAACTCTACAATAAATTATAAAATTAGCCAGGTGTGGTGGCATGCACCTGTAGTTCCAGCTACTTGGCAGAGGATCACCTGAGCCCAGCAGATCAAGGCTGCAGTAGCCATGAACATGCCACGGCACTCCAGCCTGGGCGACAGAGTGAGACTTCAACTTGGGGGGGAGAAGGATTAAATGTAGCTGGGCTCGGTGGCTCAGCCTGTAATCCCGCGCCTTTGGGAGGCTGAGGTGAGTGGATTGCCTGAGCCTGTGGGTTCGAGACCCGCCTGGGCAGCGAGACCTCATCTCTACAATAAATCAAAAATCAGCCGGGTGTGGTAGTGCGCATCTGTAATTCCGGCTACTCGGAAGGCTGAGGTGGAAGGATCGCCAGAGCCCAGTGGGTAGAGGCTGCGATGGCCGGGAGCGGCCACTGCACTCCAGTCTGGGCGACGGAGTGAAACTCCAACTCAAAAAAAAAAAAAAAAAAGGATTAAATGTAACTCTTAAACTAAAAAGTCAACTAACTGAGGACAGATGGAAAAGACCTGGCTTAATTCAAGGTCGTGTTAAAAAAAAAATCTGATCCGGGCTTGGTGGCTCAGCCTGCAATCCCGTGCCTTTGGGAGGCTGAGGTGAGTGGATTGCCTGAGCCCGCGGGTTCGAGACCCGCCTGGGCAGCGAGATCTCATCTCTACAATAAATCAAAAAAAAATTAGCCGGGCGTGGTAGTGCATGCCTGTAATTCCGGCTACTTGGAAGGCTGAGGCAGAAGGATCGCCGGAGCCCAGCGGGTCGAGGCTGCGGTGGCCGGAAGCGGCCACTGCACTCCAGTCTGGGCGACAGAGTGAGACTCCAACTCAAAAAAAAAAACAAAACAAACAAAAAAAACCTCTTAAACTAAAAAGTCAACTAACTGAGGACAGATGGAAAAGACCTGACTTAATTCAAGGTCGTGTTAAAAAAAATCTGAGCCAGGCTTGGTGGCTCAGCCTGTAATCCTGCGCCTTTGGGAGGCTGAGGTGAGTGGATTGCCTGAGCCTGCGGGTTCAAGACCTGCCTGGGCAGCGAGACCTCATCTCTACAATAAATCAAAAAATCAGCCAGGCGTGGTAGTGCATCCCTGTAATTCCGGCTACTCGGAAGGCTGAGGCGGAAGGATCGCCGGAGCCCAGCAGGTCGAGGCTGTGGTGGCCAGGAGCGGCCACTGCACTCCAGTCTGGGCAACAGAGTGAGACTCCAACTCAAAAAAAAAAAATCTGGTCAGGCACAGTGGCTCATGCCTGTAATCCCAGCTCTCTGAGAGACCGAGGTGAGAGGATTACCTGAGCCCATGAATTCGAGACCAGCCTGGGCAACATGGAAGACCTAGTCTCTACAGTAAATCAAAAAATTAGCTGGGCATGGTGGCGCTTGCCTGTAGTTCCAGTTACTTGGAAGACTGAAGTGGGAGGTTCACCTGAGCCCAGCAGGTTGAGGCTGCAGTGGATGTGAGCATGCTACTGCACTCCAGCCTGGGCAACAGAGTGAGATTCTGAATTAAAAAAAAAAAAAGCCAGGCTCCGTGGCTCAGCCTGTAATCCCGCGCCTTTGGGAGGCTGAGGTGAGTGGATTGCCTGAGCCCACAGGTTCGAGACCCGTCTGGGCAGGCGAGACCTCATCTCTACAATAAATCAAAACATTAGCCAGGCGTGGTAGCACATGCCTGTAATTCCGGCTACTCGGAAGGCTGAGGCGGAAGGATCGCCGGAGCCCAGCAGGAGCAGGAGCCCAGCGGGAGCGGTCCAGTCTGAGCGACAGAGTGAGACTCCAACTAAAAAAAAAAAAAAATCTAGTTTTAGGTGACCACATGTTCAACAAGGCTAAATGTGTGGAGTGACTTGTTTTAAAAAATAAAATCTACATCAAAATAGTGTCCAGTTCAAGAGATTGTACTCTGAACTGGTCAGATCCCAAATGGAGTATTTTGACCAGTTCTGGGAACCAGGGTGTAAGAAAGAAATGGACAAAGTTTGAGGCTGTCTCTGGCATACAAACAGCTGTTAATGGAACTCTTCTAGCCATGGCTGAAGGAGCAGAAGTGATGGGTGCAGAGAGGAAGACCATATACAAATAGGCACAGATACTGTCTGTGAGAACTAAGGAGACCAACCTGAAATCAATGGATGGGAAACATTAGTGACAAATTTGGGTTCTGTTCACAAATCATGTAAATTATCCATAGAAACTCCATTTTGAAATGTAGCAAGATCACGTCTGTGGAGGGGTTTAAGTAGAAAGACAGGGCTATCCTGTCCTTATCTCCGTGAATATTGCAAAATAGATTGCAGCATCAAGCAAAGAGGTTGACTACCCAGTGGTTCTCAAAGTATGCTCGCTAGACCAGAGGTCACCTAGGGGCTTGTTAGAAACGCAGCTTTTCAGACCTACTGAATCAGAACCGCTGGGGATGGGTCCAGGTATCTGCATTTTAACCAGGCCTCTACGTGATTCTGAGGCACACTAAAGTTTGGGAATGATAATGAAGGATACCTTTCCACTCCCAGCCACTTCCTACCATATATGGGTGCCTGGCTTCCACCTCTATTGATTTTACAAGTATAATTTGCATCCTAATGGTGGACTCTTAAAGGGAAAAGCTTCAGAATTCAAACAGATGATTGCTTTTTAACAAAAATGTAAGGAAGCTGAGCTCATTTCTCTCTGCTTGTCACCAGTAGATAACAACTTTTTTAGTCCTTAAAAAAATGTGATAAACTAAGCCAGGCATGGTGGCTCACACTTGTAATCCCAGCACTTTGGAAGGCAGAGGCAGGAGGATCACTTGAGGCAGGAGTTTGTGACCAGCCTGGACAACACAGACCTCCATCTCCACAAAAAAAATAAAAAATTAGCGAGGTGTGGTAGTGTGCACCTATAGTCCTAGCTACCTGGGCGGTCATGTGGAGAAGGATGAGACAGGAAGGACCCAGCAGGAGGTGATGGCAGAGAGTAGGTGGCCTGTACAGTTGGGCAGTAAGGAAATCAGAACCCGTGGAAGCACATAGAGCAGTAATAGCGGTCAAATGGACAGGATCTATTTGAAAGATAATTCTAAGTTAGATGCATATGGAGGATAAGGAAGACAGTGAAGGACATTGCTGTGGTCTTGCTCAAAGAGAAAATGGATGGTGAGGGCTGCAGGAGAGTGAGCCAGAGGCCTTCAGTGGAACCTTGAGAAAGAAGGGGTGAGCTGGTTTGGTGTATTTGGAGTTGCAGGCACCTGGGGAACAGCAAGTGGCAATGGTCAGATCTAGGGTGTCTGGGCTGAAGAAATCTCTTAGGAATGGTCTGCACAGAGCCGGAAGTTGAAGACTGAGATGTAAATAGTTAGCTTTGGGGATAGGGGTTAGGAGGAACAATAAGGAGGCTGAGTACTGAGCTTGAGGAACACCAAGGAGGAAAGAAAACCCTAAAGAAATCTGAAAAGGGACAGCCAGAGATGCTGACCCCACCAGATGCCCCAGTGAAACCAGAGAAGTCAAAAGGGCATGAGTGTGAGGAAGGGGCTGATGGACAACAGTGGCAGTAAGGTCCAAAAAACAGGGGGGCATCCTTAAGGTCATTTTGTCCTCAATGCAGGTGCGGGGACAGAAGGCTGCAAGGTGGGTGGGAGACCGCAGGTAGGGACTGAGAGTAAGGAGGGACCATGTTTTTACATTTGGCCATTGTTATGGGTTGAAATGTGCACCCCACACACACACACACACAAATGTGTTGAAGTCCTCTCCTCCAGTACTTCAAAATGTGACCTTTTTTGGGAATAGAGTCTTTTCAGATACAGTAAAGTCAAGGTGAGATCACTAGGGTGGTTTCTAGTCTAATACAACTAGTATCCCTGTAAAAGGGGCGAATTGGAGCACAGAGACACGTACACAGGGCAAGGCCATGTGAGGTTGAAAGTAGAGGTGAGATGATGATGGATCTGTATGCCAGGGAAAAGGCCTGGGACAGGTTCTCCCTTGGAGCCTCCAGAAGGAAGCAGCCCTGCAGACACCTTGATCCTGAACTTCTGGCCTCCAGAACTGGGAAAGAAGAAATTTCTGTTGCTTAAACCTGTGGTCCCAAGCCTTTTTGGCATCAGGGACCGGCTTCATGGAAGACAATTCTTCCATGGATGGGAGTGGGAGGGTGGCGATGTGCAGTCAAACCTCACTGCTAATGTTAATCTGAATTTGCAGCTGCTTCCCAGTGCTAGGGTCGCCACCTCACCTCCACCTCAGATCATAAGGCATTAGATTCTTATAAGTAGTACACAACCTAGATACCTCATATACACAGTTCACAAGAGGGCGCGAGCTCCTATGAGAATCTAATGCTGCTGCTGATCTGACAGGAGGCAGAACTCAGGTGGTAATGCCAGCGATGGGGAATGACTGTAAAGACAGATGAAGCTTTGTTCGCTCGCTTGCCGTTCACCTCCTGCTGCGTGGCCTGGTTCCTAACAGGCCATGGACCAGTTTGTGGCCTGGGGGTTGGTGATCCTTGGCTTAAGTCACTCAGTGTGTGATACTTGAATGGCAGCCCCAGAACACTCCCACACTATGAAAGGAAGGCATGCGGCCGGGCTTGGTGGCTCAGCCTGCAATCCCAGCACTTTGGGAGGCCGAGGTGAGTGGATTGCCTGAGTCCGCAGGTTCGAGACCCGTCTGGGCAACTTGGAGAGACCTCGTCTCTACAGTAAATCAAAAAATTAGCCGGGCGTAGTAGTGCGTGCCTGTAGTTCTGGCTACTTGGAAGGCTGAGGCAGAAGGATTGCTGGAACCCAGCAGATCGATGCTGGGGTGCCGTGAGTGTGCCACTGCACTCCAGCCTGGGCAAGGGACTCCAACTCAAAGAAAAAAGAGAAGAAAGGAAGACGTGTGACTGGAGGACAATGTGAGACCCAAGAAAGTGGTTTTCATTCTTTTTTTTTTTTTTAAGAGTTGGAGTCTCACTCTCGCCTGGATTGGAGTGCAGTGGCACGCTCCCAGCCACTGCAGCCTCGATCTGCTGGGCTCCAGGGATCCTTCCGCCTCAGTCTTCCAAGTAGCCAGAACTTTTTTTTAAGGGAGATACTCCAGGAACGTGTTAACATGCTGAGAGGAGTGAGCCAGTGGAGAGCACAGTAAAGATGAGGGTGCTGTTTTGCTTGTTCTAAAGGGGTTGAGTATGAAGTAAGGAAGGTCTTTGGACAGATGGTGGAGGGGGGCTGTAAGGGAAGCAGGAAGACAGACGGTCACTTTTGTCACTGAGACCAGAAGGGGGCAATGGAGGCAGGCTAAAGGCAGGTAAGTCTGTGTGTGTGTGTGTGTGCGCGTGCGCGCGTGTGCGCGCGCGCGCTTGAGTGTAAGTGCATATGTGTGCATGAATGCTTCATGTGTGTGCATGAGGGCTTGTGTGTGTGCACACATGTAGGTGTGCGTGTTTTGGGGTGATTTGCAATACATGAAGGACATTATAATCAGCATTTTTGATTTCTTTAGTGAAGTTGAAAGTGGCCTAAGGTTTCTTCGAGGTCTGAAATTCTGTTTCTAGATCTTTTGGCTCTTTTGGAATTCAACAGCTATGGAATGCAAGTTATTGTTTTACTCTATACTAATAGCATTGCTTTTTAATTTACCATCTGTGTCATATTAAAACGAATAGGAAGTCGGACTTGGTGGCTCAGCCTGTAATCTCGTGCTTTGGGAGGCTGAGGTGAGACTCCAACTCAAAAAAACCCCCCAAAAAACCAAACAACAACAAAAAAACGAATAGGAAAACATACACCTTGCTTTTTTTCTATTATTAAAACAAATTTAGTCCAGGAGCAATGGCTCACACCTATAATCTCAGTACTTTGGGAGGCCAAGGTTAGAGTATTGCCTGAGCCCACAGGCTCAAAACCAGGTTAGGCAACTTGTCGAGACCTCATTTCTACAATAAATCAAAAAATTAGCTGGGCGTGGTGACGCATGCCTGTAATTCCAGTTACTTGAAAGACTGAGAGCCGGGCTCGGTGGCTCAGCCTATAATCCCGCACCTTGGGAGGCTGAGGTGAGTGGAATGCCTGAGCCCGCAGGTTCAAGACCCACCTGGACAACTTGGCGAGACCTCATCTCTACAATAAATTAAAAAATCAGCCGGGCATGGTAGCGCGTGCCTGTAATTCCGGCTACTCAGAAGGCTGAGGTGGAAGGATCACCGGAGCCCAGCAGGTCGAGGCTGCGGTGGCCGGAAGCGGCCACTGCACTCCAGTCTGGGCAACTGAGTGAGACTCCAACTCAAAAAAAAAAAAAAAAAAAAAAGAAAGGCTGAGGCAGAAAGATCATCTGAGCCCAGCAGATGGAAGCTGGACACCACAGTGAGACTCCAACTCAAAAAAAAAAAAAAACACAAAAAGAAAAAAACAAAAAGAAACAAATTCCACGGTGGCCCAGCCTGTAATCTCAGTGCTTTGGGAGGCTGAGGCGAGTGGATTGACTGAGCCCGCAGGTTCGAGACCAGCCCGGGCAACTTGACAAGACCTCGTCTCTACAATAAATAAAAAATTAGCCAGGCATGGTAGTGGGCACCTGTAGTTCCGGCTCCTTGAAAGGCTGAGGCGGAAGGATCGCTGGAGCCCAGCAGGTCGGGGTTGCAGTGGCTGGGAGCATGCCACTGCACTCCAGTCTGGGTAATGGAGTGAGACTCCAACTCAAAAAAAAAAAAATTCCAGACACCTTCTGTCTTCCCTCCCTCCCTCCCTTTCCCTCCTCCATTCTTTCCTTCCTTCCGTCTTCTCTTCCTCCCTCTCTTATTTCCTCTTTTTCTTTTTCTTAGCAGTGTGCCAATTATGTGGAGACTTAGGACAGCACATAGAAGAAATACCAGAATATCTGACATTTACAACAGATACTGCCTGAAACAATATGGGACCACATATTCAAACTATGGAAGGCAATTTCATTTGCCTTTGTTTCTTCAAGTCTGAGTCATAAAGTGACATTTTGGATGTCTTGGAGGCAAGCCTTGGTCAGCACGTGGGCGTTGCATGGTTCTCTCTTTCATTGGGTCTATCCTATGAGACTCAGGGATGAAAATCTAGGAAGGGCCTCTGGGTATTGAATAGGGGGCGACTGAGGAAGCCACGATGAGGACACCTGTCCAAAGGGACTGGTGTACTTGAACAGCCTCATTTATCTGGGCCCTGTGATACGGGCTGGTGCTTTGGCAGCCCTGCAATTTGATCCAGGTCTGCTAAGCTGTCAACCTGGGGTACCAAGGAGAGAGAGGAGGTGGTTCAGGCTGCAGGCTTCCTTTCAGAGGCCGAAGGGGGATTGCTCACGGGCTCTCCCCAAGATGGGCATCTCTGTGGTCCCAGTCTGATGACAAGCTAGAATCTGGGATTTATGTCAGCAGCCAGTAGCTCTCAGATTTGCCATCTGAGCGAACTCCTCATTCCAGGGCTAGCTCCTTCAGCCTTGCATTGATTAAGCAAATATTTGCAGGCACCTGGTCTAGGCAAATCCCTGCACACATTCCAGGCTCACCTGTCCACCCCTCTTGGCCTCCCTCCTGAGCCACTGATGTGAGGACATGATAGAGACAGAAACAGGTTTACCTCTCTGTTCTAATTTTTCCTTTCTCTATAACACTGTTCACCTTCCATGGTATACAATTTGGTTTTTATTGTGTTTGTTGCTTACTGCCTCCCTGACAAGAATGTAGCTCCATCAGTGCAAGATCTTTGTGTGTTTTGTTCATTGCTGTGTCTCAGGCACCTATCACAGAGCTGGCACTGGGTGCTCTATAAATATTTCTTTCTTTTTTTTTTTGAGCTGGAGTCTCACTCTGTCACCCAGACTGGAGTGCAGTGGCCACTCCCGGCCACCGCAGCCTTGACCTGCTGGGCTCCGGTGATCCTTCCGCCCCAGCCTTCCAAGTAGCTGGAACTACAGGCGCGCGCTACCATGTCCGGCTTATTTTTTTTTTAACTTATTGTAGAGATGAGATCTCACCAAGTTGCCCAGGCGGGTCTCGACCCGCTTGGCCTCCCAAAGCGCGGGATTACAGGCTGAGCCACCAAGCCTGACCCTATAAATATTTCTTTGTTGAATTAATGAATTAAGATAAATGTCATAAGAAAGTTAATGTCAAAATGCTGTAGAGAAACCACATCTAGATATTAGGTATGAGGCAAGGATGGGGGAAGTCTCCCCAAGGGATATGGCATTCAAGAAGGCTTTAAGCTGGGCTCGGTGGCTCAGCCTGTAATCCTGCACCTTCGGGAGGCTGAGGTGAGTGGATTGCCTGAGCCCGCGGGTTCGAGACCAGCCTGGGCAGTGAGACCTCATCTCTATAATAAATAAAAAAAAAATTAGCTGGGCATGGTAGCGTGTGCCTGTAGTTCCAGCTACTTGGAAAGCTGAGGTGAAAGGATCGCCAGAGCCCAGCAGGTCGAGGCTGCGGTGACCGGGAGCGGCCACTGCACTCCAGTCTGGGCAACAGAGTGAGACTCCAACTCAAAAAAAACCAAAAAGGCTTTAGAAGGATGAGTAGGGTCCCTCCCCCCTCCCTCCCTCCCTGCTCCCCTCTTTCCCTTCCTGCCTCCTTCTCCTTCCTTTATTCCTTCCTTCCCTCCTCTCCTTCCCTGTCTTCTTCCCTCCCTTCCCACCCTCTTTCTTTCATCTTTCCTCCCTTCCTTCCTCTGTTACTTTTTTTTTTTTTTTGAGTTGGAGTCTCACTCTGTTGCCCAGACTGGAGTGCAGTGGCCACTCCCAGCCACCGCAGCCTCGACCTGCTGGGCTCTGGTGATCCTTCCGCCTCTGTCTTCCCAGTAGCCGGAATTACAGGCATGTGCTACCATGCCCAGCTGATTTTTTGATTTATTGTAGAGATGAGGTCTCACTGCCCAGGCGGATCTCGAACCCACGGGCTCAGGCAATCCACTCACCTCAGCCTCCCAAAGGCACGGGATTACAGGCTGAGCCACCGAGCCCGGCTTCTTTTTTCTTAATTGTGTACCAATTAGTTGAAGATTTAGGACAACACAGAAGAAATACCAGAACATTTGACATTCACAACAGATATTTCCTGAGTCCAATTTTTAAAAAGTTATTATGTTATATAAGTTTCAATATCACCCCCCCCAAGTAAACCAAGATGTGTACTTGATTGTGAGTAGACAATGAAAATGACTGTTTTAGCCAGGCGCAGTGGCGCACACCTTTTTTTTTTTTTTTTTTTTTGAGTTGGAGTCTCACTCTGTCGCCCAGACTGGAGTGCAGTGGCCGCTCCCGGCCACCACAGCCTCGACCTGCTGGGCTCCGGCGATCCTTCCACCTCAGCCTTCCAAGTAGCTGGAATTACAGGCATGCACTACCACGCCTGGCTGATTTTTTGATTTATTGTAGAGATGAGGTCTTGCTGCCCAGGTGGGTCTCGAACCCGCGGGCTCTGGCAATCCACTCACCTCCGCCTCCCAAAGGCGCGGGATTACAGGTTGAGCCACTGAGCCCGGCTGGCTCACACCTTTAATCCCAGCACTTCAGGAGACTGAGATGAGAGGACTGCCTGAACCCGGAGGTTTGAGACCAGCCTGGCAACATGGCTAGACCTCGACTCTACATAAACCCAAAAGTTAGCTGGGCATGGTGGCACATGCCTGTAGTTCCAGCTACTTGGAAGAATGAAGTGGAAGGATTGCCCGAACCTAGCAGGTCGAGACTGCAGTGGCCGTAAGCGTGCTACTGCACCCCAGCCTGGGCTACAGAGGGAAACTCCAACTCAAAAAACAGAAAAGAAAATGACTGTTTTAGTTATCTGTTGCTGAGAAACAAATTTTCCCAACGTTCGGCAGCTTAAAGCAGCAATAGTGCGTAGTATCAGGAACCCAGGAGTCTCCTAGCTGGGTGGCCCTTCATGAGGTTGCAGTCAAGCTGCCAATCTGGTCTGGAACTCCAAAGGCTTGACTGGGCTAGGAACACCTTCTCCAGAAGCACTCACATGGCTGTTGGCAGGAGGCTTCAGCCTCTTGCCACAGGGACCTCTCCAAAGGCTGCTTATAGCCTGACTTACCCAAGAGTGAGGAGTTCTGGAGAGAGAGAGTACCATAACAGAAGCCAAAGTCCATTATAATCTAATATCAGAAGTACATCACTTCTGCCAGACACTGCTGGTCACGCAGACCAACCCTGGCACAGTGTGGGAGGGTACAATACAGGGCATGAATACCAGGAAATGGGGTCACCGGGGCCATCTTGGATGCTGGTGACCATCACAACAAATCCACACTGAAATGCAAATACTTTGAGGTCATATATAATACGAAATTACATATTACTAGTCTTGAAACAAAACACCTGAGCCCATGGGTTCGAGACCCGCCTGGGCAACTTGGCAAGACCTCATCTCTACAATAAATCAAAAAATTAGCCGGGTGGGGTAGTGCATGCCTGTAGTTCCAGCTACTTGGAAGGCTGAGGTGGAAGGATCGCCAGAGCCCAGCAGGTCGAGGCTGTGGTGACCGGGAGTGTGCCACTGCACTCCAGTCTGGGTGACAGAGTGAGACGCCAACTCAAAAAAAAAAAAGAAAAGGAAAGGAAAGAGGAAGTCTTCAAAGAGGAGATGGCATCTGTACTTGAAAAGTCCCACCTTATTCAGATTGATGGAATGTGAACCATTAACTGCATAGGACTAAGTGGGAGAGGTGACAGCCAGATCTGGGGGCTGGGACTATAGAAGACTCCCACTGGGAGGCAGTTTGGATAAGTAAGTGAACCACTGGGCTGAGCTAAGAGTTTGGATGTGGTTCTGTAGGTGGTGTCTGTGGCAGAGATTGCTCCACCCAAATCCTTAGTGCTTTTCTACACGTATGCAACCAGGACTACATTTCCCAGAATGCTTCCTCTTCTGGGCAGAGCCTTTTGACCAGTTCTGCACAAAACAATGTGAGGAGAAGAGATGTTATTCACCTCCACACCAAGTTGTTTGAGAGGCAGTTGTGCCTCTCCTCTGTCTCCTTTCCTACCCGTCTGGATGTAGAGGACCCTTAGATGGAGGAGGCTCAAAACGAAATGGGTCCGGGTTCCATAACTTGCAGAGGTGAAACATCTCCTAAAAAACATACCAAGCCGGGCTCGGTGGCTCAGCCTGTAATCCCGCGCCTTTGGGAGGCTGAGGTGAGTGGATTGCCTGAGCCCGCGGGTTCGAGACCCGCCTGGGCAGCGAGACCTCATCTCTACAATAAATCAAAAAATCAGCCGGGCGTGGTAGCGCATGCCTGTAATTCCAGCTACTCCGAAGGCTGAGGCTGAAGGATCACCAGAGCCCAGCAGGTCGAGGCTGCGGTGGCCGGGAGCGGCCACTGCACTCCAGTCTGGGCGACAGAGTGAGACTCCAACTCAAAAAAAAAAAAAAAAAAAAAAAAATACCAGATGAGTGAAAACACACTAGTATTACGTGAATCCACTGAGGGTTTGGGTTTGTTTGTTATAGCAGCTACCACTATACCAGCACACAGTAGGAAACCTTTGTAAAGTCAATAAGGATTTCGAAAGAAAAATAATCTTAAGAAGATGCATATGCCATGGAGAGATAGGATGGTGTGATCATGGGAGAGAAGCACTGAAGGCAAAGAAACTAGTCAGGAGGCATTACAGGATTGTGATGTAATAAAATGTGAAGAAACAGAGAGAGTCCCCGTCCGTGCGTCTATTTTGTGACAGGATTCCTAGAAAAGACAAAAGTAACAATAACCTTTTATTCTTTGCTTATGACATGCCATAAATCATGCTATACACTTCATACACATTACTTCTTTTAATATTTTAAGTTCTTTTTTTTTGAGTTGGAGTCTCACTCTGTAACCCAGGCTGGAGTGCAGTGGCATGCTCACAGCCACCCCAGCATCAACCTACTGGGCTCCGGCAATTCTTCTGCCCCAGCCTTCCAAGTAGCCGGAACTACAGGCATGCACTACCACACCTGGCTAATTTTTTATTTATTGTAGAGACAAGGTCTCACCAAGTTGTCCAGGCTGGTCTCAAAACCATGGGTTCAGACAATCCACTCACCTTGGCCTCCCAAAGTGCTGGGATTACAGGCTGAGTCACTGAGCCCAGCCTTAAGTTCTTATTTAAGTTTTTCTCTTTCTACATTATATGCACTTAGTCATTTTTAAAAAGCAAACTCATTCATATATAATACAAAATTACATATTACGAGTCTTGAAACAAAACACCTGAATCCGCTAGTTCAAGACCGCCTGGGCAACTTGGCAAGACCTCATCTCTACAATAAATCAAAAAATTAGCTGGGTGTGGTAGTGCGCGCCTGTAGTTCCAGCTACTTGGAAGGCTGAGGCGGAAGGATCTCCGGAGCCCAGCAGGTCGAGGCTGTGGTGGCCGGGGGCGTGCCAATGCACTCCAGTCTGGGCCACGGAGTGAGATTCCAACTCAAAAAAAAAAGAAGGCCGGGCTCGGTGGCTCAGCCTGTGATCCCGTACTTTGGGAGGTCGAGGTGAGTGAATTACCTGAGCCTGCGGGTTCGAGACCCGCCTGGCCAATTTGGCGAAACCTCATTTCTACAACAAATTTTTAAAAATCAGCCGGGTGTGGTAGCACGCACTTGTAATTCCGGCTACTCAGAAGGTTGAGGCAAAAGGATCTCCGGAGCCCAGCAGGTCAAGGCTGCAGTGGCCGGGAGCGGCCACTGCACTCCAGTCTGGACGACAGAGTGAGACTCTGACTCAAAAAAAAAAAAGGAAAAAAGAAACAAAACAGAAAACACAGTCTCATGGCCCACATGCCTCCTGACTCTAGATTTCTACCTTTAGAGGCAACCACCTTCAAATCCTTTAGCTCTTTCTTCTACCAGTTACTTTAATGTTTCTAGATAATATGCTTATACTCTTCCGTCTTGACTTTTCTGTGTGAACATCATGACTCCCTACTTTAGAGGATGAGAATATGGGGCTTCTATACCGCCTCCCATCATCCCACACACCTCCTCCTCAGATGAATGAGATTTCAACGTCAGAACTGGGGGTGAATTTTCAAAACAAACTAACATAGTAATAGTTAGAATAATACATAGATTATCCCAAGAGGGATGGAAGGAAACAATGCTAGAAAGGGAGATTGGAACCAGAGCATGGAGAGCCACCAGGCTAGGAAATTGGAACACAATCAAATAAAAACTAGGGAGCCAATGAAGGTTTAAGGCAGGGAGTGACACGAGCAAAGCTGTACCAAGGGATAGTTATCCAGGTGGCATCTGCAGGGTGGATCCAAGCAGGAATCATCTGAAACATCGTCCAAACAATGGATTATACATTCATTCATTCAATTCAATTATTCTATCAACTTTCTCATTTCCATTTAGAGAGGAAACTTAGTTAACGCCCACCTCTCGCACTATGGGTTTTTTTTGTTTTTTGTTTTGAGTTGGAGTTTCACTCTGTCACCCCGACTGGAGTACAGTGGCACGCTCCGGCCACCGCAGCCTCGACCTGGTGGGCTCCAGTAATCCTTCCACCTCAGCCTTCCAAGTAGCTGGAACTACAAGTGTGCGCTACCACGCCCGGCTAATTTTTTGATTTATTATAGAGATGAGGTCTCTCCAAGTGGCCCAGGCAGGTCTCAAACCCACGGGCTCAGGCAATCCACTCACCTCAGTCTCCCAAAGTGCAGGATTACAGGCTGAGCCACCGAGCCCGACTTCACTGTGGGTTTTGATTGTTAATCTACCTTAGCTCTGGCACAGTGCCTAGCATGCAGTAGGTGTTTAATGAATGTTTGTAGAAAGGAGGAAAGACAGATGCTGGCAAAGTGAGCATAATCAGGGTGGTGCCCATGATGAAAGAGCTGGAGGTGTTTTAGAGAGAGACATGAACCTGGCTACTGACTGGATGGCAGGAAACTTTGAATGTCAAAGTGACTCCAGATACAAGCCCAGGTGAATGGATGAGAATTTCAGGAGCAGGACTAGGAGGGTTTGAGGGGTTGGTTAACATTCAGATGGTAGTTTGTCTTTAATAACATTTGATTAAACAAATCACACATCACTTCCCAGTCTGTTATTTTTTTATTTTTTTATTTTTTGAGTTGGAGTCTCACTCTGTCGCCCAGACTGGAGTGCAGTGGCTGCTCCCGGCCACCGCAGCCTCGACCTGCTGGGCTCCGGCGATCCTTCCGCCTCAGCCTTCCAAGTAGCCAGAATTACAGGCATGCACTACCATGCCCGGCTGATTTTTTGATTTATTGTAGAGATGAGGTCTCGCTGCCCAGGCGGGTCTCGAACCCGCGGGCTCAGGCAATCCACTCACCTCAGCCTCCCAAAGGCACGGGATTACAGGCTGAGCCACCGAAGCCCGCTCCCCAGTCTGTTATTTAAGTCAACCCGGGGGAGCTTGAATCCAGTTTCAATCAAGATATTTCCTCACTTTGTTATCCCCAATGGTGTGATGGTAGGTCAGAAGCCCGCTGTCCTCCGGCAGTGGCTGGATCCTCACTGGCTTCTTTTTGGCCATTTTATTAAATGCCCAACTCATTCACATGGGCAGCCATGTCGCTGACTCACTGTTGTGTCCCCAGTGTGCATCACTTAATTGGTACTCGATAGATATTTCCTGGATGAATGAATGGCTTTCTGTGCCAGACGTATAGGTGTACCACTGCCTGTGGATGTCAGAGGAGGCGTCATCAAAGGGACATCAGCACTGAAGAGGGGACTTGTAACAGGAGAACAAGGGAGGGACCAGTATTCTGGGCTCAGGGTTCCATATTTGCAGAGGTAAAGAAGCCAGTTTGGGTAAAGAAAGCAGTTTTTATTTACTTGGAAGTTTGGAAATGAGTCTGATCTCACTCAACTGAACTTCTTTCTCACATCAACAGGCTAAATAATTCGAAGAGTAAACCAACGAGAGACATGCACTGGCTTCTCACAGCAGCCTGAACCGCAGATTGCAATCAGTCAATGCACTGGAAATGAGGGCAGATCTACCTGGAACTGGACACAGTGTTGCGAATTCCCTGGAGCATGAGTATGCTCCCTACCTCCTGGGGATAGGTCTTGCCCTTAGATCATTGGGAAGAATCTCGGGGAAGGTGCCTTTTGTCAATGCTCAGTTGCCTCTGGAATAATACCTTTATTTTGAAAAGTGTGACCCTGGGAATTATCATTGAAAATTAATCTACAACTAGGCTTCAAGGGTCAGTGTCCTTTGGAGAAGGACAGAATTGGTATTCCATCATCTGATAAAGAGTCCAACTTTATTTATTTGTTTATATATTTATTTTTTTGAGTTGGAGTCTCAGTCCGTCACCCAGATTAGAGTGCAGTGGCCGCTCCCGGCCACCACAGCCTCGACTTGCTGGGCTCCAGCGATCCTTCCGCCTCAGCCTTCCAGGTAGCCGGAACTACAGGCGTGTGCTACCACACCCAGCTAATTTTTGACTTATTGTAGAGAAGAGGTCTCGCCAAGTTGCCCAGGTGGGTCACGAACCCGCGGGCTCAGGCTATCCACTCACCTCAGCCTCCCAAAGGCGTGGGATTACAGGCTGAGCCACCGAGCCCGGCTAAGAGTCCAACTTTAAAGGAGACTGTGTGAGGTACCCGTAAACTTGCTTCTATGGGGCTATGGGGTATCACTCACTTTGAACTCTACAGGTCAAAATGTATAGATTCTGGTGTGTGTGTGTGTGTGTGTGTGTGTGTGTGTGTGTGTGTGTGTAGCTAATGTATAGATTCTGGTGTGTGTGTGTGTGTGTGTGTGTGTGTGTGTGTGTGTGTGTAGCTAAAAGTGGGGGAAAAACCTGCAGAACCCAAACCTGGTGAAATTCAGAGGTTGCCAGGCCTCTAAATTTGGCATCTGGTCTAATCTGGAGTTGGCCCAGTGGTACTGGGTGTTCATCTCTCATAACCTGGGCAGGGTTCCCAGCTGCCAATTGTCAGATCAGGGGTATAACGTGACACTAGAACAAGGGAGAGGCTAGATAACGAAGTTCCCACCCTATTCTCTCATCATAGCAACTGCCTGTTTGTTTATTTTTGTTTATTTCATTTTGTCCAACTGTAAAATAATACATGCACTCTTTATGAAACAATGTAGAAAATATAGGCTGGGCTCGGTGGCTCAGCCTGTAATCCCAGCACTTTGGGAGGCCGAGGTGAGCGAATTGCCTGAGGGTTCGAGACCCGCCTGGGCAACTTGGCGGGACCTCATCTCTACAATAAATAAAAAAATCAGCTGGGCGTGGTAGTGCAAGCCTGTAATTCCGGCTACTCGGAAGGCTGAGGCGGAAGGATCGCCGGAACCCAGCATGTCGAGGCTGCGGTGGCTGGGAGCGGCCACTGCACTCCAGTCTGGGCGACAGAGTGAGACTCCAACTCAAAAAAAAAACACAAAAACAAAAACAAAACAAAAAACAACAACAACAACAAAAAAACACAAAAATATAGAAAGACAGAAAGAAAAGTATTATGAGCCGGGCTCGGTGGCTCAGCCTGTAATCCTGCGCCTTTGGGAGGCTGAGGTGAGTGGATTGCCTGAGCCCACGTGTTTGAGACCCACCTGGGCAGCAAGACCTCATCTCTACAATAAATCAAAAAAATCAGCCGGGCGTGGTAGCACATGCCTGTAATTCCAGCTACTTGGAAGGCTGAGGCAGAAGGATTGCCGGAGCCCAGAAGGTCGAGGCTGCGGTGGCCGGGAGCGGCCACTGCACTCCAGTCTGGGTGACAGAGTGAGACTCCAACTCCAAAAAAAAAAAAAAAAAAAGGTATTACGTTGTTCCTCAAAGAAGCCTATGCTAGCATTTAAAAGTGTTTCCTCCCAGATTTATATCTTAGCGTAATTTTTCAAAACTCCCTACATTTGCTCATGCTCTACAAGTAGTTTTGATTTACTCTGTGTGGAAAAGAGAAATATGTTTAGTCTGGGAGTAACGAACTTTTTCGCATTATAACCTTTCAATGTTATTGTTATAAACTCTTTATAAAAGCCATTTTAATGGCAGGCATACTGTTTTCTTTTCTTTTATTTTTTAGAGGCGGGCTCTTGCTTTGACACCCAGGCTAAAGTTGCAGTGGCGCAATCATAGCGGTGCTCAAAGATCCTCCTGCCTCAGTCTCCCTAGTAGCTAGGACTACAGATGCCATCATGCCTGGCTAATTGTTAACTTCTTGTAAAGACAGGGTTTTGCTCTGCTGCCCAGGCTGATCTCAAACTCCTGGCCTCAAGAGATCTTCTTGTCTTGGCCTCCCAAAGTGCTGAGATTACAGGCATGAGCCATTGTGCCCAACTCTGGGCATACTGCTTTATCAAGTGAATTTGCTGTAACTTATTGAATGAATCTCCCGCTAGATGTTAGTTCTAGGATGTTGGATCCGAGTCCTCTGCTCTGATGGAACCTGAGAATATGGAAGTTATCTAGTGATGCTGATGGCGTTGATAGTGCTTTCATGCGGCTCAGTGTTGTTTTGTCACAAGAAGGTTCTAGAAAAAGTGCTTCCTCTTGCTTTTCACCATCCACTTAATTAAAATTTACCCATGAAAGAGCAGGTTTTGACTGGGCTCGGTGGCTCAGCCTGTAATCTCGACTGACTTTGGGAGGCTGAGGTGAATGGATTGCCTGAGCTTGTGGGTTCGAGACCGCCCGGGCAACTTGGAGAGGCCACATCTCTACAATAAATCAAAAATTAGCTGAGCATGGTAGCACACACCTGTAGTTCCAGCTCCTTGGAAGGCCGAGGTGGAAGGATCACTGGAGCCCAGCAGGTTGAGGCTACGGCAGCCAAGAGCGGTCACTGCACTCCAGTCTGGATGATAGAGTGAGACTCCAACTCAAAAAAAAAAAAAAAAAAAAGAAAGAGCAGGTTTTAGTAACTGCTGCATTTGTTTGGGAAAATCTTATTTCTGTTAGTCTTTATTTATAAATCAGGCAAAGTGCGGGTTCGAGACCCACCCGGGGAACTTGGTGAGACCTCATCTCCACAATAAATCAAAAATTAGCTGGGCATGGTAGTGCGCGCCTGTAGTTCCAGGTACTTGGAAGGCTGAGGCGGAAGGATCACCGGAGTTCGGCAGGTTGAGGCTGCAGTGACCGGGAGCGTGCCACTGCACTCCATTCTGGGTGACGGAGTGCGACTACAACTCAAAAAAATAAAAAATAAAAAATAAAGCTGGCAAAGGAAGTGGGTCAGCTTGCTTGAAACAAAGTCAAACTAAAGTAGGCTTGATGTTGACTTTGGGGGAACTCTGCCACTGAGGAGAGCGTATTTCAGGGGTTCACGGATGTTGAGTACCTTGCTCATGTGTCGCCTCTGTGACTGGCCCTGACAATAGATTCCCGTTGACAAGGAGTGTGCAAACATTCCCCTGCTGAGCCAGGAAGCCTTGGACAGACTAGATTTACCTGCTGCCCCCTCCAAACCCTACTTCCTTCTCTAGTGCTGCAGAAACTCAGGGACAGCACACACCAGGATGGGATGTAGCCCTCGAGATCCCACCTTGGCAGGGGAGCTGTCAGTGGAGTGATGACACAGGAACCAGCATTGAGACCTGCACTCACCCAACTCTTGGCTGTATCGCCAGCTTGGCCAAGTGGGAGAAAATGGCTCTCCAGAACCCTGCTAAGTGACTAGCCCAGGCTCCTCTGTCCAAAGACCTGTGTCGACAGAGTCAAGACACTTCCCTCTGCCGTCTGGACACAACTGGGCCTTTGTGTGTTGGGGTCAAACACGGTTTCTAATTGGCAGCATAAACAATAGGCCTCTGTGTTTGTTCCCAGAAGACAACACAGTGCTGCAGCAATGACACGTGTTTCAATGTACATTTTTTTTTAAAAAGTATCAGAGCCTGACATTTCAGCAAAAATCTCTTTAGAAAATCCTGTACTCATCACTAAAAGACCTTGTTAGACATCATCCCAATGGCTGCAGCAACCACCTCCCACCACTCGGCAGGCCGCAGTCCCTTTGTAGAGATTCTGTGAGCACTGGAGACTGCTGGGTGTGGAGTGTCACACAGTGCAGTGATTAGCAGCATGAAAGATTTTACCGGGCTTGATTTAAGGGCCTTATTCTGCCACAAAGTGCCTTCATCCTGAGGTCCCACTCATATTGAACACAATAGCAGTCAGAAAGAAAGCAGGCCTCTCTTTCCACACTATCATCCCAGTAGCAGACTTTGGTGAGGTGCAGTGTTCAGGGCTTCTACACAACAGGGTCCTCGAAAGAGGCAAATGAGAAGGTACCTGCAGCCCGAGCAATGGCACAGGTCGGGGCCATTCCCATGGCTTTCTGTGGTGGGAACTTGGAGACGTGAAATCTACAGATGCACTTTGGACCCAGGAGCCCCGCCCTTGGCATCCCGCAGCTAGTGGAAGCTGGAAATAGGGACGATGGCAGAGCCAGCAACTGTGTTTGTGCACATTTGTGTAAGTCAGGGTTCTCCAGAGAAGCAGAATGAACGGGAGATAGAGAAACAGAGGTAAAGAGAGAGAGAATGAGAGAGAGAGAGAGAGACAGAGAGAGACAGAAAGAGTTAGGGTTAGAGTTAGAGAAAAAGAGAGAGAGATTTACTTGAAAGGATTGGCTCACATGAATGTGGGTGCTGACAGGAAGGTCTGAAATCTGCATGGCAGGTGGCAGGCTGGAGACCCAGGGAAGAGTTAATGTTGCTGCTTGAGTTGATGGCAACCTGGAGACAGAATTCCTTCTTCCTCAGGGGATCTCAGTCTTTTTTCTCATAAGACTTTCAACTGATTGGATGAGGTCCACCTACATTATAGAGAATGATCCTACTCTGCTTTACTCAAAGTCCACTGATATAAACATTAATTGCATATTTATTTATTTTGAGTCAGGGTCTCACTCTGTTGCCCAGGCTGGAGTGCAACGGCACAACCATGGCTCACCACAGCTTTGACCTCCTGGGCTCAGGTGATTCTTCTGCCTCAGTCTCCCAAGTAATAGAACTACAGGTACACACCACCAAATCCAGCTAATTTTTAAACTTTTTTTTTGTAGAGACAAGGTCTTGCTATGTTGCCTAGACTGGTCTTGAACTTCTGAGATCAAGGGATACGCCCACCTCAGTCCCCAAAGTGCTGGGATTACAAGTGTGAACCACTGTGCTGAACCAGTTGCATTTTTAAAAGTCTGAAAATCCGGGCTCGGTGGCTCAGCCTGTAATCCCGTGCCTTTGGGAGGCTGAGGTGAGTGGATTGCCTGAGCCCGCGGGTTCGAGACCCGCCTGGGCAGCGAGACCTCATCTCTACAATAAATCAAAAAATCAGCCGGGCGTGGTAGCGCATGCCTGTGATTCCGGCTACTCGGAAGGCTGGGGCGGAAGGATCGCAGGAGCCCAGCAGGTCGAGGCTGCGGTGGCCGGGAGTGGCCACTGCACTCCAGTCTGGGGGACAGAGTGAGACTCCGACTCAAAAAAAAAAAAAAAAAAGTCTGAAAAATACCTTCACCATAACATCTAGACTGATGTTTGACCAAGCAACTGGGTACCATACTTTAGCCAAGCCAAACTGATACATAAAATTAACCAGCACAACTGTCCAAGTACACAAGGTGGCACAAGTAAGTGGTCACTTGGTATCAGTAGACTGTACAAATGAGTGGCTGAGTGTGTCCAGTCTTATTTTCCTCCATGATACCGTCTTCCATTCGACATCCAAATACGAACAGCCATGTATTTTACTTTCCTATTTGCTATTGTCTACGTCAGATTTGGGTCTGTTTTGTTCCCAGTGCCTAGAGGAGTGCCTGGCACCTAGTAGGCATTCGATGAATCTTTCTGGAATGAATGAATAAATTGGAAGGGTAGTGACGCCCACCAGTAGAGCATTAAGCCAAGTATGAGGCCTATCTACATGCGGCCCTATGGTACAACACAGATCACAGGCCCGCACGTGAAGTCAGCCCTGCTCATATCACTGTAACTGCACTTTTATCTATGGCCATTGTTGGATTGCAGATTTTTCCTCCCACAATGAGGCTGTGAAACCCTGTTGGCCTGGGGCCATGCCAGCAATCTTGATCCCATGCCTGGCACAGACCAACTGGCTCAAGACAATGCTAAGGGATGGAATGAACCGATTGACAACCTAATTAATGACGCCTCACAATCCCTAGCGTTCTTGACAGTCTCCAAATTGCCATTTCACTCTTTGCTTTTTATCCCTACCTGCAGGGAGTCAATATAATTTGATGACACTCCGCCACTTCGGGGCCGCTGATATTGCCTGACCACTCTGTAGTCATGCCCAGTGCACATTTCTACGGTTTGCATTCACCTTCCTGTGCTGGGAGTTGGGCAGACTTCTATCTGAGCCTCTCCGCAGCCCCAGCCCCCTTAATCAAGTGGAAGGGACCGCTAGTGATTTTGAGGGATTTATAGACACCCATCCACTGTTCACAGAATCTTATAGCAATACAGATCCATTAGGCAATCATTTAGAGGGAGATTAAAATAATGAAGGTGAGACTAAAGTGAGGACCTTGTCCTATTGGAACTCCATTAATCATCTTCTGTGGCTTCAAGAAAGAGTTATCATCCAAGCCCATTAAAGAAAGTTGGCAATTAGGCACCACGTGAGACCTCGGAGAATTGTTCCCTGAAGAGAATTTTAGGAGGGCAGTTACATCCCTGTGATGAATTTATCACCAGAGAGCCCTGGATGACACTGGAAGTATTCGGAACACCACACACAACGTCCTCTACTTCCCGCAGGTCTAAGGACAGTAGAGAGAAGTAGACTGAGAAAGTCTCAGGAAATCAACGATCCCTGTGATTGCTGTCTAAGGTCAGATTGCTATCCACTTTGGTTTTTTTTTTTGAGTTGGAGTCTCACTCTGTCGCCCAGACTGGAGTGCAGTGGCCGCTCCCAGCCACCGCAGCCTCGACCTGCTGGGCTCCGGCGATTCTTCCACCTCAGCCTTCCAAGTAGCTGGAATTACAGGCGTGCGCTACCATGCCCGGCTGATTTTTTGATTTATTGTAGAGATGAGGTCTCACTGCCCAGACGGGTCACGAACCCGCGGGCTCAGGCAATCCACTCACCTCAGCCTCCCAAAGGCACGGGATTACAGGCTGAGCCACTGAGCCTGGCTTGCTATCCACTTTGTAAAGAATCACACCTCATACCCATCTCAAACTTTTAAAATGCTTTAGGTTGCATTTTTATAATGGCACATATTTAAAAGCAGCCTATTATAAAGTGACTAAACAGATTAATACATATTATTTCAATGTACTATTATGTAGCTATTAAATGTTTCTAAACGCTACAAGTTTCTAAATGCTATAAGAGTAAAGTGTTCAGTGAGAAAAAAGCAAGACACTAAACATACGGATAATATGGTCACAGCTACATGAAAATATCTACATACAGATAAAAGAAGGAAGGAAAAGTACCCTCCCAAATGCTAATAGTTGTCTTTGGGTGGTGAAATTATCAGCAACTTTATTTTTTTATAATTTCTTATATTGTCAAAATGTTCCATATTGAGCAAGTACTCATTTGTTTTGTTTTGTTAAGTTGGAATCTCATTCCATCGCCCAGACTGGAGTGCAGTGTCACACTCACAATCCTCCTGTCTTGGCCTCCCAAAGTGCTGGGATGACAGGCATGAACCACGGTGCCTGGCCTAAAATCAGGTATCAAATTTGTAGTTGATATAGTTGACAGAAGTAGCTAATAGAGATATTCTAGTATCTTCTACACTCCAGCTTAAGATTTAATACCTGTCACTTGGAAAATCCAGGAAGTTATTGCCTGGAAAACAGGAAGTTGGGGGGGTGGGGCGGGGACCAGCTACCTCCTGCAGCATTCTCTTTTTGTCCCTCTTTAGATGGTGACATACCTCCCAACTGCTGGGGAACTGGAGCTTCCAGCAAACCTTTCACCAGACACACATGGAGATGAGTTTCCCCAGGTCATGAAAGGGCTTAGAAGTCGCCAAGCAGTTGTCATGCTACATGAGTGTCCATGGGCTCCCAGGAACTTGCCTCAGTGGCTGCCTTGCTATTTACTCATTCAGTTCAAGTCAGCAAGTGCGGGTTGAGTATGAAGCCTGAGTCAGGCACGCTGGGCCTGGGCCTTGTCAAGACGATGAAGCGCAGACCCTGCAGTAGCAGGCATTGGTGATTTGGTGGCTCAGCTGTCCTCTCCCTTCTCGTGATAATAGTTATCCCAGTTTTTATTTAAGAACCCACTCCCGAGCCGGGCTCGGTGGCTCAGCCTGTAATTCCGCGCCTTTGGGAGGCTGAGGTGAGTGGATTGCCTGAGCCCGTGGGTTCGAGACCTGCCTGGGCAGCGAGACCTCATCTCTACAATAAATAAAAAAATCAGCCGGGCGTGGTGGCGCATGCCTGTAATTCCGGCTACTTGGAAGGCTGAGGTGGAAGGATCGCCGGAGTCCAGCAGGCCGAGGCTGCGGTGGCCGGGAGCATCCACTGCACTCCAATCTGGGTGACAGAGTGAGGCTCCGACTCAAAAAATAAAAAAAAAAAAAGAACCCACTCCCTGCTTTCATATGGCTAACAATTTTTAAAATTATTATTATATGGCTCCCGTGAACTCTTGGATTCAGTCAACACATATCATCTCTGCAGCCATGAGGTTTGAGATACAGATAGATATCTGATTAGAGTTAAGTCAATCATGTCCAGCAAGACTCTATCTACCATTTTACATGAACTGCTGAGAACCCAGACTCACTTCCTCTTTGTGTATGAAGCTGAGCACAGCTGAGAGATGACAGAAATAAGTCCTGAAAATATGACTGACCGTTCAGCATCAAGCCCCATAGGAAGCCAGCCCCAACTTCAACCTTGGTAGCCAATGCATTTTTCTTGTCCTTCATTCCATTGGATTGGTTTTCTGTCATTCGCAACTGAAAGAGCCCTTTCTAATGCACTCCCTTTGAAGAGTCTTCTGTCTTGTCAAGGGCACAGATAGACACACAGATAACTTCAGGTGAGCATGGGGAACATGAGGGGACCGAAAGCTGAGCCTGGACTCTTGGAGGTCTCTTGGAGGAGCAGATGACTAAACTAAGTTTTGCATGAGCAGAGTGAGTCAAAGGCAGACAGCTGTGAGCCTCTCGGTGTGCCCAGGGGACTTGGTGTAAAACAAGGTAATAGCCGGGCTCGGTGGCTCAGCCTGTAATCCCGCGCCTTTGGGAGGCTGAGGTGAGTGGATTGCTTGAGCCCGCGGGTTCGAGACCCGCCTGGGCAACTTGGCAACACCTCGTCCCTACAGTAAATCACAAAATGAGCTGAGCGTGGTAGCACGCGCCTGTAGTTCCAGCTACTTGGAAGGCTGAGGCGGACGGACCGCTGGAGCCCAGCAGTCGAGGTTGCGGTGGCCCGGGAGCGGTCACTGCACTCCAGTCTGGGTGACAGAGTGAGACTCCAACTCAAAAAAAAAAAAAAAACAATCACATGCTGGTATTCCAACCAGAGCAGCAATTGCATCAAAACTCAGACTGCTGAAATACAATAAGTCTGTTTTTATGATTGAGGTCCACAGGCTTCATATAATTTGGGGAGCTGTCTGGGGTTTGAAGAAAAGAATCACTGAGGTAAGAAAGCACTGGGGAGGGGATTGTGTCTGGGGGCCCTTCCAACCAAGATGTTAGTGAGACAGTCTAATGAGGGCCTTGGACCCAAGTGAGACGTGTGGATTGGAGAGCTAGCCCCACAGAGGTGCTGGTTTAATTACAAGAGTGACTGGGTCATTCAAAGAGACATGTAGAACAATGAGGGCTGGGAGGCCAA
The DNA here is from genome assembly GCA_027257055.1 of Cephalopachus bancanus. Lineage (NCBI taxonomy): Eukaryota > Metazoa > Chordata > Mammalia > Primates > Tarsiidae > Cephalopachus > Cephalopachus bancanus. The sequence continues at coordinate 1,328,291 of JAPVLO010000064.1, read as the reverse complement.
GGCTCTGGGACCCTGAAGAACAGTGACATTTTTTTTTTTTTTTGAGTTGGAGTCTCACTCTGTCGCCCAGACTGGAGTGCAGTGGCCGCTCCCAGCCACCGCAGCCTCGACCTGCTGGGCTCCGGCGTTCCTTCCTCCTCAGCCTTCCGAGTAGCCAGAATTACAGGCACACGCTACCACGCCCGGCTAATTTTTTTATTTTTATTTTTATTGTAGAGATGAGGTCTCGCCTGTCCAGGTGGGTCTCGAACCCACGGGCTCAGGCAATCCACTCACCTTAGCCTCCCAAAGGCGCGGGATTACAGGCTGAGCCACCGAGCCTGGCTAGAACAGTGACATTTAAGGAGCTGGAAGAAGAGGAGGCAACCACCAAGGGGAAGGGGGAGGAATAGTGAGAGGGCACAGGAAATTGTGCCAGGGAAACCAGGGAGGGAGAGAGTTTCAAGGAGTGAGTCACTGAAAATGCCAAATGCTCTGTGCTATAAAACCTGAAAAATGGGCTGGGTGGCTTAGCCTGTAATCCCAGGACTTTGGGAGGCTGAGGTGAGTGGATTACTGGAGCCCACAGGTTCGAGACCAGCCAGGGCAACATGGTGAGACCTCGTCTCTACAATAAGTAAAAAATTAGCCAGGTATGGTTGCGCATGCCTGTAGTCCTGGCTACTTGGAAGGCTGAGGCGGAGGGATAGCTGGAGCCCAGCAGGTTGAGGCTGCGGTGGCCGGGAGCGGCCACTGCCCTCCAGCCTGGGGGACCGAGTGAGACCCCAACTCAAAAAAAAAAACAACTAAAACTGAAAAATGTTGGGGGAAATTAGGCAGTTGGGGTCAAGGGGAAACCATCCCCCGGGGGTTTTCATGCAGTGTAGGGGATGAGGACATCTGACTGTATGGGCTAAAAGAGTTAAAGGGCATAAAGAGGGGCTTAGACCCACTGGGCGAGAAGGGGGGGCATGGGGCAGTTTTGGAGGATGATGAAAAGGCTGGAAGGGGGATGGTTTAAGATGGCAGAGAGAACCCGGGGCTCGGGGGCTCAGCCTGTAATCTCAGCACTTTGGGAGGCTGAAGGGGAGTGGATTGCCTGAGCCTGCAGGTTCGAGACCCGCCGGGCAACTTTGGGAAGACCTCACCCCTATAATAAATTTAAAAAATTAAACCAGGCGTTTGGGAGGCGCTCCTGTAAATTCCCCTACCTGGAAGGTTGAGGGGGAAATTGCCGGAGCCCACATTGAGGCTTCGGTGGCTAGGGGCATGCCCTGCACTCCAGTCTGGGTGACAGAGTGAGACTCCCAACCCCAAAAAAAAAAAAAAAAAAAAAAAATGGCAGAGAGTTAGCTTTGGAAATTTTGGTTCTGAGGGAAGCATTTGGAACTTTTAACAGGGGCAGTCCAGGGATGGGGGTCAAAGGAGCTTGAGGTTTCAGGTCAAGGGGGAGGGGGAGGGAGCAGGGAGGAGTTTCTTGTTTCTGTCTTTCCAACCAGGGTTGGGTTCCAAAAGATGCAGTGAGGGGGGTAGCTTGGGGTAGGGGGGTGCGCCATGTTGGGGGGACTTCTGTCTCCTCCACCACAAAAAACAAGTGTATAACAGAAAAGTAGTTTTCCCCAAACCCTTTTAAATGCCCAAGATGCCCCTTTTTCTTCTTTCAACTCCATGGACCCTGTGCTTTGGCATTTTTTCCTATTGTTCTACATTTTACCCCAAGTGCCTTCAAGAATGTAGGGGCGGGGCGCACAGTCCAATGGTAAATTTCATTGATAATCAGAGTGTTTTCCAGAATCAGATGCTGGGACAGAGCCCAGGAACCAAGGGAAATGGTCACATTCCTCTTCACCTAAGACTCTACTTGCCTGCTCACCTGGAAAGCCATCCTGTCCTGGGAGTGTGTGTCCAACCTACTGGCAGCCGGGCCCTGAACCCCTGAAGCGCTCCTTGGTTCTCAAGACCGTGACGCAGAGCGTCTGGGTAAAAAATGCTGGCACACAGCAGGAAGCACTGAAGGCTGAATAAAGGCCATATGGAAATGCCCACATCTCCTGGGTACCAGGATGGAAAATTTCATGGTCAGTTGGAAGAGAATTCTACCTGAAGGAAGACTGCATGTGACAGCTGTCCCTGTGGCAGTCCTGGGCTACCAGGAGATCCAACTTTTTTTTTGAGTTGGAGTCTCACTCTGTTGCCCAGACTGGAGTTCAGTGGCCGCTCCCGGCCACCGCAGCCTCGACCTGCTGGGCTCCGGCAATCCTTCCGCCTCAGCCTTCCAGTAGCTGGGGACTATAGGTGCACGCCACCACGCCTGGCTAATTTTTTGATTTATTGTAGAGATGAGGTCTCGCCGAGTTGCCCAGGCCGGTCTCGAACCCCCGGGCTCAGGCAATCCACTCACCTCAGCCTCCCAAAGCGCGGGATTACAGGCTGAGCCACCGAGCCCGGCTCAGGAGATTAAACTTAAAGGTGGAAAGTTGGGCGACAAAAGGCACACCTAGACCCTAAAGTGCCTGGAGAGAAAATATGATGGTGAATTTGGGCTATTTTGTATTCACAAGCATATTTGCTGCATATCAGAGTTAGGCAGGGGAGGGGAATTTGGGGGTGAGGAGCTAGCATGTAGTTTCCTTTCTACTTCTGGTAGAAATGTGTTTGTGATAGACGTATTGTTCAATAAATAAATACGTAAATAATGAATAAACCATCAAATACTGACAGTGGGAAAGAGAAGCAATTTCAAGCAAATCATCAAAAATGACGATAAGGGTGGCGTCAATGGGAGGAGGAAAAAAAACCACTGCACTTGAGTGATATTGCCATGGGACACAGAGGTGGGGCCATGGAAACGTTGCTGGGTAAATACCAAGCAGGAAGAAAGACAACTGGTTTGATGCAAACAGATCAGAAAGGAAGACTTGAGACTGAATAATCCCCAGGAAGATCTAGGGATTATGGACTCCCAGATGCCTTCTGAAGGGCCAGTCTTAAAGGGTTGAAGTGTTTAGTTTCATTGAAAAGTGGACTGTGTGAAACAGGACCAAATTAAGGGACCTTTCTCAGCAGTTACCTTAGGGGCCTCTTTTTAATTACTAGGATGATACAGTTAAAAACAACTCCCATTGTTCCACCTGGCTCCTGAAATGGCAGCCCTCTCTCAGAAGGTGTACGGATGCAAAATACCATGTCTATCTGGTATTCTCTGAAGTGACTAATCTACATGCAGAAGGATAAAAAGGTGGTTTATTACATTAATTGCTATTGAATTTTTTTTTCTGAGAGTATAAGTTTGAAAACATACACAAGACTGTGCAAATACAAATAAATAAAATTGTGGCTCCAAAGTTTCCTTCCCTATAAATCAGTGTGCGTAAAAGTATAGCAACAAGATTATGGTAAGCCCTTCCAATAATGAACCAGAAACGTCCACACACACCTACAGGCTACACTAGGAAGTTCAGGCCTCCTCAGTGATGTTTACCTTGGGAGCCGCAGTGATGAACTTTAACTACATTTTTTTTTTCTATTCCAATTCACCTTGGTTGTAAGACGTACCAGTAGCTGACAAGTTTCCTTTGACATTGATTATAAGATGTGCTGCAATTTTCAGGGACATTAGAAAGTGAAAAGCCGGACTGGGTGGCCCAGCCTGTAATCCCAGCGCTTTGGGAGGCTGAGGCGAGTGGATTGCCTGAGCCCGCGGGTTCGAGACCCACCAGGGCAACTTGGCGAGACCTCATCTCTACAATAAATAAAAAATTAGCCGGGCATGGTAGTGCGCGCCTGTAGTTCCAGCTACTTGGAAGGCTGAGGCGGAAGGATCGCCAGAGCCCGGCAGGTCGAGGCTGCGGTGGCCGGGAGCGGCCACTGCACTCCAGTCTGGGCGACAGAGTAAGACTCCAACTCAAAAAAAAGAAAGTGAAAAAAAAAATGTTTATTTTCAAATGAAGAAATGTATTTAAAAGGTATGATTTTTATTTTTTTGGTCTATTTTTGTCTCCATTTTCTGTCCCATGTTTTCTTTTTCTCTTTCTCGCCATGTCTTTCCTTTCTTCTCTGCATCCCTTCTTCCTTTCCTCCTTCTCCATCCCTTACATTTTTGGTTTTGTAGTACACTAAGAACAGTTGTCTTTAACTTGGAAATTTACAGCTAGGAGGCATGTGGGAATCCTTAGGGAAGACCTGTTAGTTCATTTAGCAAAACAATCCACATTTGCCTGGAGACTTGTTCTGCCATCTGATCACCTCTCCTCAGGGAAACAACCTTCCCAGCAGAAAGGACTTGACTTTGCTATTCTCAGGTCAAGGTGTGATTCTCATTCCCTCCCACCCCACCTATGCTAGCTTCAAAGCCTTGCCTAACTCACTTCCCTTCTCTGAGTCCCCTGGGGGAATGGTGGTAATTAGATCCTGTTTAATAAGGGTCTTGAAAGCAGTGGAGGGGATAATACCCATTATCATTCCAAGGAGAGCATTGGGCACATAATAACTGCTCACTGAACATTCAGCTCCTCTGTTTCCTGTTTTGCTGGCCAGCTTAATGTCAAGCTGGGCTTTGGACATGCAGATGGTTTCTTCACACTGAAAGAAGTTGAATATCCTTCTAATCATTTCTCAAGGTGGTGGAGACACAAGTCATGTTCTTTGAATGATGAGGAAGCTTTTAGAGTTTGAAAAACGGTGAGGCAGCCGGGCTCGGTGGCTCAGCCTGTAATCCCGTGGTTTGGGAGGCTGAGGTGAGTGGATTGCCTGAGCCCGTGGGTTCGAGACCCGCCCGGGCAACTTGGCGAGACCTCATCTCTACAATAAATCAAAAAATCAGCCAGGCGTGGTAGCGCGTGCCTGTAATTCCGGTTACTCAGAAGGCTGAGGCGGAAGGATCGCCGGAGCCCAGCAGGTCGAGGCTGCGGTGGCCGGGAGCAGCCACTGCACTCCAGTCTGGGCGACAGAGTGAGACTCCAACTCAAAAAAAAGAAAAGAAAAGAAAAACTGGGAGGCAATTGTGAGACAGGGGATAGACAGAGGCTTAGTGGTGCCAGTGTTGATAAAAGATGACAAACTCTGTAAAATATTAAGATGGCTTATTCTGAGCCAAAGTCAAGTGAGCTTAGGCACATGACACTCATCCCAGGAAGGCCTCAGAGCATGTACCTGTGGTGGTTGAATTACACCTTGGTTGTATACATTTTAGGAGGACAAAAGCTACAGAAAACCATAAATCAATACACGTGAGATTTTCATGGGTTCGGCCCAGGGAAGGTGACACATTTCCAAGTGGGGGCTTGAAGGTCATAGGTAGATTCAAAGATTTCCTGGTTGGCAATTAGTAGCAAGAGTCAGGATCTTGTCGAAGGAATTTTGAAATCAGTATAGGGAATGGGTAGCTTGAGGAATGACAGATGGACAAGTTTCTTGATGTGTAGATGAAGTCTTATGCGGGCAGACTTCAGAGAGAAGAGGTGAGAGGTGTCTTAAAACGTTCTCAGGGTCCAGAGATCTCAAGAGATGGCTTTACAGGATCATAAAATACTTTGGTGGCTGGGCTTGGTGGCTCAGTCTGTAATCCCAGCACTTTGGGAGGCCGAGGTGAGTGGATTGCCTGAGCCCGCGGGTTCGAGACCCGCCTGGGCAACTTGGTGAGACCGGGTTCGAGACCCGCCTGGGCAACTTGGTGAGACCTCATCTCTACAATAAATCAAAAAAGAAAATCAGCCGGGTGTGGTAGTACATGCCTGTAATTCCGGCTACTCGGAAGGCTGAGGCGGAAGGATCGCTGGAGCCCAGCAGGTCGAGGCTGCGGTGGCCGGGAGCGGCCACTGCACTCCAGTCTGGGCGATGGAGTGAGACTCCAACTCAAAAAAAAAATCTCTCCAGACCCCTTAGTTAGGAATTTGGCAAGGGAAAGAAAAATGGCCTGAGTTTAGTCCTCCCCAGGAAAGGACAGCAGGAGAGGAGATCTAAAGAAAGGGCAGTATGACCGATAAGGTTAAGAAAAGGTGCTCTCCTAGGTGTTTCTTTTGGATTGTGAGAAAGGAGGGTCAAAACCAGGACAAGAAGGATTTTTTGCATGCAGTGCTGGTGCCTGATGCCAGAGAGCTTGTAAAGCTTGGGTCAGTGGTTTTCAAACTGGGATGTGAAAAATAGAAATAGAATAGAAAAGAACAGATCATGAAAAAAAAAAGAACAGAACAGAAAATACCAGCATGCAAGGCTGTGTAAAGGTGTGCTCTTTTGGGACACACTTGTTTCAGCTCTTTATTTTTATTTTATTTTATTTTATTTTATTTTATTTTTTTGAGTTGGAGTCTCACTCTGTCGCCCAGACTGGAGTGCAGTGGCCGCTCCTGGCCACTGCAGCCTCGACCTGCTGGGCTCCAGCGATCCATCTGCCTCAGCCTTCTGAGTAGCCGGAGCTACAGGAGCGCGCTACCACACCCGGCTAATTTTTTGGTTTATTGTAGAGATGAGGTCTCGCCAAGTTGCCCAGGCGGGTCTCAAACCTGCGGCCTCAGGCAATCCACTTACCTCAGCCTCCCAAGGCGCAGGATTACAGGCTGAGCCACTGAGCCCAGCTTGTAATGCTGTCTTATCGGAGGTTTGATCAAGAAGGGTTGAAAGCCACTGGACCCTCCCCAGAACCCAGACAGAAAGTCATTGCCCACAAGAAGGAGTTCTTGAAGTGGCGTGGGGAAGAGAGGGAAGCAACAGGATGGGGAGATGGCAGTTGACCTGGAAACTGGAGACCTGGGCTTTTCCCCAGCCACACTAAAAGGAAAGGTGAGGTCTGAAAGATGAAATTCGCTGGTGTGCGGGCCAAGTCTAGAACTCCTTTCCAGTGGAAGCCTTGTTCTTGACAAGAACTGGGACCTAACTTGGCTCAGGGTGTAGCTAAATGTGATACCAGAGAAATGGGTGCCCTACCATAGATTCTATAGGAAGTGGGTTTCGGGCCCCGGGAGGTATTCCAAGAACATCTCAATCACCAGCTGCCCAATCTCGGGAGCCTCATCCCGGTTTTCCTTCCTGGGTGCTTTTCCTTTTCCAATGGTTCAGGTTCCAGAGAGGAGGCAGAAGAAAGTAGAGAGGCAGAGAATATCAAAAAGAAACTTAACTGTGCTGGAAGGATGTAGGAGCACGGGGTGGGCAGGCTGTGGGGCTTGGGGGTAGCAGTGGATATCTGTCAGAAAGGCCCCAGAGCTTTGGGCTCATGTAGCTGCATAACTGTTGACTTCGAGGACACACTGGAGTGGGTTCTCTGAAAGGGACGGAGTTGACACTGGCTCTTCTTTCCTACAGGGGCATTTCTAGGCTGGGAGAAGGTTGCCCAGAGATAGGGAGATTCCTCATGGACGCTACTGCAGAATCTCCTGCCTGTCGTCTTTACTCTCTCTCTCTCTGCCACAAGCAGGCTGTAGTCCTTGCCTTCTTCAGGGAGTATGGGGAGGGTTGAGGGGAGGTGCTTGGCCTTTCAGAGTCTCTCACAGCACATCAGCCCACCATGCCAGGGCCTGCCCCTGCCTCCGCCCTGCTTCCCTGGCCCTGGAACGACAGTGTCCAAATAGAAGAGAGTCTCAACATCCTCAGGGAGAGAGGGGAAATCTGACCAAAAAGACAGTGTGTCTGTCCCCACTTTTTTGGGAAGGAGTTGGGGCGGCAAGTCTTCATGAACATACCTCTTAGTTTTGGGTGGTCAGAGGCAGAGATCCAAGCGTGGGTCTCTGCATGTGTCTGCTGAGGAACCGTTGATGCTTCCTGAAACCTCTAGGGCAGGACAACCAATGAGCCTCCGAAAAAGCCTCCCAGGAGGGGGCAAAACCCAATCTCTCATGACTGCCTTCATGAAACCCCACTCCTGCTTTGTAACCAAGATGTTTTTAGGCCAACCCTCTTGAATTTGTGTGTGTGTGTGTGTGTTGTATGTGTGTGTGTGTGTGTGAGAGAGAGAGAGAGAGAAAGACAGACAGACAGACACACACAGAGAATGGAGGGTGTGTGTGTGCAGAGCGTGTAGGTGTGAGTATGAGAGAGAGAGAGAAAGAGAGAGAGGAAGGGAGGGGTGTGTGTATGTGCGTGCACGAACCAGCTATGCCCAAAGCAAGCGTTTGCCCAGCAAAAGCAAACAGGAAGAGAGCAAGAACATCTCCATGTGTTATATTCTCCAATGACCCTTTTAAATATATGACGAACAGTTAAAACAAAAGCCCATTTAGCTTTTATGCCTGTGATTCGCGGTATCCATTCCAGTTAATTACAGTGATTTAAAAACATCTGCATTTAATAAAGAACCTTCTTCTCCCCAGTTCTCAATCTACCCCCCCACCCCCAGTCTTTCTTCAGGCCACTGGGCTAATGCAGTAATTATAATCTCTACCAAGCCAGGCCAGAGTCATGGAATGTGCAGCAAGATGAGACTTCACGAGGCATGGAACAAAGTAAAGATGGGCAGGACGGGGAGGCGGGGCCAGGGGCGGAGAGGCGGAGCAGGTGGGATGGGAGCTGGGGCAGACCTCTCCAGCAACGGAATCCTGGGTTACGAGGATTCAAATCCAGAGACTAGGAAATGGATAAATTCAAAGCCTTTTATTTGTTCTGGATCTTAGGATTGTTTATTTGACAAAAAGGGAGACTGAGGCAAGGCAGGAGACTTCACTCCTCTCCTAGGAGCCTTCCTTGGCTCCAGGAAGGAAGTTGGGAGGGGTGGAGAGAAGGGCAGGAGATAGAGAACTGCAAGTGGGGTGGAAAAACCTTGGGGCATCTAATCCTGAGTCCAGAACCTTCTTTTTTTTTTTTTTTTTTTTTTGAGTTGGAGTCTCACACTGTCACCCAGATGAGAGCAGTGGCCGCTCCCGGCCACCGCAGCCTCGATCTGCTGGGCTCCAGCGATCCTTCCGCCTTCCAAGTAGCTGGAACTCCAGGCACGCACTACCACGCCCGGCTCATTTTGATTTATTTTAGAGATGAGGTCTCGCCAAGTTGCCCAGGCGGGTGTTGAACCCGCGGGCTCAGGCAATCCACTCACCTCAGCCTCCCAAAGGTGCGGGATTACAGGCTGAGCCACCGAGCCTGGCTCAGAACCTTCTCTCTCTTTTTTTTTTTTTTTTTTTTGAGTTGGAGTCTTACTCTGTTGCCCAGACTGGAGTGCAGTGGCCCCTGGCCACTGCAGCCTCGACCTGCTGGGCTCCAACGATCCTTCTGCCTCAGTCTTCCAAGTAGCTGGAACTACAGGTACGCGCTACCACGCCCAGTTGATTTTTTGATTTTTATTCTAGAGACAAGGTCTCATCAAGTTGCCCAGGTGGGTTTCGAACCCGCGGACTCAGGCAATCCACTCACTTCGGCCTCTCAAAGCACGGAATTACAGGCTGAGCCACTGAGCCCGGCCAGAACCTTCTTTTTATTTATTTATTTATTTATTTATTTTTTGAGATGGTGTCTCACTCTGTCGCCCAGACTGGAGTGCAGTGGCCGCTCCCGGCCACCGCAGCCTCGACCTGCTGGGCTCCAGCGATCCTTCCGCCTCAGCCTTCCAAGTAGCCAGAATTACAGGTGCGCGCTACCACGTCCAGCAGATTTTTTGATTTATTGTAGAGATGAGGTCTCGCCAAGTTGCCCAGGCAGGTCTCGAACCCGCAGGCTCAGGCAATCCACTCACCTCAGCCTCCCAAAGTACTGGGATTACAGACTGAGCCACCGAGCCCGGCTCAGAACCTTCTTTTTAAAATGTGACATGCTGGTCATTGGCTCCTTTCTGCTGCCCTGGTGATGTGTGTGTCACTCCTGCTTGGGGTTGCTTGTCACACAGACTCCTCGGTGGATATCATGCTCAGTGACCTCCTGGACACGCTCAGCTTTGGGTGAGCTCCAGCCTGCCAGAAAGGCTCTCGGTTGTACCTAGGAGAGGGGAGTGTGGCCCATGAGCTCCCTGACCTGCAGGAAGTCTGGCCTCAGCGAAGGGGTGAGGGCCTGGAGGCCTGACTGATGACTCTGAGGTGTGGGTGTTTTGCCCAGGAATCCTGGTTCCTGGAGCTGCTGACTGCAGTGCGGCGCACTGCCCATGCTCTCCCCCTGCAGGTCTCCATCTTGCCTGAAATGCCACCTCAGTACAGAGGTAGCTGCTGATCACCTGATTTCAGTGGACGAGAAAAACTGAGCATCCGAGTCCATCCAGCAGGTCAGGGCTTGGGAAGATCTGGGCGATCCGTGGACCCTGAAGGAGGCAGGGTGATGGACACCCCAGGGAAGAGGGAGGAGAAGCCAGCTTTGGAGCCTGGACAAGGAAGGTGAGGTCTGGGTGGCCCTGTGTGTGGGCCTTGGGGAGTGATGCGTTCCAAAATTCAGGTGAGAGACCTCGGTTCTCAGGAAGAGGGGCTTCTCACTCAGGGGGTGAGGGGGCCAGGGAGGAGAGAGGGAGATGCTTGGACTTTATCAGGAGCTGATTCCTCCCTCCTGGTCTCAAACCTGTAGCCAGGAAGTGACTGCTCCCTGTAACTCAGCCCACAGCCCCCACCTCCTAATCCCAAGGGCAGAGACTCTTGGCCCTGCAGGGTAGACTATCAGTTCCTAAAAAAACCCCAAAGCTGCTTTTAGACAGGAGAGGCCTGGGGAGCCAACTCTTACACAGGTGGGGGACTCAGGGGCCAAGACAGAAATCAGAGCATCCTGTGGTGGTTAGAAGCTGGCTTTGAAGGTCGACAGCCCCCTTTGAGGGCCGAGCACAAAGCCCGTTGGGAGGATGGCAGAGTCCTACTAGAGAGGCCTTGTGTTCCCGCTGGGGCCCATCATTCCTAGAGGCAGAACTGTCGGGTCTCTGTGCCCCTCCCATGTTGGAACTGAGAACCAGCTTTGCTTCCTGAGGTTGTTTTTTCCAAGGCTACAGTCCTGCTTCAACTTCCGATGCTGGCAAGAAAGGCAGGATCAGAGAATGTGTTCTCAGTGGGGTTCAGGGCGCCTGCTGGGACCAGGCTCAGATAAAACCCAGGGGGTCAGCCCATGGGAGCACCATCAAAACCAGCTCCATGAGCAACCTGGGGGTGGGCGGGGTGCACCTGCCAGAGTGTGTACCCCCAGAGGGGGTGGAAGGAGACCCAGGAAAGTCGATCTGCCAGGGGGTTATTCCCTCTAGGAGAAAGGAGACCTTTTTGCAGTTCCTTGAATGCAGGTTTCTATCCCACCCTGCTCTCTGAGGACCCGCCCCACTGATGACAGAAACCATGAGAACAAAGCTAAGGGAGATTTCTAAATGTTGTCACCACACCCTGCTTCCTTTTTTTCGTTCATTACCAAGCAGCATGTTCATTGGCTTGTTTCTCTCCCCAAGAGGGCAGTCAACACGTGATGGGGGTGGAGAGGATGCAGGGAATGCATGACTGGGGGACACATCACAAACGTCCACCCAGGGCATGCAGTAAGTGCACACTGTGGCCGCACTGTGAGTTCTGCAAAGGCGTTCATAGCTTACATTAGGGAGCAGATGTGGTATTTGGTTTTCATTCTGGGATCTCTTTGCTCCCTCTCCAGCTTGGTCCTCCTCTACCCTCCCATCTAGGCCTCATCCTGTCCACCCCTTCCTAACACTATTCCTTCTGAGCGGACCCAAGGATGCCCTTGCCACATCCTTCAGTTTGTCCTGCGAAGTGCCTTAAATGAACACGGGTCTCCCTGGAAGGCAATGTCCTCCACACCTCCATCAGGGGAGGCCTCTCATGACTTCACCTGCGTCTTTGCTCCCTTGGCCCACCCACAGCAGGAAAGAAACACCCTCACAGCTCCCTCCCACGGATGTTTCCAATGGACACTTTTCCCTGTCACCTCCCCTGGTCCCAGCCCCTCTTCCTTTGAGGAAGCCACTATGCCATTGCCATCATCTACTGACTCTACCTCCCAAACCCTAAGCAGACCTTTCTCACTGTCTCTTGCCAACTCTTGGTCCTCTGTGGCCACACCGTCTTGTATGATGATTGTGGTGCCTCCTGACCTTCCACTTCTGCCTGCTCCCTCTGTTTTCCACTCTAGCAAGCATGATTGGGACTCACTGTCCCTAAGAATTGCTGCTCTCGAGGTTGGAAGCTGTCTCCAAGCCCTCTCTTTCTTCAGAAGCTGCCCCCCTTCCTCCTGACCTGTTTTCCCTCCTCCCTGCCCTGCCACATCTCAAACTCGAGTCAGCAGAACCATCTGGCTTGATAGGCAGCCAAGTTCATTAAAGGCAGTGGGATTCACTAGCTGTATGATCTTGGGGCGAATGACTCGGCCTTTTGAGTCTCAACTTCCTCATCTGCAAAACGGAGCCGATGAGGGTACAACCTCAGGAAATGTGACAATGAAGGTTATCATGTCTGAAGAACGGTTAGCACAGGCTCTAGTACTCAACCAAGTAGACTGGAATTCGTGTCAGAATGCAATGCGTGTGTATATGTGTGCTCCTCGTCAAGAACCTAATCACACAGTCTAGTCATCCTGTATGACATCTACTTGTGTTTGCTTCTGTGTCTGTCTTCTCTAGGTCATCAGTATTTGAAGAAAAGGGACCTGTAACTGTCCCTTCCTGTAACTGGGGTTTTTTTTTGAGTTGGAGTCCCACTCCATCGCCCGGGCTGGGGTGCAGTGACACACTCACGGCCACCCCAGCGTCGACCTGCGGGGCATCTGCGATCCTTACACCTCAGCCTTCCAAGTAGCCGGAACTACAGGCAAGCACTACCACGCCCGGATAATTTTTGATTTATTGTCGAGATGAGGTCTGGGCTGGTCTCGAACCCGCAGGCTCAGGCAATCCACTCGCCTCGGCCTTCCAAAGTGCTGGGATTACAGGCCAAGCCACCGAATCCAACCACTGTTGACTTTGAATGTAGAACCTTGCAGGCAGCAGGTACCAAATAATGCTTCGCTGAATTGAATAGGATCAAATCCACCTTTCTTGGGAGTTTTCCCAAGTTTTGGTAGTGGGAAACTATAGGTGTAGTTGACCTCAGAGTGTTCTGATGGGGACCTAAAACCCGTTTAACCTCTTGCCATGAAAAGAAGGAAGGCAGGCTGGGCCATGCTGGGTTTTGGCCAAGACTATCTGTCTCCTGGAAAAGCAATGGAAAACCACAAACCACTTTCTTATGGCTTGTGAGTTCACCAGCTAATTGACAAATATGTGTTCTATGCATGAGCTGCTAAGATTTTCCATGACGTCAGCGGAGCCCAACAATATCTGGGGTTCACCAAGAGCCCTGGGCCCTTTGTTTATGGAACTCCTGGCCACGACTCACTGTTGTCAGCAGAGAGTCCCCGGTTGTTGTTCAGGATCCTACTCACTGACAGAATCGTCATTGTCCATTGCTAAGCAGAATGGGTGCTCAGTAAATATTCTTGAATGAATGGTTGAATGAGTGAATGGATGAGGGACTGAAAGGATAAAATATGCTTTTAGCCGGGCTCGGCGGCTCAGCCTGCAATCTCGCGCCTTCGGGAGGCTGAGGTGAGTGGATTGCCTGAGTCGCGGGTTCGAGACCCGCCTGGGCAGCGAGAGCTCATCTCTACAATAAATTTAAAAAAATCAGCCGGGCGTGGTAGCGCACGCCTGTAATTCTGGCTACGCGGAAGGCTGAGGCGGAAGGATCGCCGGAGCCCAGCAGGTCGAGGCTGCGGTGGCCGGGAGCGGCCACTGCACTCCAGTCTGGGCGACTGAGTGAGACTCCAACTCAAAAAAAAACAACAACAACAAAATGCTTTTAACACTATGGGTTCAGTCCCTATGGGTGTCAAAGAGCTTTATCTCTTTCCAGAATTAAGCCTGCGCTTTGTGGCCTCACGAAGGGACGTCTTTGGAGGCTTATTGATTCATCAGCAGACATTGATTGGGCCCTCACATGGAACAGACTTTGAGCTCTGGGATAGGATGGATACACCGGCCCAGCCTTTCACCACTGTGAAAGGCTTAAGTGATCAGCATCCCTGGTAGTGAGGAAGGGCCGCCTGTTTTCTCTTTTTGTAAATCGCTGCTGCCTGGCATGCACTCCCAGACGTTTTGGGTCCTGCCCAGTGTGATGTTCTCAAGATGAGGATTTCCAAAGAGGAAAGGGTGGGATGGTTTGGATTGGATTTCTGGCAATTTCGAGATCTCCGGGATAGATCGATTCATCTCTCCCTTCATCAACCATTTATCAGTGAGCCTACGGGCTCTGAGCATTATGAAAATTCTTGCTGGAACCACCTGACCCGACACTTCCCCTATCTGTGCCAGGCCTGCTGAGTGAACTCCAGATATTGCTGGGTCCCGCCGACGTCATGAAAAATCTTAGCAGCGCATGCACTGGTCAATTAGCTGGAGAGCTGACTGCCAAAAGAAAGAAAGTTTGTGGTTTCACATTGCCCTTCAGGGAGACAAAGGGCCGGCTCCCCTGGTCGGAGGAGCAGACCCCGACGTGTGGCACTGGGCAGCCCAGGGCCAGGGCTGTGCCAAGCAGGCCCTCTCCAGACCTAGGGAGGTGGAGGTCAGGGAGGTGCCTCTGTTTGTCCTGGGCATCTGTGCCCTGGCTGAGCTACCTGGAAGGGAGGGAGGGCTGGGGGAAGCTCTCAGTCTCTTGCTTACATGTTGGGAGTGGAAATGACAAATGGCTCCCGCTGGGAACCCTGCCTGCCATCCTGCCGGATCATTTGTCTCAGCGGCAAGCGATTTGCATAAACCGATGGGGTGGGAACTACCTCCCTGCTCAGCCCTCCCCTCTCCAATCCTGTTCTCACTCTAGTTCCACTCAAAACATGACTGCCTGCCCAGCAGCACCTTGGGAGTCACCCCAAAGCCCTTGAATGCCTCCCCCACAGGTGCTGCTGAAAGTGACTGTCCTGCTTAACGGCCAAAAGTAGTGATCATGGGCAAGCGAGATGCTTCCCGGTTGTGGGCGCAAGGGAAGTGGAACTGAGGACCAGCGACGCTGTGCCCTACTCTTTGGATGTGCCCATGAGCACTCGGCCAGGAGGAAGAGAGTGGAACCTGAAGGCTCACTGCCCACCGCAGGCCAAGCGCCCTCCCAGGCACCATTTTTCCTCTCACCTGTACCTACGGCAGCCCGGAAGGCCCGGTGCTCCATCAGCCAGGAGAGAGGCAGGGCTTGATCTCCATCTGCTGACTCCAAAGCACACAGGTTTAGAGTTTTCTGGTCACATGAAGGCTGCCTGCAGCCTGGGATGTCAAGTGAGAAGAGGGGTGACCAGTAACTAGGTCACATACTTCGGTAGCAGTGACTGGGTACAAGGTGGTTGGAGGTTCTGGGACTTTCTTTCTTTTTTTTGTTTTGTTTTGTTTTTTTTTTTTGAGTTGGAGTCTCACTCTGTCGCCCAGACTGGAGTGCAGTGGCCGCTCCCGGCCACCGCAGCCTCGACCCGCTGGGCTCTGGCGATCCTTCCACCTCAGCCTTCCAAGTAGCCGGAATTACAGGCATGCGCTACCATGCCCCGCTGATTTTTTGATTTATTGTAGAGATGAGGTCTCGCTGCCCAGGCGTGTCTCGAACCCACGGCTCAGGCAATCCACTCACCTCAGCCTCCCAAAGGCGCGGGATTACAGGCTGAGCCACCGAGCCCGGCTTGTTTTTTTTTTTTTGGTTTTTTTTTGAGTTGGAGTCTCACTCTGTCGCCCAGACTGGAGTGCAGTGGCCGCTCTCGGCCACCACAGCCTCGACCTGCTGGGCTCCGGCGATCCTTCTGCCTCAGCCTTCCGAGTAGCTGGAATTACAGGCACGCGCTACCACGCCCGGCTGATTTTTTGATTTATTGTAGAGATGAGGTCTCGTTGCCCAGGCGGGTCTCAAACCCGCGGGCTCAGGCAATCCACTCACCTCAGCCTCCCAAAGGCGCGGGATTACAGTCTGAGCCACTGAGCCCGGCTTTTTTTTTTTTTTTGAGTTGGAGTCTCACTCTGTCGCCCAGACTGGAGGGCAGTGGCTGCTCCCAGCCACCGCAGCCTCCATCTGCTGGGCTCCGGCCATCCTTCCGCCTCAGCCTTCCAAGTAGCTGAAACTACAGGCATACGCTACCGTGCCCGGCTAGTTTTTTGATTTATTGTAGAGATGAGGTCTCACCAAGTTGCCCAGGTGGGTCTCGAACCCACGGGCTCAGGCAATTCACTCACCTCAGCCTCCCGAGGTGCGGGATTACAGGCTGAGCCACTGAGCCCGGCTGACTTTCTTGCTTTCTTGTTCCCATGGCTTCTCTGCTTCCTGGTGACCATCTAGATCACTCCCGTTTGCAGGGCTAGCTGCCTGGGGTGGCACCTGATCATGCAAACAGCACTGGTTGGTAGCCAGCTGAGTGATAAGTGTGTCCCTGGGGGTAAGACCGTTGCAGGGAGTTCTAAGAGTTGGGGGGGAGGGCAGTTCTCCCTAGGAAGCCAGGCTCAGGGGGATTAGGCTCTCCCAAGTGAGAAGGGGCTGCCCAGGGGACCCACTTGGAATTTGTTCCAGTTTTGTCCAGGCCAGTCCTTCCCTCAAATCCCTTAAAAGACTCATCTTCTAAGTCAAGAGAATAGCTTTCCTTTTTCCTGGACCATGAGCAATCAGCGTGATACTGAGACAGGCGGCGGGAGCTGTCTGTTCCATGTGCAGGCAACGAGAACAAGCAGTATCTGTAGGAAATTTACAAACAACAACAAAACCGGTTGAAGATTGGTCTGCTTCTTATTAACACCATGCGCCCACAATCCTAAACAATGTCCCTGTAAAGTTTTTGTGTTGGTCTCTGTTCTAAACAATCTCTGTTCACTGTGGAGTTCTAATAATATATATGTAAGCTTCAAATTAGCACATTTTTATTACTTATCCTTTAATAAACATTGCATCCTTTGTGATAGTTAATTTGGAAAAACCCAGATGCACCATCGGCTCCTGGCACACCATGGCCTCTGGTGTTCACTTGGAGAGCAAGATCCTAAGGGTTTGGAATCTTCGAGATTGCCTCAGGTGTCGTTTATGTGGCCAATCCCTGCAGAATTACATTCTCCTTCACTTACACATATTAGAAATAAACATTGGCAGCACAGTGATTGCAACAGAAGAAACAGAGCTTGACTTACTGTCAAGCTGAATGACTACATACAGTTTGTATTTGTGTTTCAGATTTAAAACAATGAAACAGTGTGAACTGCAGCAAGAAGTATTTATGTTTGGTAAATACAAATTTTAGTTCATACGTGAAATATTTTAACTGAACTCGAATAATTTTTTAACATGGAAATTTATTCTTCTATTAAAATTGCTTTAAATCACACATCAAGAAAAGAATGACTATTACACACTTTATTACTGTATTCATTTCCTAGGGCTGCTGTAACAAATTACTACCAACTTGCTGGCTTCATACAATGTAAATTTATTGTCACATAACTCTGGAGGCCAGAAGTCTTCATGAGTTTCACTAAGCCAAAATCAGGGTGTTGGCAGGTCACGTTCCCTGGGGAATCTGGGGGTGGGGGTGGGGGTGGGAACTCCTTGCCTTGCATTTTCCGGCTTGTAGAGGCTGCCTGGGTTCCTTGGCTTAGGGGCCTTCCATCTTCAGAGCCCTTCCCTGCAACCTCTGCTTCTATGGTTTCACAATCTCCTCTGTTCTCAGATCTCCCCCTGTAACCCTTTAGTGAGGATCTATGGGATTACTTTTAGGGTCAACCCAGATAAACCAGGATAATCTCCCCATCTCAAGATGCTTAATTCAATCACTTTTTCCAAAGCTCCCTTTTCCATATAAGGTAACACCCAAAGGTTCTAGGGATTTGGGGCCGGATTTCCTTGGGACCCACTATTAAGCCTACCACAATCACCAAACATCATTTGATTGTGAGGGGAGAGTGTTAAAAAATAATCTGCTGAGCCGGGCTCGGTGGCTCAGCCTGTAATCCCACGCCTTTGGGAGGCTGAGGTGAGTGGATTGCCTGAGCCCGCGGGTTCGAGACACGCCTGGGCAGCGAGACCGCATCTCTACAATAAATCAAAAAATCAGCCGGACGTGGTAGTGCACGCCTGTAGTTCCAGCTACTTGGAAGGCTGAGGCGGAAGGATCGCCGGAGCCCAGCAGGTCGAGGTTGCGGTGGCCGGGAGCGGCCACTGCACTCCAGTCTGGGCGACAGAGTGAGACTCCAACTCAAATAATAATAATAATAATAATAATCTGCTGTGGTGTGAAGTGAGACCTGAGACTTGGCACTGCAGAAAACACCTGTGGAGAACAGACTCTGTTGCAGATGGGATGTGGATGTGTTTGACTCAAATCAGGTGTGTGTGTGTGCATATGTGGTTTGGTCCATGGTCTTGATTGTGTGATGTGTGAAGAATGGGGCTGTTTGGAGGGCTAGAAAATGTGGTCCTGCTCCAGTATCAAGGATATTAGCCTCCATAGGACCTTCATGTTTCGTTCTTTTTTTTTTGAGTTGGCGTCTCACTCTGTCGCCCAGACTGGGGTGCAGTGGCATGCTCACGGCCACTCCAGCATCGACCTGCTAAGCTCCGGTGATCCTTCCACCTCAGCCTTCTGAGTAGCTGGAACTACAGGTACGCGCTACCACATCTGGCTAATTTTTGATTTATTGTAGAGACGAGGTCTCGCCAAGTTCCCCGGGCTGGTCTCGAACCGCGGGCTCACGCAATCCACTCGCCTTGGCCTCCCAAAATGCTGGGATTACAGGCTGAGCCACTAAGCCTAGCCCATGTTCTGTTCTAGTGAAGTCTTCATAGCACACACATCACTTTTTAACCACCTGACATACCTCGTAACGCAGACTTGATCTGGTCCGTAATTTACTGAGGCCCTACTATGTATAGGGTGCTTTTCTGAATATGGGGATTCAGCGATGAGTGTGCAGACAGGCACTCTGTGCCACGGAGTTCACATCACATCTGTGTGTATTGGTTTATGTCTCACGCATAGAATATACACACTTCAAGGACAAGCAGTTTTTCTGATTAATTAGGAGCCGTTTTCCTGGAATAGTGTCAGCATGCGTTAGGCCTCAGCAAATTTTTTTTTTTTAAATTTTAAGGATGTGGAGTACAGTTCAGAATTAGGTACATAAGTAGTCATCATACAGGTAAAGTTTGGGCCTCCCTTTGGTCCCTACTTTGCCTGACTTGAGATCAGGTACCCTTACTGGTGTTGTGTGGCTCCTCCTCCCCCGGCAGTTTCCTGTACTGCCAATCCCTTTCTTAAAGTATTATGGTAAATGTTCAGGGTCCGCTTATGCGTGTGAACCTGTGGCATCAGTTCTTTGTTTCTGTGATAGATCACTGAGTATGATAGACTCTAAATTCATCCAAGTTGGCCTCTGAATATTACTGAATGGATTCCAGTCCTGCTGGGTTCCTCTCTGAGAGATTAAAATTTAGAGTTACGGCTCTCTGTTTATTGTGGCAATGCTGTTGTTTCTCCTTCAGAGTTTCCTCAAAGTCTTGGAATCTAGTATCTGTTGTGGATCCAAGTTGAATTTCTGAACGATGCGATGTGGCAGGTTGAAAGCGGATCCTTGGTTGGCTCATTTGCTGTTTTGCTGAGATACAAACTAGGTACCATCCAATCTACTATGCTGAAAACATGGTCTCAGAAGAAGTAATTTCCCCTAAATCACTGGATCTGAAAGCCCTCCGCCTACACATCTTTCTCATGTTCCCCTTTCCCTAAACAAGACATGCAGCCCCGATACCCTCGGATCTCTCCTCAGAGTGGCTCTCTGTAGGGAGGCAAAGGGACAAGACAGGCAGACGCTCACCGGCAGCGTCAGCAGGAATGAGCAACTCCATTTTCAAGCACGAATTGGTTTCCAGACACATTCAGCCTACTGCTGCCTTGGGTCTGTTTGGAGGATCTTTCTGATTCTATTTTAGCCCTGCAGAAAGGGATCAGGGCTTCAAGTTTCACCCCAGCTTTCAGGATTCAATTCAGAATCTTTCCAACTCCTGGGGGAAAAACAAAACAAAACAAGGCAGGGATAACTTACAGAGAAGTGACATGAGCAACTCAAAGCCTGGACACCGCTCCTTTAGCGATGCCCCTTTAGAGACATAAATAATCTAGGTTCTCAGAGTGCAGAGCCATCTGTCCTTCCCCAGGAGTGGAGGGGGAAGGAAGAGAGGCCCAGGAAGAACCCTGAGTTACCCAAGGATGAGCCCAAGACAACCAGAGACAATGAAAGGAAAGGATGTTAAATAGCGTACACCCCTGAAATGGACATAAATTAAAGCTGAGATTACATCCTGGGGTTCTGATGACAGAAACTGTGAGAACAAAGCGAAGGGAGATTTCCAAATGTCATCACCAGGCTCCTCTGTGGAGTCACAGCCTTGTTATTTATTAGGCACCGTCAGGAACATCTAATTCTGCAGAGCTGGAGCACTTTCAGGCCAGCTCTCCTGCTGGGCAGCTCATGGCGGTCACGTGAGTGGCTCTTTTTAGAGTCACCAGAAGTGGGAGGGGAACTTCTCCTTTCGTTTCATTTTTAATGGATGTCATCCAGGATCATGCCAGACCAGGAAGACAACGGCAAGGAGAGTGAAGCAAAGGGATTCCTGGGTGGTGTCAGCCCCTGCAGGCTGAGGACCATGATTTGGAGGGTCTGCAAGGGGCGCTCTGCACAAATGCCTACCTGCTCCGTCCAGCACGGCAGGAGTTGGCTTTCGTATCTGTGACCTGAAAAAGCCCACGTGTGCGGCCCATTGGCCCAGACTCCAGGCCTTTGCCACCTCCTATTGTTCCGAAGTTCCAGCTCCTGTCCTAGAGCCTCCATGTGCATAGGGGAGAGAGTCATGTATACAGTGTGACGGCAAATCCGAAAAGACACAGTCCGGCTGTATTTCACCTTTTATTTTTTTGAGTTGGAGTCTCACTCTGTTACCCAGGCTGGAGTGCAGTGGCACACTCACGGAGGTCACCCCAATGTTGTCCTGCTGGGCTCCAGCGATCCTTCCACCTCAGACTTCCAAGAAGCTGGAACTACGGGCACGCACTATCACGCCCGACTAAGTTTTTGATTTATAGTAGAGACGAGGTCTTACCAAGTTGCCCGGGCTGATCTCAAACCCATGGGTTCAGGCAATCCACTCGCCTCGGCCTCCCAAAGTGCTGGGATTACAGGCTGAGCCACGGAGCCCGGTTTGTATTTCACCTTTGTACCTGCTGAGCTTCTTTCTGCTTTCAGGATAGAGAAATTCAGACATCAATCTGAGCTTTCCAAGAAGTTTCAGTTCCACGTTTTTTAGCCCAAGCACAGACACGCTGACAGATTTTAGCCACATGACAACGTACAGGAATTAGGTGAGGAGGCCAACACTGCTGCTTCCCAGAGGCTGCAGCTTCAAGCCGTGACCTGGGCGCTCTCTGCTTTTCCCAGAGAATCGCCCTCTCTGCTTCCCTCAAATTCAACTCATTCGTATTGCAACGCATGAACCTTTCACCAAGGCTCTGCCTCCTCTTCATTATAAGGCAGCTCTTGCAGGGAAACTGCATTAAGAATGTTAAACTGCACACCAATGACATGGCCGTGCAAACTCAATTCTGTAAAAAACATTCTGTTTAATTGATTTTTCTAAAAAAAAAGAAAACTATTATGTTTTGGTGAGTCTATTGATCTGCAGCCCCACAGAAGTAATGAAGAAGCTTTGTGATCAATAAGGCCACAGCATATCTTACCCTGTATCTGTTCTGTCTGTCCGCCAGGGATGTGATCAGCCAGATTCCCCAGGCGGCATCGGGAGTGTGAGCAACGTTCTCTGTGACTGCGAGATTTATTTCTCTTGGCATAAACATAACAAATGAAACCCTGATGACTTTTCTTCCTCTGAAAGCCAAGAATATATCACATCAGTCATCATGAAACGCACAAGAACACAATTTGCAAAAAGAAAAAAAGAGAAAGAAAAAGTATGCATTTTTTTAACCTTAGTACATTAACTCCTCCCCCGTAATTAATCAAGATACTTTACTCCTTAGCTCTTACATGGGTTTTCTTTCTTTTATATCCACTCCCACCCCCCCAATTCAGTTGATTTCACGAGTCTTAGAAGGCTTCTCTGCTTCGGCGGTGAATACAAAGTGCAGGTAGCTGCAATCACAGGCTGATAATTCTGAGTAGAGCTAACATTGCTATCTTATCCTTGAAAAAATAATAATGTTGAATGAGATAAGGCACCTGCAATAAGAAACTGCGGTCAGGAAATATGGCCAACACCACAGGCCAGCCTTTGCTACATTTGCCCAGAAAGCAGAGCTTTCTACCCCAGATAAGTAATCTCCCGTTACTGTTAAAAATTTGCATGGTGGCTCAGCCTGTAATCCCGGCACTTTGGGAGGCTGAGGTGAGTGGATTGCCTGAGCCCGCGGGTTCGAGACCCGCCTGGGCAGCGAGACCTCATCTCTACAATCAAAAAAAAAAAAATCAGCCAGGCATGGTAGTGCGTGCCTGTAATTCCGGCTACTTGGAAGGCTGAGGCGGAAGGATCGCCGGAGCCCAGCAGGGTGAGGCTGCGGTGGCTGGGAGCTGCCTCTGCACTCCAGTCTGGGCGACAGAGTGAGACTCCAACTCAAAAAGAAAAAAAAAAAATTTGCATTTTGCCCTTAAACTAGAGGACACGGTCTGAGGCAGACAGCGATCAGATGCTGTGCATACTCTTCCTGCCACATTGAAGGGATTTAGGAACTGGCCTTCTTCAGGGCCAGCCCTGTGCTGACCTATAGTCCCTCCCTCCGATGAAGTTGGTTGGTGGAGTGTCGAGTGTCGGGGGTGGGACTGAAGGGAATATGTGGTGCAAAATGAGGTTGACAAGGTGAGCAGGGACCAGATCTTGAAGTACTTTGTGTGAGGGCACTGGGGAGCCATGGAGGAATTTTTATGAGGGAGGCAAGTAACATGCTGAGCAACTTTACAGCCACCACCGGGTACAGTGCAGAACTACAGCTCTCAGCTCCCTTTGGAATGCATATACAAATAATAATAATAATGATGGTAATAGATAACACAATGGATCAGGCTCCCCTGTCAGTTTTCCATGTGGCAGCTCATTGAATCTTCACAGCCACCCTGTTAAGGAGGTACTGTTATTTTTCTGTTTTACAGGTGAGAAAACGGAGGCACACAGAGAGGTCCCACACGACCAGTGAGCATCACATGAACCCCTCTTCCTTGGTAGGACATGGAATTTTAGCCATCCTTTCTTGGAATGCATCCATGTATAATGATTATCATCCAGAATCATGCCGGACCAGGAAGCGAGGATGTCTTTAACAGAGAAAGAATAACCTTGACTCGGTTCAAATCTGTATTCTAAAATGCAAATCAAGCCAGGTGTGATGACTCCTGGCTGTAATAATTCCAGTGCTTTGGGAGGCTGAGTCAGGAGGATTACTTGAGGCCAGGAGTTTGAGATTAACTCAGGAAGTATAGCGAGACCCTGTCTCTTCAAAACTAAAAAAATTAGGCAGATGTGGTAGCACGTGCCTGTAGTCCCAGCAACTTGGGAGGCTGAGGCAGGAGGATGGCTTTTAAGTCTAGGAGGCCGAGGCTGCAGTGAACTATTATGGGTGATAGAATGAGACCCTGTCTCTAGAATAAAATAAATAAATAAAGTCACCAAGTAAATCACTTGGGGAAAATGCAATGATTAGTGAATAATTGCATGTACACATCTTCCAGCAGGCTGAGATGAATCCAGGTTTTTGTTGTTGTCGTTGTTGGAGTCTCAACTCCGTTGCCTAGGCTGGAGTTCAGTGGCATGCTCACGGCTACCCCAGCATCGACCTACTGGGCTCAGGTGCCTTCCTTCCACTTCAGTCTTCCAAGTAGCTGGAACCACAGATGCGCGCTACCATGCCTGGCTAATTTTTGATTTATTGTAGAGATAAGGTCTCACCAAGTTGCCCAGGCTGGTCTTGAACCCGTGGACTCAGGCAATCTCTCACCTCTGCCTCCCAAAGTGCTGAGATTATAGGCTTATTAAGCCACTGTGTCTGGCCTGAACCCAGTTTTCTTTTTTTTTTTTTAGTTGGAGTCTCACTCGGTCACCCAGACTGGAGTGCAGTGGCCGCTCCCGGCCACCGCAGCCTCAACCTGCTGGGCTCCGGCGATCCTTCCGCCTCAGCCTTCCAAGTAGCTGGAACTACAGGCGCGCGCTACCATGCCTGGCTAATTTTTTGAATTATTATAGAGATGAGGTCTCGCCAAGTTGCCCAGGCGGGTCTTGAACCCATGGGCTCAGGCAGTCCACTCACCTCAGCCTCCCAAAGCGCGGGATTACAGGCTGAGCCACCGAGCCCGGCTCCAGTTTTTTTTTTGAGTTGGAGTCTCGCTCTGTCACCCAGACTGGAGTGCAGTGGCCGCTCCCGGCCACCACAGCCTCGATCTGCTGGACTCCGGCGATCCTTCCGCCTCAGCCTTCCAAGTAGCCGGAATTACAGGCATGCGCTACCACGCCCGGCTGATTTTTTGATTTATTGTAGAGATGAGGTCTCGCTGCCCAGGTGGGTCTCAAGCCTGCGGGCTCAGGCAATCCACTCACCTCAGCCTCCCAAAGGCGCGGGATGACAGGCTGAGCCACCGGGCCCGGCTCTGAACCCAGTTTTGAGAGTCTAAGTTTTGAGGATAGGAGGACAGTGCAGTCAGGGCCGGAGGGTGGGCATTGGCCTCAAGGTGGTGAAGAAGCGTGGGAAGTGAGCGACAGTGCCCGTGTGTCTAGCTGGAGTGGCCAGTGGGTGATGGTGCAATGTTTATAGGTGTGTGCATACCTGCGTGCGAGTATTTATCTCGTCATTCCACAAGTACTATGCACCTCCTCTGCACCAGGTGCTGGGATGCAGCAGCGACGTGCTGGGGACATGCGGGGAACACAGAAAGAGGAATTGAAGATGGATTGAAGAGCTGAACTGGAGAGATGCTGAGTTCAAAAGGGAAATTCTGGGAGCTACCCACATGGATACCAAACACACATGTAAAAAATTTTACATCTCGTCTCATCTGATCCTTACCACCAGCACAGGGGGAGGTCCTATTGGAAGATGGCCAGTCCCCCCTTGCCCATTAAGACAACTCCCTGAGCAAGTCCTTCAAAGAACAGGGCTTCAGAGAATTGGCTTTGAGCCTGGTCCCAGCTTTGAACCTGAGGCAGAGACCCTGGAATGGGACCTGCAAGTGGAAGGGCAGATTTCTTTCATCAGGTCAGTATCTGTCTTTAGGTGTTGGGGTGACTTCTCAGGCAGGAGGCCTTCTGCCCCTAGGTATTACCTTGTTCTACTCTAAACCATTCCAAGTCCTGGAGTTACATTCTATCCAGATGGCAAGCCTGGGAAGGAATTATTATTATTATTATTTTTTGAGTTGGAGTCTCACTCCGTCACCCAGACTGGAGTGCAGTGGCTGCTCCCGGCCACCGCAGCCTCGACCTGCTGGGTTCTGGCGATCCTTCCGCCTTAGCCTTCTGAGCAGCCGGAATTACAGGTGCGCTGCCACGCCTGGCTAATTTTTGACTTTCTGTAGAGATGAGGTCTCGCCAAGTTGCCCAGGTGGGTCTCAAACCCACGGGCTCAGGCAATCCACTCACCTCAGCCTCCCAAAGGTGTGGGATTACAGGCTGAGCCACTGAGCCCGGCTGGAAGGAATTTATTAACCCGGTAATTCTACGTGGGTATGGCCAAAGGCTCTCCCTTGAGCTGCACACTAGAATTCCCTGGGTACCCTTTATAAACTCAGATGTCCAGGTCCCATCCCAGACCTGTTAGATCAGGGTCTGTGGGTCGAGGCCTGGGCACTCCCAATCTTACAGCTCCCCTCATCCCAGCTAATTCTCACCAAGTAAACTGGTGCAGCCAGAGCTAGGACTCCCTGGGATGAACCATTCATCATACTTAACCATCTTCGGCATCTCAGATGGAAGAGACAGAGTGGGAGGGACGAGGAGAGAGGGGTCAGGGGCAGAAGGGGAAGGGGAGGGAAAGCCTCAGAGACAAATTCTTCTTTCTTCCCACGTGGTCTAGTGACGAAGAGCCACAGCTGGGCCCTTTGGTGGAAGAGAGTCACGTGTACCTAGCAGAAAAGGCTCTCCCCTATTGTGTACCAGGTGTATGGGTGGGGGGGTGTATATGGACAGGGGATGGGAGGTAGGGTGGGGGGTGAGGGGTGGCCTGGCTGCCTAGGCTTTCTTTCTTTCTTTTTTTTTTTTTGAGTTGGAGTCTCACTTCGCCCAGACTGGAGTGCAGTGGCCGCTCCCGGCCACCGCAGTCTCGACCTGCTGGGCTCCAGCGATCCTTCCGCCTGAGCCTTCCAAGTAGCCGGAATTACAGGCGTGCGCTACCACGCCCGGCTGATTTTTTTTGACTTATTGTAGAGATGAGGTCTCGCTGTCCAGGCGGGTCTCAACCCGCGGGCTCAGGCAATCCACTCACCTCAGCCTCCCAAGGCGCGGGATGACAGGCTGAGCCACCGAGCCCAGCTTGCCTAGGCTTTCTGGTTGATGGTTTCAAGTCTCCCTCCATGGGGTGCAGGTGTGGGAGGGCCACGTGGGAGATGACTGAGGAAGTGGGGGAGGGTCTCCCGTTAGCTTTGGCCTTGAGACAGAGACCCCTCCCTCCCCCCACCCCTTCTTCCCTGCCTTTGTCATCCTGACAACCCAAGCATTCTTGAGTTTCACAGGAAACAATTATGGAACATGAGGACTATGTGAGTGTAAAATTAGAGATTTGATGGAGAGCCAGCCCTGAACACAATTTATCACCAGTTCTCTAGAAACTGAAAAAATCTCAGCGTCCAGAGAGAGTCTTTAGGGCTTGTAGTTTCTCCTTCTGCTTTCTGTGTGAAATCCGATCCCAGGCCTGGCTGGCTTCCCAGCTCTGAGCTTCTCCTCCTCCTCCTTGGAGGCTAGGCAGTCTTGGTCTGGGCTCCTGCACCTCCTCTGTGTCTCTGTGTCTGCCGATCGCCACTTTTAGTGGTGAAGAACGTGGTAGGTGATTGTTGCGTAGGTGTGGAAATAGTTGTGTCATTTAGAATCTTTAGAGTTGGCTGTAGTCCTTGCTTATTTTTACGTATGGCCTGACCGTGTGTGTGTGTGTGTGTGTGTGTGCGCGTGTGTGTGAAAGAGAGCGAGAGAGAGAGACAGAGAGAGACAGAGAGAGAGAGAGAGAGAGAGAGAGAGAGAGAGAGAGAGAGATGGTAACATGACCTCATGACCAACTTTGTTCATTCCTTACTGTTCTGTTCTGAAATATACTATCTGGAAGAATTCAGGTGACACTGGAGTTGAGGAGTTGGGTGTGTCATCTCTGACACCCCACTCTGACTGTGAGCTGCCCTCTTTCACACCGTTCCTGCCTTCTCAGTCTGGCTCCTTTCTCTCTTAAACTAGGTAGGCTGTTCTAGACAGGTGCTTCCTGAACACTGGCCCAGCATCTGATGCTGGTACATGGACGTAGGTATGAAAAGAACAAGGACTGAGCGGTGAGTTTTCTATCAAGCTGGACGCGGTCCCTTTCAAGAGTTGCCTTCTCTCCTGAGATTACATCTTTTTTTTTACTTCTGGAGTTAGAAAAGTCCTTTATTATTATTAATTTTTTTTTGTTTTTTTTTTTTGAGTTGGAGTCTCACTCTGTCGCCCAGACTGGAGTGGAGTAGCATGCTCCCGGCCACTGCAGCCTTGACCTACTGGGTTCCGGCAATCCTTCTGTCTCAGCCTTCCAAGTAGCTGGAACTACAGGCACGTGCTACCACGCCCGGCTAACTTTTTTTTGGTTTTTTTTTTTTTGATGTATTGTAGAGATGAGATCTCGCCACGTTGCCCAGGTGGGTCTCAAACCCGCGGGCTCAGGCAATCCACTCACCTCAGCCTCCCAAAGCGCGGGATTACGGGCTGAGCCACCGAGCCCGGCTGAAAAGTCCTTTATTTTATAAAATAATAATGATGGCAAATGCTTTAAAAGTCGTACTTAGAAAATAAGCCGACCATTGATGTTCCTTACTTTTCTGTTTTGAAATTTATCACCCGGAGTTGGGTGTTTCGTCTCGAGGTGAGGTATGGGGGAGAACAGGGCTTCTGGGCAGGAGGGATGGCATTGGTGTGTGAGGGGGGAAAGAGGGTGTTGTGGGGACCCCAGGTTATCCTTTCACACACCGTGATTTCTACCAACCTATGCCTTGGGAGTATAGTCACCCAACAAATGTTGACTGAGCACTTGCTGTACAAAAGACACTGGGCTAGTCCTCAGGTGGTTGACAAGAAGTATGAGGCATGGTCCTCACTCTCAAAAACTGTCACTTGTCAGGAAATGAAGGGCGGGAGGCTTCAGGAAAGGGGACCACTGCTGGCATCTCGCGCATCCCTCCAGCTCAGTCACAGTGTTCCCTGGGGTAAGTGACTGGCCTATGAGTTTCTTCCTGTAAAATGGGAAAGCAGATCTACACTTCAAGGACAGCACCTGGCTGATTTCATCGGCTGCGGCAGATACGTGCATAGGTATGCGAGTGTTTTACACGTAAACTTGTATCATTAGCATTTTACAACTGTGTTGTTGGTTGTGTGTTCGCTTGTTGTTAAAAATCACACTTCGGTGGTGAAAAACATGGTGGGTTAATGTTGCACAGGTATGGAAATAGTTGTTTCATTTAGAATCTTTAGAGTTGAGCTGGGCTCGGTGGCTCAGCCTGTAATCCCGCGCCTTTGGGAGGCTGAGGTGAGCGGATTGCCTGAGCCCACGGGTTCGAGACCCGCCTGGGCAGTGTGACCTCATCTCTACAATAAATCAAAAAATCAGCCGGGCGTGGTAGTGCGCACCTGTAATTCCGGCTACTCGGAAGGCTGAGGCAGAAGGATCGCCGGAGCCCAGCGGGTCGAGGCTGCGGTGGCCGGGAGCGGCCACTACACTCCGGTCTGGGCGACAGAGTGAGACTCCAACTCAAAAAAAAAAAAAAAATAGAGTTGGTTGAGGTCTTTGCTTTTTTGTTTTTTTGTGTTTTTACTTTTGGCTGGACTGCGCATGCGCGCACGTGTGTGTGTGTGTGTGTGTGTGTGTGTGTGTGTGTGTGTGTGTGTGTGTGTTTGAGAGAGAGAGAGAGAGAAAGACAGCGAGAGAGAGAGACAGAAAGAGACAGTGAGAGAGAGAAAGACAGCAAGAGAGAGAAAGTGAGAAAGACAGCAAGAGAAAGACAGTGAGAGAAGAAAGACAGTGAGTGAGAGAGACAGCAAGAGAGAAAGATGGTGAGAGACAATGAGAGAGAAAGATAGCAAGAGAGAGTGAGAGACAAAGTAAGAGAGAGAAAGACAGTGAGAAAAAAAAGACAGCAAGCGGGAGAGAGCAAGAGAGAAAGACAGTAAGAGAGAAAGACAGCGAGAGAGAGAGAGAGAGAGAGAGAGAGAGAGAGAGAGAGAAACACATGGAGAGAAGAAAGCAAGAGAGAGAGAGAGAGAGAGAGAGAGAGAGAATGAGAGAATGATCTGGAATGGAAAACAGTTCTTAGCTGTCTCATATGATCTGTTTTCTCTTGGCTTGAGTTTCTGGTGAGATCAGCCAAAAGAAAAATCAGAATAAAATAGGGTTTTCTAGTAGAAGAGAAAACAGCAACTGGGGCATGTTATGTTGTCTGAGATTTGGTGTCTAGGTCTTGAGATGGGCTGAAGTTTGGGCATGTTTGCAGTTTCTCTGTGCCAGGCCTTTCTGGTGGTCAGTATGGAGGTTTGCCTCCTGGCAGCCTAGGGAGGGGACAAAGCTCTCCAGGTGGGAAGGGAAGGGTCCCTGCCAGGCACTTTATGGCAGGGGATGCACCCCCATAGTGAGGGAGCCCTCTTTTCTGGAGCGAACCTAGTGTGGACATGGCTCCCCACGCCACTGTCTGAGCCTGCCGACCGCTTTCTGTTCTTCCATCACACAGAGTCTTTCCCACTCAGGGCCCACCCTCCCTTCTGCCTAGGTCCCCACCCTTCCTGGTTGGCTCCTTGTCATCCCTCAGCGCTCGGGCCTCCCCTGACCCTTGGCCTGTTGTTCTTATTCATGGCATCTTCTCGTTCTCCTTTGCAGCACCTACCGCAACTTATTCTTTTGTATTTGCTGGTTTACTTGTTTACTGACTGTCTCCCTGGCTAGACTGCACCCCACGGGGCCAGGGACCTGTATACCCAGTGTCTGGGACATGGTAGCTGCTCAATAAATATTTGCTGAATGACTGGACTTATTTAATTTTCCTTTAATCTCGTTTAGTCCTCTAGCAATTCTAGAAGTAGTGACTATTTTAGCTGCATTTTGTGAGTAAGGAAGCAGGTTTCTGTGGGTGAGTCACTTGCCCAAGGCCACCCGTGTGGGATGTGACAGAATCAACACTTGGGCCCGTGTCTGCGTAACTCCAAAACTCAAGCTTGAAATGACACTCCTCTCTATCTCCCAAGATCCCGTGCAAACAAATTCCTGATCTCACTCATGGCCAGCCTCCTTCTATAAGACATGGGGACACAGAGGGGTCCCACAGAACAAACCGGAAAAACCTTTACTTAGTCCCAAATACAGCCAATCCAGCAGAGAAGCCAGAGACTTCCAGAGCATCAGACCTACTATAACCAAAACCCCTCCAGCTAACCCTCGCCTGGTTGATGAAGGGGCATGGAAGGGCATGGTCAGCATACTGGCCACAGCTCACACATGGCCACAGGAAGGAGGGAACCAGCCAGGTCTTGCCTGGAGACTCTCCCAGACACCTGCTGTCCCTGTCATTCTTTGGCACACCAGGTGGCCTTTGCCTTATAGCCTGGGGTTGAGGAGTCTCCTTATTTTGTGCTTGACAAACACTCAGATGGCCCTTGGACAGTGTTGGCCTGGAAGCCCCATCTTCCCAGCTCAGAGGGGACAGCACATCTCCGGAAGCTGTTCTTGCATGAACTCAGAGCCTCTGTCTTTGGGACCAGTGAACCTTTCCTTGCCCTGCCAGGGTGGTTAAAACCCTCCCCAGTTGCTGCCGGCATCCCCAGGTGGCAATCTCAGGGGACTGGAAGCCGCAGCCTGAGGGACGCCGTTCACTCACCTTTTTCTGCTGCCCCCAAGTCTAGCTCCTTGTTTCGGCGGCTTGCTCAGAGACCCAGTATAGGAGGGAGGTGGGGGTAGGACAAGGAGGAGAGAGGGGAGGTACGCAGAGGGTGGGGATGCGGTGCTCTGCATGAAGATTGTCTGCTGCATCCCAGGCATTCATGTTAGGAGAAGTTTAAATAGACCCAGTACAGGGTCTATTTAAACTTTCAGGGTAGGATTTGGGGGAGGAGAAACCAGGCAGATTTTTTCAAGTCAGAAGATGGGACTGTCCCTGTGTCACCTCCAAGGGGCTCTGGCTGCCAGGACCTGGATTTGATGTCAGGAGGGCCTGCTGAGAACATGGGATCCTTGGGGCTTGGTGCCCAGCTGCCTTGAGCTGCGTCCGGTCAGGGCTGCGCCCGTGTGAGTGGCTGGTAGCCAGGCCAGGGTTTATTGCTTTACACATTTTATCTCCTTTCACTGTCTTATCTCTGCAGTGTGGACATCATCACTTCATCGACAGCATGGCTGCTCCGTGGGGGGCTTGTGTGGGGGCACAGAGCTGGGTTTGGATCCAGTTCTGTCACCTCTGGGGTGCCTGACTTCTGGGCAGAACACTTACTAACTAAACACAGAAGCCTAAAAGGCCGCCAGCCTGGCTTCAGATTTTGACTCCACCACTGTGAGCTCTGTGACTTTCGAATTCTGAGAATCCATTTCTCTCTCTGCAAAGTGAAAGGAATACTAGTCAATTCTTGGCAAGACTATAGAGAGGACTAAATGAGATAATGTCTGTCTGTGGAACTCTTGGTAGTGGGTTCAACTGTCTAGGTTTGGAGATGAATTTTCCACTGAAATTTTCTTTAAAGGGAAGGGAAAAATCCAGATAAAAGCATCATCATTCACTACCCGGGTTTGAATACACACATACTGTCATATCTATTTATATACATATATACATATACTAAAATATACACACACATCATCTATACATGTATACTTGTATACACACATATACACACCTATTCCTGTCTATTTATATACACACATATGCATATATTCATATACACACATTCGTATCTATCCACACACATATGCATATATTCATATCTGTCTACACACATCTACATATACCCAATATATCTATGCACATATATACATATATTCATATGTACATATATTTATATCTATCTACACACATATACATATATTTACAATTTGTCTAAATTCATATGTATACATATATTCATATCTATGCACACACATATGCAGATATTCATATATATGCATATACTGTGTATTTATATCTGCCTAAACACACATATGTACATATATTTATATCTATCTATCTATCTATACACAAACACATGCCTGCACACACATACTCCTTTTGTTTTTCTTTTCTTGGCTGGAAAGTTGGAGAGATTTTTTTTTTTTCCCTCCCTGGGAAGAATGACATCACAGCGGCTTTATTTTTATTTGTATTTTTTTGAGTTGGAGTCTCGCTCTGTCACCTAGACTAGAGTGCAGTGGCACGCTCCTGGCCACTACAGCCTCGCCCGGCTGGGCTCTGGCAATCCTTCTGCCTCAGTCTTCCAAGTAGCCGGAACTACAGGCGCGTGCTACCATGCCCAGCTAAGTTTTGATTTATTGTGGAGATGAGTTCTCGCCAAGTTGCCCAGGTGGGTCTTGAACCCGCTGGTTCAGGCAATCCACTTGCCTCGGCCTTCCAATGTGTTGGGATTACAGGCTGAGCCACCGAGCCAAGCCTATTTTTATTTTATTTTATTTTATTTTATTTTATTTTTGAGTTGGAGTCTCACTCTGTTGCCCAGACTAGAGTGCTGTGGCCGCTCCCGGCCACCGCAGCCTCGACCTGCTGTACTCCGGCGATCTTTTCGCCTCAACCTTCCAAGTAGCTGGAACTGCAGGCGTGTGCTACCACGCCCGGCTTATTTTTTGATTTATTGTAGAGATGAGGTCTTGCCAAGTTGCCCAGGCGGGTCTCGAACCCGCGGGCTGAGGCAATTCACTCACCTCAGCCTCCCAAAGGTGCGGGATTATAGGTTGAGCCACTGAGCCCGGTTTATTTTTATTTTTATTTTTGAGTTGGGCTCTCTGTCGCCCAGGCTGGAGCACAGTGGCACAATCATGGTGCACTGCAACCTCCTGGACTCAGGCGATCCTTCTGCCTCAGCCTCCTAAGTAGCTGGGACTACAGGCATGCGCCGCCATGCCCAGCTAATTTTTAATTTTTTTTTGTAGAGACAAGGTCTCTTTATGTTGCCTAGGCTGGTCTCGAATTTCTGGGCTTGAGCAATATTCCTGCCTTGGCCTCCCAGAGTGCAGGGAGTACAGGCATGAGCCACCGAGCTGGGCCCATGGTGACATTCAAATCTAAATTTTCCTTGGAAAGAGAAAGCAGCTTGGCCCTCGCTGATGTGAGCCGTGGCCTCTCTCCTGGGTGGTTGCCAGCAGGCAGTTGAGGTGCTTGAGTCACAGTCAATGCCTCCCTTCCTCTCCTCCTGGAAGCAAAATGATCCCTAGATTTCTGATGTGTCAAACCCGCAGATTAATGGGAGAATTTGGAGAACGATGAACCTGACCTGCACCTATGAGGCTTAAAAATATGGTAATGCAATTAGCAGCTTTCGGCAGCCTAATGAAGCTTCTCTAAAATGCTGATAAAATACCACTAAAGGAAAGTGCTTAAGAGCCTCTTCAAATTCCCCAAAATGTGAAGTGCATCCTTATGGAGAAAATGGCAATCTAGTCTCCTTTCTCCAAGGTTCAAGATTAATTAGGGGCTTATTTAGTGCATGAATGAGGAAACAAATGAACTCTTGGATCGCAAAGCACTGAAACCAATTTTTTAATCATCTTTTTTTTTTACAATTACATTCCTATCATAAAAGTCTTCATTAGACGTTGTCACCAGTGTGCATTGTGTTAGGGAAGTGTTACCACCGGGCTTTTGACGAGACTGCATTTCCTTTCCATTAAAGAGGGCTCTTGTAACAAAAGCCTTTTCTTTCTTCCTAACAGCACAGGACTGTGGCTTAGAAGGGTAGCCTAGGCTCCAGGGGGAAATTCAACTCCCTATGTGCCCGCTCCCACCTGAGCTCACCTGTTTTCTGTAGTCATATTATCCCCT
Organism: Cephalopachus bancanus; assembly: GCA_027257055.1. Taxonomy (NCBI): domain Eukaryota; kingdom Metazoa; phylum Chordata; class Mammalia; order Primates; family Tarsiidae; genus Cephalopachus; species Cephalopachus bancanus. Next base: position 1,294,174 of record JAPVLO010000064.1, on the reverse strand, counting down.
TTCAAAATAGCACGGCCTGGGCCTAGTGTAGTGGCTTACACCTGTAACTCCAGCACTTTGAGAGGCCGAGGTGGGAGGGTGACTTGAGGCCAGGAGTTCGAGACCAGCCTGGGCAACATAGTGAGACTTCATCTCCACAAAAACATCAAAAAAATTAGTTGGGCGTGGTGGTGCTCACCTGTAGTCCGAGCTCCTCAGGAGACTGAGGCGGAAGGATCACCTGAGCCCAGGACACTCAGGCTGCAGTGAGCTGTGATCATGTCGCTGCATTCCAACCTGGGCGACAGAGTGAGACCCCGACTTAAACCAAACAAACCAAAAAGCCGAAATAGCACAGACGGATGAGGTGATCGGAGGATTTCTCTGGCTCCTCGGATGGTTCATTTATTTATTCGTTATTTGTAGCGAGAAGACAGGCATGATAAGAGACAAGCACTGAACGCCCGGGGCCTGGCAGTTGATGACTGGGCACCTAGTAGTCCTATGCATTTTTGGGTGCTGGGGATACAGAGGTGAGTAGAACTGCTATTCTCCCAGCTCGCAGAGCTCACAGTCCAGGGTTGATTGCCTCGATGCTTTCGAGTTACCTTGATCCTTTCTGGTCCTGGTCTGCCTAGGCTGGGACTCTCTAGCAACACTGCTCATCTGTTGGATGTGTCCATACAGGAACATCATAGGTGCTGGCGAGAACTCTGAAATGTGAACGCTGATGCTAAGGGAGCCTCAGGCAAGTCCTTGCCTCTCCTCCTGCATCTGTGAATTGGGGACATGACTATGATTGCTGCATCGTACTGTGGCCGACAGAATCTCATCTCCACTGATCTCTGCCTCCGGTCTTCGTGCCTCTGTGTGGTCCCCTCTCCTGGAGTGTGGGTGGGGCCCATGACTACCAGGATGTACGTGATTGCCTTAAGGTTGGGTTAAGGAAATCTCTCCCTCGCAGGCTCTGTTGAAGCCAGAGGTCATGTTGTGAGTTTCCACGAAGGAGGGTCATGTGGTGAGGAGCTAAGGGTGGCTCCTAGCCGACAGCCAGCTAGAAACTGAGGTCCTCAATCCAACTGCCTTTCAAGAACTGAATTCTACCAACAACCACACGAGCTTGGAAGGAGATCCTTCCCTAGCTGGGCTTCAGCCGACACTGAAGTTATGACCCTGATGGCAACAGAAACTGAGCCACGAAACTGTGAGATGATAAATGTGTGTTGTTTTAAGCCATTAAATTGTGGGGCAATTTGTTATGCAGCCCTAGGAAACCAACAGACCCATGCAGAGACCTACGTGGGAGCTTAGGCTGGTTGATTTTAAGCAAGAGGCCATGCTGCAATGGTAAGGATGGGGTGAGACAGCAGCCACCATTTGTTGTTGACCTTCCGTGACCCTGATGCTGTTCCAGGTGTTTTAACAGCAAGGTCGGCCCCAGCCCATCGTGATTAAGATGCAGGGGCTGAAGTCAGATTGCCTGGGTGTGAATCCATCCAGCTCCACCACTTAGCCGTGTGACGCTAGGAAGATAAATTATCTGATCCCCATGAGCCCGAGTTTCCTCATATATAAAATGGAGGTAAAGATGGCATCTCTCTCTTCCTCACAGAATGAATAAATGAAATATTATAAGCGAGAGTATTTAACTAAATGGTTGGTCTGTGGAAATTTCTCGATAAAGCTCAGCTTTTGTTACATAAATAGTAACGTAATCTACATAACAAAGTTATAAGATATGACTTTTACAAATGAAAAAAAATAGTCCAGAGAGATTAAGGAGAAAGTCCAAGTCACACAGCTACTTAGAGAACCGGCTGGAATAAACCCCCCTGTCCCCATCCCTAATAGGTATGCATCCCTCAGAACTGCACCCAGCCTGTTTTTAATGGCAGCAATTGTGGCATTCCCTGAACCAACATGTAGACTTGGTGGAATTTCCAGGAGCTGACTCAGTTGGGGGTGCATCTGGAGAATGGGGGCGGGGTGGGGGCGGGGAAGACTGGGGTTCAGGCTTCCTTTGTTGGTTCTTCTTTTGTCTCGTATAGTTCAGATCTGGCCACGGCAGGAAAGCCCCATGTGGCAGACTGAGGACAAGCATCTGGGGCCGTGTACCCAGCAGGTTGGCCGGCGGCTGCTGGCCCAGGTGGACCACAGCAATGCCAGATTCAAGCTGTGGGCACACAGGAGGGTGGCAGGGAAAGCATGTACTCAGGGTAGTGTCCAGACGGCTCCCCTCCTGGGGTCAGGCAGATCAGATTTTTGTTTCCACGCTCTGTTTCTAGGGAGTTATTTGTGGCCTCTGGATAAACCCTTATTCCATGTCAGTGTTAATCAGCTCTAAAAAGTACACTTACAAAATACTGTAAACTGGGAGGCTTAAACAACACAAATTTATTTTCTCATAGTTCTGGAGGCTAGAGGTCTGAGATCAGGGAGCCAGCATGGTTGGGTTGTGATGAGGGCTCACCTCCTGGCTTGCAGACAGCCACCTTCTTGCTGTGTGCTCACATGGCAGAGAGTGGAGGTGAACTCTGGTATCTCTTCTTTAAGACACTAATTGCGTCAAGGGGTCCCACCCTCATGACTTCATTTAACCTTAATTACCTCCCCAAAGCCCCACTTCCAAATATCATCTCACTGGGGGTGAGGACTTTAACATATGATTATTGAGGTGACATGATTCAGTCTATAGCATTCTACTAATGCCAGCATTACCTAGAAGGCTGGTTAATGTTTAGTGGAGATGCCAGCACCCTCTCAGTATGGGAGAGCACTTTCAGTGTCAGAATCTGGCTTTCCATTTAGTTTGGTGAATTGTTTTGTTCTTGCTCAGGGCTGTGCTTGTGCCTGGGTCATTTTCACCATGAAGGGTGATCCCCACCTTGAAGCAACGGGGAACCCCCTGATTTTGAAAGTAATTGCAGCAGGCACAGAGCCAGTGTGGGCATTGGTGGGAAGGGAAGAGGGGATGTGCCTGAGAGAATCCCCACTGCTGGCTGTCCTCAAACCCTGGGCCAATACAGTGGGAGCCCAGTGTGCACTCAAGGCTTGGCGAAGTGCGAATTGTTCTTGTACGAAGCTTTGTGGGCATAAGGAGTGTCTGTATCCATTGACCAGAAGGTGATTTCTGAAATAGCCTCCTCATTCACTAGAGAGTTAGGCAGATGCCAGGACCATTAGGTCTTTGTTCAGGCTGTACAATACAAGAAGATGCTGGCCTGCGTGACCTTGGGGAAGAGGTTGCATCTTTGTCAGCACCCCTCCGCCCCAGGCACTAACCCCATGCCATAGGGTTCAGAAAGCTGTGTCCAGAGTGGAATATAAGACCCCCTGAGCCTGTTGATTCCATCTTTCCCCCTCTGCCCTGATGTTCTCATCTTGGATGACAAGGTGTCAGAGGGCAAGGGTATAGAGAAAAGCCAGAGGCCTTGTCTTGGTGTCTGGACTGCTGAAGGCCATGGCCTTGCAGAAAAGTCCTGGGCTCTCATTAGGGTAGTGGGCATTGCTGCTAGACCTCAGGCAGGATTGTCAGGTGAGAGTAGGGGATGTTTGCCTTTGGGCTTCTCCCCCAAAGCATGGTTTTCTTCCGTGTCTGCTTTTTGTTTACCTGCAGAGCCTCTTCCCTTCTCAGGCCTCCCCTTCCCAGTTCTGCAAGTGGCTGCCCCAAGGCCAGCCTCTCTTCTCTGGCCTCCTTGCCTTCATTCTCTCTGCTCCATGACTATGGTTAGGAATCTCAGCTTCTTCCCTAGCACAGAGCCCTACAGCTTTTGGATGTCACGGGAGGCGCTTTCTAGGCAATTCTAGGTGCCATTGGCTGGAAATGGAGGGACTCCCCAGCTACACTGAAGCAGGATGGGGACGCACACCAAGACTGCTCCAAACTTGGTTCAGCAATCGCCCCTTGTAGCTAAAGAGTGGCACAGGGGTAGTGGTGGTGGTGGGGCACTTACATTCCTGCACTCATTGTGCACTCGGCCCAGAGGCGTCTCTGGCTGGGGCATTCCCCTGGGGGTTTGGGGGACATGTCTTTTGGCTTCAGAGAAGGAAGTGGCAGCTGCTGAGCTCCAGGAATCTTGGCATGGGGCCCCAGCATCCTGAGGACTTGTTAGATCTGCAGTGGGGTCGGCAGGCAGCCGGCTTGCCCCTGCCCTCCGCAAAGCCCTGCTCAGATCACCCTCCTCATCGCTAGAGCTCCCTGTCCTTGATGTGTGCCAGGCTGGAAGGAGACAGCGGCCTTCAGAGCGCCAGGAGGGCTGCAACAGCTCACACTAGATGACAAAGGGAGATTCAAAAAAAGAAGCTCGGATTTGCATATCGTTTTGCATCTCATTTGCATGGACTCAGCCGGTCGGAGCCTGCCTGGCTCCCTGCATCTCTCAGCTGCTCCAAGTGTCCTCTCCTTGGAGAAGCCTGGCCCAGCCCTGGGCAAGGAGGGGGACAGCCATGCCTGGAGCTGGGGTGGGGCCTTGGCTCCTGGGCGGCATCAGGTCTCCAGAGGGCCAACTTTCTCTGGAAAACCTGGTTTGGGGTGGGGGAGTTTTCCTCATTTTTCTTGAGGTCATTTGCTCTCTAAAGCCAAGTGCTTGCTGTGTTTTCAAAGTGGTCCATGTGGTTTCATGTCTATTTGGGTCACTTGGTTTTCTGCAGCTCCCAGCAGTACAGTAGCAGCTGAGTGCAGTCTGCAGGCTCTGGAAAGGCAGAAAATGTACCATCCTGTGTTTGAATGAACCACACAAATTCTGTCATCAAGACCACTTCAAGTGACCCCAGGCTTGGCTGGCCCTTTCCTGTCCTTGGCTGGCTGGGCTGCAGGGTCCTCTTCCCCATGGCAGGCGAGACCAAACTCAGGTTCGGGAGCATTTGGTGAGTCCCCTGGGACCTGCCCTGGGCCTTCTGATGAAGTTCCTCTATCTCTTTATCCAAGGGAGGGGTGGGCGTACTTGGGAGAGGATTTCGTGTGCGTGGGATCACAGGCTTGGTTTGACGGTGCCACTCCTAGGGCTCCCCAGCCTCCTTACACTGGATTCCAGAAAACAGAAACCAACCGTGGGAGCAAGAGCTGTACATCTGACCTCTACTCTTCTTTGGAAATGGGAGATCACTGGCCAGTTTTATTACAACCGAGGCTTTTACATTCAGCACGCAGGAATGCCAGATGCGGGAGCTTCATGGGGGCAGCTGGTCCTGGGTTAAGTGTCAAATTCCAGCGCTGTCATTTATCACTGTGTGACCCTGAGTGAGTTCTGAACCTCTCTGAGCCTTAGTTTCCTGCTGCCACTTAACCATGACACCGCTTTGAAATTGGCGATCACTAGCAAAGCTGAGGCCTAGGAGTTGGCGGCACCTGTTCTTTGGGAAGGGAATGCTTCCTTGCTTCCTTTCATCATCCCTTCCCCCCTTTGGTGGGCTCAGCATTTAGGTCAAGAATCAACCCTCTGTCCCAGGGTATAGCCGAGGTGGGTCCTGGCTCGGTCAGTAGCAGTGTCATTCTGCCCCTGCTTGGCCAAGGGACGTTAGCCTGGGACCGCAGCTGTCCCAGGCACACTGTCCTCCCTCAGAAGGAGCTGGGAGTTGTGTGTGTCACCGAGGCACTGCCAGCTTCAAAGGAACCCATGACTCCCATCTTCTTCCTCACGCTCAGAAAAAGGGAAAGGGGGGTGTGGTGGGGAGTGGAGGAAAAAGAGAGGTTGAGTTCTGAGAAATCCTAAGCAAGAAAGGACTTTAAAACAGATTTACTTTAATTATAGACTTCGGTAATTGGCTGTAGTTTCCCATCCCATTATTAAATTACAACAGTAACTCATCTCATGGATTTTTGCCAAGAAAACATTCATTTTATTTTATTGTGTTTTTGTGCTATAGTCTGTCATAAAGGCAACCAATTTGGCCCTTGTACCCAGAAGGGACTGGGGTGGGAAGGAGCATGGCGGGAATCAGGATGCCATCTGCTGTCAGCCCCGAGGACCTGAAGGTGGATGGCTGGGGAGGGAGGGGTGTCTCGGAAAGAGGGGGAGGGTTCCGGGTGGAGAGGTGGGGGCTGCTGGGGCAGGTGGGCCACCCTCCCCTGGAGTAGACAAGATGCCCAGATCAGGGCCTGACCTTCCCTCTAAGGCTGAGCAGGCCCAGGGAGCAGGAGAAGGACTGAGAGCCGCCGGGCTCGGTGGCTCAGCCTGTAATCCCACGCCTTTGGGAGGCTGAGGTGAGTGGACTGCCTGAACTCGCGGGTTCAAGACCCGCCTGGGCAACTTGGCGAGACCTCATCTCTACAATAAATCAAAAAATGAGCCGGGCGTGGTAGCGCACGCCTGTAGTTCCAGCTACTTGGAAGGCTGAGGCGGAAGGATCGCCGGAGCCCAGCAGGTCGAGGCTGAGGTGGCCGGGAGCGGCCACTGCACTCCAGTCTGGGCGACACAGTGAGACTCCAACTCAAAAAAAACCCAAAAAAAGACTGAGAGCCATTCTCTTTGTCTGTTTGGCCGCTCTTCAGTGGAGAGATGGAAGAACCAGGTGTGAGAAAGGGCAGCAGGAGCATCCAGAGGAAACCCTGAGCCATTTACTTGTTTTTTTGGGAGGAGGGAACGTCTCCTGAGAAATGGAGCGCCACAGGCTTTGCCCTATCAGCCCAAAGTCCAGGCTTGTCAGGTGTGGCCAAAGGGACGGCCTTGGCACCAGTGCTTCTCTCGATGGAACGACTGAGAGTCTGGAAGTTTCTGGGCTTGGTGGACTCATCTCTGTTTCTTCACCTCTCTCTTTCCTTCTCCTTTGAGCCGGAGCTGTTGGCTACCCCTGAATCGCCAAAGGTTGCTCTGCCTGAGTATCAGACAAATATACAGAGAGAAAGAACATACCAGGGTTGACCCCATGGCTCTGTGTGGCAGGAACTGGAGTTGTCACTGGTCATAAAAATACTATTCTGTAAAAAAGCATGCTTTGAGCATTTATCATTTGCCTGGCCTTGTGCTAAGCATCTTTTTTTTTTTTTTTTGAGTTGGAGTCTCACTCTGTCACCCAGGCTGGAGTGCGGTGGTATGCTTATAACCACTGCAGCCTCGACCTGCTGGGCTCAGGCAATCCCTCTGCCCCAACCCCCCAAGTAGCTGGAGCCACAGATACATGCCACCAAGTCCAGCTAATTTTTTTTTTTTTTTAAGATTTATTGTGGAAATGAGGTCACACCAAGTTGCCCAGGCTGGTCTTGAACTCCCAGGCTCAGGCAATTCTCTCACTTGGGCCTCCCAAATTTCTGGGATTACAGGCTGAGCCACTACACTTGGCTGTGCTAAGCATCTTAAAAGTACATTGTTTTTAAAATTATCACAGCAAGCTGGGCTTGGTGACTCAGCCTGTAATCTCGCACTTTGGGAGGCCGAGGTGAGTGGATTGCCTGAGCCTGCAGGTTCGAGATCCACCTGGGTCACTTGGCAAGACCTCATCTCTACAGTAAATCAAAAAATTAGCCGGGCGTGGTAGTGCGCGCCTTTAGTTCCAGCTACTTGGAAGGCTGAGGCGGAAGGATCACCGGAGCCCAGCAGGTCAAGACTGCAGTGGCCGAAAGTGGTCACTACACTCCAGTCTGGGTGAGAGAGTGAGACTCCAACTCAAAAAAAAAAAAAAAAAACAACAACATCAACAAAAAAATAAGTGTTGTTTCTTGTTTACATATAAGGAAGCTGAGACTCAGATCAGCTTATAAGATGAATAACTACTAAATGCCTGATGGAGAACTTGAACCCAGACATGACCCTGAAGCTTATGCTGGTCAGCGTGGGTTCTCAAGACAGGCCCATCTGGGCAGGACCTCTGCCTGGAGTTTAGGGAGTGGGCAGGAAGGGCTTTTTTTTTTTTTTTTGAGTTGGAGTCTCACTCTGTCACCCAGACTGGAGTGCAGTGTCCGCTCCCCGTCACCACAGCCTCGACCTGCTGGACTCCAGCGATCCTTCCGCCTCAGCCTTCCAAGTGGCTGGAACTACAGGCGCACGCTACAATGCCCGGCTGATTTTTTGATTTATTGTAGAGATGAGGTCTTGCCAAGTTGCCCAGGCGGGTCTCGTACCCGCGGGCTCAGGCAATGCACTCACCTCAGCCTCCCAAAGCGTGGGATTACAGGCTGAGCCACTGAGCCCGGCTTAGGAAGGGCTTTTTATAAAGCATCTTAGGTGAGAAGCTGCACTGAGCAACGGTTGGGCCTCCTCATTCGACATGGCTGAGCTCCCGGCTGCTCCCTGAGGTTCCTGAGGGCTCTTCTTCCTCCTGCTCCTAGGCCAGCCTCAGTGCTGTCCGTGGAAGTTCTCCTGGCTCCTGCTCTCTGCTCTGGCCTTCTGTTGGCTCTGCCTGACCCCGTACCCTGAGCGATGAAACCTGGCCCAGACTCAGGCTGATGGGGGAACCAGAGGCTCAGTGCCTTCGGAGGCCCAGTTGCCAGGCCCTGCCTGGGTTCCCCCCATTGTACTCACTTGCCCATTTCCACGAGTGTCCTTCCTATACTGGCCCCACAAAAAAAGAAAAAATAATAATAATTTGCTGGGTTTGGTGGTGCGCGCCTATAGTCCTAGCTATACAGGAGGCTGAAGTGGAAGAATCACTTGAGCCCAGGAGGTTGAGGCTGCTGTGAGCCATGATCGTCCTGCCTGGGTGACAGAGTGAGACCCTGATTCAAAAAAAAAAAAAAAAGAAAGAAAGAAAGAAAGAAAAAAGAAAACCAGAGAACAGAGTACCTCCCTCTCAGCCAAAAAATAAAGGTATTCAGGTAGGTCAAAACGAATGAACAGCATAACATGGTGTCTCCTTTGGTTGAAAGGGCAACTGTAATTAATGTAAAAACTCAAGCCCCTTAAGGCACCCAAATTTGCCTCCCACCTGGAGCCTCTCAGTCAGGGATCTGGGGAGGAGACAGGGAGGAGGTGAGTTCTGTCTGCTCCCTCCTGACTTCCCACCGTGAGAGTCATGGTCCTTCCATCTGCTGCCCTGGGCACTCCATCAGCCCCTTCCTCGGGAGCGGGCTTCTCAGCAGCTCTGGGGTGATTTCAGGAGCGTTTGAGATCTTCTGAACACCAGAAGGGGCTCTTGCTCAGCATCCTGGGATGCATCCCTTCGTGTCCCCTGGGTCACTTAGCGGTGTAGTGCATTCTCTCCACTGCAGCAATCCTATGTCTGACCTGACAGAGCTTCTCTGGGACGCATCCTCTCTGCCCTGCAGTGGTGTCCTGCATATGTCATGTCTTGGTTTAGGACCCACGAGGACCGTGAAGCCTGGATCCTCCCCACCCCTGCTCTCCACGGAGAGGGTTTCAGGATCAGAGTCGGTCTTTGTGTGAAACTGCAATGAGTTTGTGTTTCCCGTTGGTGGGGAGCCTTGATTTCTGCTCTGCCTTATTGACTGTTTATTTCTAAATTGCAGCCGTACCTTTGTCCTCTGTCGTATTGCCGGTTTGGTTTCCTGGGAAGCAGGCGGAGTCTGCAGGATGGTTACCAAAGAACAGGAGAAAAGGAAGCCGGAGGCAGAGGGAGAGTCCTGGCGCAGGACAACCCTCAGAGCTGTCCCAGGCTGGGCTGAGATGGGCCCCAGTTGCCAGCTGCAAGCAACGTGTCTGCCCTTGGAGTTCAGTGTCCACCACGTGGTAGCGTTGCTTGGCGCTCACCAGGACCCCAGTCTCAGCCTCCAATTCATTGTCAAGTTCCCTTTGTCTGCATGGAGAACTCCTGCTCATGCCGTAAGACCCAGATCAAATGTCACCTCTGGCTGAGACACTGTTTCTGGGCCCCACAGCGCCCCCTTCCAACCCGTTTTAGAAGTTACTTTCATCCGATGCAAACGATTTGTTGCAAACTGGCTTCCCCACATGCCACAGGACCTGAAATTGCCCGGGATCAGACATGATCTTTTCTTTCTCCTTGTGTCTTCCGGTCTTCCGCACCTAGCACCATGCCTGAACAGGGAAGGGACTCATGACTTCGCTGAGTGAATGCAGGAGTAAGGGAGAGGTGAGAGGTGGTGGGAGACCCTCCTGTGGCCTAGAAGACCCCCAGGTGTCCAGCCCCAGGCAGAGCTGAGCCCCGACCTGGATTGTCTCCTGTCTTTTGGTCAGGAAAGCCTCCATTTTCATGACCCCTGGGGAATTCATGACAGATAGGCTCAGTCACTCACGCTGACGTCTTTCTTTGGCCTTTGTCCTCCTTGGAAAACCTCCCCTGGATTCTTGGTGGCCAGCGTTCTGTCAGCTTGATGGATGGCGCTAGGCTGACAACACTCTCTTCCTCCTTGTTTTAAACTTTCTCCTCTTCTGTGACCAGGAGAGTCAGAGAGTCGGGGAGGGAGAAGGGGCTTGTCCCTGGGGGTTGAGGATTTTGAGCTTGCCCTCCCTGGGGCTGCCACCTGGCCCTTTAAAGGTTAAGTGTATTTTTGTGGCACCTACGGGGAGGTTGCCCGTCTGACAAAATGGGCAGAAGGATGATTAATGGCTGGTGCCCTTGCCGCTGCAATGGGGAGAGTAGCTTCAACGGCCTCCCAAGAGCCCACACTGTAGCTCCCAGCTCAGTCCTTCCACAGGCTCTGGGACAAGCTGTCCTGGATTGAGAGGAAGCTGGCAAGGCTGGGATGGGGCTTGGAGGGAGGCTGAGGAGGGAAAATGAGAGTGTTTGCTAAGGACCAGGATGCTTCTCGTGCTCTGTGGCCAGGGGTTTCCAGCGCAGGAGAGAGCAAGAGTGGATCCCATGGGCCCGGGATGGCAGGTGGAAGTGGACAGAAGTTTGAGAACTATTGAGTCCAGTCTTAAAATTTCACGACTTTTACATCTTGCCTCATAATATAGTACTATTCGTCTTACAGAACAGTTATGTTTCATTTATTTAGACAGGGTTTTGCTCTGTGGCCCAGGCTGAAGTTCAATGATGCAACTACGGCTCACCGTGGCCTTGAACTTCTGGACTCAAGTGATCCTCCTGCCTCAGCCTCCTGTGTAGCTGGGCTTACAGGCACATGCTACCATACCAGGCCCAATTATATTTTAGTTTACTTGCCAATCAAGTTATTTAATTTTTTTTTTTTTTGAGTTGGAGTCTCACTCAGTCGCCCACTGGAGTGCAGTGGCCGCTCTCGGCCACCACAGCCTCGACCTGCTGGGCTCTGGCGATCCTCCTGCCTTAGCCTTCCGAGTAGCTGGAACTACAGGTGCGTGCTACCATGCCCGGCTAATTTTTTTTATTTATTGTAGAGACGACGTCTCGCCAAGTTGCCCAGGCGGGTCTCGAACCCGCGGGCTCAGGCAATTCACTCACCTCGGCCTCCCAAAGCGCGGGATTACAGGCTGAGCCACCGAGTCCGGCCCAAGCTATTTAATTTAACACCTTCGTTTTTTAAAAAGTAAAATGATGACTTCAGCAAGATGTACTGCTGAGTGTGTCTCGGGACTTCCTACGGTCTCTTACCCCCAGCTTATGGGGACCCCCACTGGAGGAGCCTAGAATTATAGGCAGCTCTGAGAGGGGAGGATGGGGCTGGGGGTGGGGGGAAAGCGTGGACTGGGGTTTCTCCCATCACTCCAAGGCCTGTGTCTCTGGTGGAGGTGTACTGGGCTTGCTTCTTGAAGTCTGCGACAGTGTCTTTGCCATTTCAGAGCTTTGTTGCATAACGTGGCATCAGGCACAGCCTGGGTGCTCAGAGTGGGTTTGTGGAATGAATGACAAATGGATGAAAGGTGACTTGCAGGACAGAATTAAGGTGATGCCAGATGTCAAAAACCTTGCCTAGGAGTGAGGACAGGCTCACCTGTGGGGGTGGGGATGGGGAGGGAAGGGAGGGCAGGGAGACTGTAGCCAGCCTTTGGCCTGAGCTGCCTTGTTTAATGTCTTGGAGACAAGCATTCCTGCAAGGGCACCTCGGGAGAGATGGGAAGCACGTTGAGTACCTGCTGTGTACGCTAACTCTTCTAGATTCTTCTTCGCTATCAGCTCCTCTGATCTGGGATGGCCAGACTTGTGCTGACGGGTGAGAAATGAAATCTGAGAAGTCCTTGCAGGTGCTGGCAAGGGACTGGTGCTCTTGTTACCATTACAATTTACATTGGGAGGTGGATGTTGACATCACCCCAGAAGGGGGACACTAAGCACCTGCCTCACTGAGGACAGAGCTGGGATCTGCACAGAACTCTATCTGCCTTTTATTCCAGGTCCTGCCTTCTCTGCTGGGCCACAGCTGCCCCAATAATGGTGCTTGTAAAGGGACTCTACTGGTGACCCTGACCCCATTTCTTTCTAAGAACTGTAGAAGCCTTAGGAGATGGACATTGTATTAGCTTCCTGCGGCTGCTGTAACAAATTCCTATAGACTGGGGGAGCTTAAAACAACAGATGTTTATTCTTTCACAGTTCTGGAGACCAGAAGTCCAAGATCAAGGAGTCATCAAAGTTGGTTCTTTCTTTTTTCTTTTTGGTATAGTGGCTGACTCTTTTACCTAGGCTAGAGTACGGTGGCGCAGTCATAGCTCACTGCAACCTTAAACTCCTGGCCTCAAGCAATCCTCCCACCTCAGCCTCCCAAGTAGCCCAGTTAATTATTTTTTTACTTTTTAAAGAGGAAAGTCTCACCATGTTGCCAAACCTGGTTTTGAACTCCTGGACTCAAGTGATCCTCCTGCCTTGGCCTCCCAAAGTGCTGGTATTACAAGGGTGAGCCACCCCACCCGGCTGGTTCCTTCTGAAGTCTCTAGGGGAGAAATTGTCTTGGGCCTCTCTCCTTGCTTCTGGTGTTGCTTGCAATCCGCAGCATTCCTCGGCTTGTGGACACATTACTCCAATCTCTGCCTGGGTGGTCTCCTTGTGTGTATCTCTGTGTCCAAATTTCCCTCTTTTTCCAAGGGCATCAGTCATCAGATTTAAGACCCATCCTAATCCAGCGTGACCTCATCTTAATTTGTTTACATCTGCAAAGACTCTTCCCAAATAAGCTCACATTCATAGGTACTGGGGGTATGATCTTCTGGGGAACACAATTCAACTTCCTCCAGACACTGAGCTTTGTGCCTGCCCTCAAGCCTGGATCCCACATTCGGCCTGAGCCAGGGCAGCTGGGGGGCATCGGTCGGTTTTCAGGGAGAGTAGGTCACCTTGGGGCTGGGGGCAGGAGTACTCCTGTACAGGGAGGCAGGATGGTAGCTGTGCAGAGAGATGGGGAGATGTGGAAGAGGTCATTTTTGGTGCAAGATGGTGGGGGTGGGGGAAGAGGAGAAATGGGGAGAGGAGGGGCCAGGACACGATCTGGAGAGGGAGGTGGGAACCTTAGGTCTCAGTGATGGGGAAGAAAGTTGAAGGCATTTGAGGACAGGGGGGCATTTCCCAGGGCCCAGCAGTGGTAAGGATTTCAGGGAGGAGGAGGAAGGTACAGGGCCAGAGCCCGCCACGTGCTACCCCCCAGCTGGCAAGAGGTCTGATCCTTGACCTCCGCTTCCCATCACCCCGATTGGGAGAATAACTCCTCCCCTATGAGACAAGAGATGAGAAGGTGCTTGGAAAATAAAAGCAACGCTTACCATTAAAGGTTTTATAACGTATAGCACTGCATGATTGCACTGTCAAACATGAATCACTCAGCTGTTTTCAGATTCATAATGATGATCAATGCCCGTGGGACGATTAAAACACCATCACAAGTGTTTACATTATTCTCTTGGGTGAGTAGAACTGTGAAAAGGGGGGGAGAAAAAAGGAAACTACAAACTGACAAACTTCTGACAACACTCAGGGGCTTGCAGAAGTTTTCTTCTCTCCCCAAGAGCAGAATTGGGGTCGTGCGACACCTCGCAGGCATGGAGGGAGTTCTGGTCTTGGGTCACTACCCCAGGCATTTTCTCATCTGACACTCACAGCAGCCTGAAGGTAGGCAGACTCAGTGTATTTACACCTTTGAATTGAGTCCCTTCAGGGAGCAGGAGACAGAGAGAGAGAGAGAGAGAGAGAGAGAGAGAGAATGCTTGCATGCACACCATGTATTAGAGAGAGACAGGAGCCTTCGGATCCTGATGCCAGTTACTGTGTATGAAATCCAGAAGATCCGGGCTCGGTGGCTCAGCCTGTAATCCCGCGCCTTTGGGAGGCTGAGGTGAGTGGATTGCCTGAGCGCGCGGGTTCGAAATCCACCTGGGCAGCGAGACCTCATCTCTACAATAAATCAAAAAATCAGCCGGGTGTGGTAGCGCATGCCTGTAATTCCGGCTACTTGGAAGGCTGAGGCGGAAGGATCGCCGGAGCCCAGCAGGTCGAGGCTGCGGTGATCGGGAGCGGCCACTGCACTCCAGTCTGGGCGACTGAGTGAGACTCCAACTCAAAAAAAAAAAAAAAAAAAAAAATCCAGAAGCACACTGCCAAGGAGCCAGAAGGGCTAAAAACATCCCCATTTTTTCTATATCCGAACGGCTTTTGAAATGCTGGGCCAGCCTCCCTCTGCTCCCACCTTGCTAACTGGGTCATTCTCTGAGGAGCCCCAGCTCAGGGAGTTTTTGGAGCCTAATCCACGGCTTCAATCCCTCTGTAGGGCAGTCCTCCCTGCCTTGGCGCTCAGGGGTCCTTCTGCCCAGCACCCTGTTCCCCTCTATGAGAATGAGATGTCTTTAGAGTCACCGTGTTGTTGTAGCAGAGGGGACATTTCATAACGACAACACCTTGTTGCACCACGTATCCAACGCTTTGTAGTTCCCAGAGCACTTTTTATTTTTTATTTATTTATTTTTGAGTCAGAGTCTCGCTCCGTTGCCCAGGCTGGAGGGCAGTGGCACGATCACGGCTCATCTTGACCTGGGCTCGAGCAAGCCTCCCTCTTCCGCCTCCTGAGTATCTGGGACTACAAGTACACATCGCCACATCTGGCCAGATGATCTGGAATTGTACCTGGAGCTGAGCCTCTGCTGGTCAATACCCATGAATAAGAAAAAAGGTTGGTTTTGTTGCTGTAAGTCATTGAGATTTCTGAGATTGTCGGTAATATAGCATTATTGTAGCAATAGCTGACTAGTTTACAGGTCATTTATTCACTCAACAAACTTCATGGCTGCCATGGGTCAGGAATGCTTTTAGGTGCTGGAGATAAAAGGACAAGATATAGTCCCTAGCCCCAGGGGGCTTATAGTATAGAAGAGTTTTGGTTTTCAGGCTGTAGAAGAGACAAGAGAAAGTCTGTTCCCTGTTCCTGGGGGGTGGGGTGGGGGTTAAGGTGGGTGGGGTGGTGGAGGCTGGTGGTGTTTTCAGCCTTGAGGTGGAGGGGATGGGGATGGGAAACTGAGCAGGCAGGATGCCCTGTCTCTCACCCAGGATGACACGTCTCCTCTTTTTTTTGGTAGTCAGAGTCTCACTCTGTCACCCAGGGTGGAGAGCAGTGGTATGCTCACAGCCACTGCAGCATCAACCTGCTGGGCTTAGTTGATCCTTCCACTTCAACCTTCCAAGTAGCTGAAACCACAGGCGTGCGTCACCATGCCTGGCTAATTTTTTTGGTTTGTTGTGGAGAATTCCTATTCCTGTTTTCTGGGGCGCAGGTGCCTGTTTCTGGAGGGCAAACACCTGGGGTGGGACTGTGAGTCTAGGGTTACAGTCATCTGCACTCACTAGGCAGGCAAGCCATTTTCCAAGGTGATGGGGGTGGTTGCTTTGCCCCTTTTCCCAGTGCTTATTTATCTCAGTGACACCCGGCATTTTCAGACTTCTTCTTTTTTTTAAATTTTATGATTTTTTGTAGAGACAAAGTCTCGCTATGTTGCCCAGTCTGGTCTTGAACCCCTGGGCTCAGGCAATCCTCTGGCCTCTGCCTCCCAAAGTGCTGGGATTATGGGTGCTGCCTGGGGAGACTCCTCTTTAATCTGTGTTATATTTTGGAGTCCTAAGTAAGATGCTGTTTCCCAAAAGGATCCTACTGTTAAAACACTTTGCAAAGCACTGCAGTAGGTAGCTGCAGGTCACAAATGGGGAAACTGAGGTCACACTGGCAGAATAAAGAAGACCTGGGACTCCTGCCCCAAACTTTAGGTTCCACCCACCAGGATTCATGGGCAAGCGCCAATGGCTTTGACCTCTCTCTCTTTTTTTTTTTTTTGAGTCGGTGTCTCTATCACCCAGGCTGGAATGCAGTCATGGCTACCAGCAGCCTCGACCTGCTGGGCTCACGGCGATCCTTCTGCCTCAGCCTTCCAAGTAGCTGGAATTGCAGGCTCGTGCCACCATGCTTGGCTAATTTTTAAAAATTTATTGTAGAGATGGGGTCTCACCAAGTTACCCAGGCTGGTCTCGAATCTCTGGGCTCTGGCCTCCACCTCCCAAAGTCCTGGGATTATAGACATGATCCACGGTGCCTGGCTGGTTTGAACTCTTTATTCCTTTTTTCCAAGCGCCAGATCTGGGAGACATCTGAGAACCCATCTAGCTGTGGCGCCCTTTCATCTCACTGTAGAATACAGAGAGGCCCCCACAGGGAAGGGCTGGCTTAGGGTCCCACGGTGGCAGAGCAAGGCCCCCACAGGCCCTGATGATTCCATCACCGGCCCCTCCTCTCTGCCTCAATGATCCCAAACACTTTAAGATCAATAGAGTCCCGCCTGGGGCTTGGTTCTTCCTGAACCACGCCCATGGAATCACAGCTTTGGGACATCAGCTCCTCTTTGCCAGGGAGCAACTGCAACTGCTTGTGGAAGGATTAAAACAACTTCCAAGACAGTCCGCTTTTTAAGAATTAAGAGCAAACAGCAAACACAATCCATGGATCCTGCTGAATGCTGTCGAGGCTGTTTTCTTACCTAAAACAGATTAAAACTCTAAGCTCTGTAATGAATGCCTTATTTAGGCCGGGCTCGGTGGCTCAGCCTGTAATCCCAGTACTTTGGGAGGCTGAGGCGAGTGGATTACCTGAGCCCACGGGTTTGAGACCCACCTGGGCAACTTGGCAAGACCTCGTCTCTACAATAAATCAAAAAATTAGCCGGGCGTGGTAGCAAGTGCCTGTAGATCCAGCTACTTGGAAGACTGAGGCAGAAGGATCGCCAGAGCCCAGCAGGTCGAGGTTGCGGTGGCCAGTAGCGGCCACTGCACTCCAGTCTGGACGACAGAGTGAGACTCCAACTCAAAAAAAAATTAATAAAAAATACATAAAATAAATAAATAAAACACTTCATCATTGCTTTTTGCAAACTTTACGTTATTGGCAAGTCTCCATCGCTCATGCCTCAGTGTTCTGCTTTGTGAAATGGGATAATCAGACGCATCTCATGGCTCAATGTGGGGTTAAATAAAGTACTTCGAAAGCTGTGAGGTTTTCTTTTTTTTTTTTGAGTTGGAGTCTCACTCTGTCGCCCAGACTGGAGTGCAGTGGCCGCTCCCGGCCACCGCAGCCTTGACCTGCTGGGCTCCGGCAATCCTTCCGCCTCAGCCTTCCAAGTAACCAGAATTGCAGGCATGTGCTACCACGCCTGGCTGATTTTTTTGATTTATTGTAGAGATGAGGTCTCACTGCCCAGGTGGGTCTCGAACCCGCGGGCTCAGGTAATCCACTCACCTCAGCCTCCCAAAGGCGCGGGATTACAGGCTGAGCCACCGAGCCCGGCTGCTGTAAGGTTTCCTACGAGTTTAGGGTATTATTTGTTTTTATTATCCTCACCAAAAATTTATGTTTAGTCACTTTTTTCCCCTCTAAATTTTCTAGAACCTTTCTGTTTAGTGTTCCTCAGATTAATGAAGTACACTTAAGTCACTTTGGCCTTAAATATTTTTTTAAAGGCTATTTTTGGTATTATTGAAGTTTGTTTACAGCAAAACTCATCTGGGCCCATCCTGCTGTAATCTTCCTCACTATTTATTTAATTAAGTTAGCAGATACAATGGTGTTGTATATGTTGTGTACACATGATATGTCGAGGTGTCCACGTATTGTGGAAGGACTAACTCTAGCTAATTAGCATATGTACTGCCTCACATAATTACTTTTTGTGAGATGAGAACATGCATCCACTCTCTTAGCATTTTTTCAAGACTACAACCTGTTATTAACTACAGTCACTGTGTTGTATAGTAGTTCTTTTGTCTTGAGTGCCTTGGCTGTGTTATGACCGAAACCATTCTGAGTCTCTTTGGAAGGACGGTGAGTCTCAGGCTGAGGGTGTAGGAGGAGGGAGGTGGCCGTGACGGACTGACTCAGGGGCAGGGACTTCTGCCAGAAGTTGAGGGATATATGAAGGGGACCCCCCAAAAACCAGAATTATCTTTTGGAGGGCAGATCCCTTGTAGTACAGGCTTCTCCCACTTAGGTAAATGGTCTAGGAACCCGTTGGCATCAGTGTACCAGCTAGCGTTGTTGTGAGAGGCTGCGTGTTTGGTTTCAGTGAATTTTTTTTTGGACAACCTTTCAACACATTTGCCCATTTCATAATGGGTGATATATGAATGCACCTGCCACACCACACTGAATGTTTAGCAGTTTTTGACCAAAAACAGCTTGACCCCCATGCCTCACCCTCACTATTCACCTGATCTTACCCTGAATGACTTTTTCTTTTTTTGATTCCTAGGATGAAAAAAGTCCTCGAAGGGAAATGTTTGGGCAATGTGGAAGGGATGAAACAAAAAATGGCAGAAGTGCTAGAAGGCATCAAAATTGGTGAGTTCAAAAACTGGAGCAGCGAAAAAATGGACAGTACTTTGTATGTGACTGAAGTTTAAACACGTAAGAATAAACACAATTTTTTTTTTTAGTAGGAGTCTCATTCTGTCACCCAGACTGGAGTGCAGTGGCACACTCCTGGCCACCGCAGCCTTGACCTCCTGGGCTCTGGCGATCCTTCTGCCTCAGCCTTCCAAGTAGCTGGAACTACAAGCAAGCGCTACCATGCCCGGCTAATTTTTTTGATTTTATTGCAGAGATGAGGTCTTGCCAAGTTGCCCAGGTGGGTCTCGAACCCGCGGGCTCAGGCAGTCCACTCATCTCAGCTCCCAAAGCACTGGGATTACAGGCTGAGCCATGGAGCCCGGCTAAACACAATTTTTAAATACATAAATTCCTGGTGTTTTCTGGGTCCCCCTTTATACTCCTGACTTACAAGGCACGGAGGGCTTCAGGGGACTGGGGCTGAGGGAGCCGAGCTGGAGGCTCTCCTATTTTACCTTCCTTAAAATTTCCCCTGTAGAAGCATTCAGAGAACTGGGCCTTGGGATACGGTGGTTCTATGATTCTGGCTCCCACCCTCCCCTTATTCTCACTCTGGTTGGGCAGTGGGGAGGAAGAGAAGGAGAGTTTGGGAAGATGGTATCATGGTCTCTGTGGGCCTTTGGTCCAAGAAAGGCTCACATATTTTCTCCTTTTCTTTCTTCCTTCTAGCCATCCACCCATTCACCCACCTACCGACCCATCCATCCATCCATCCATCCACTCATTTATCCATCTACTCACCCATCCATCCATCCATCCATCCACCCACCCACCCACCCATCTTCTCACTCACCTGCCCATCCACCCATCTATCTCCCGATCCATCCATCCATCCCATCCATCCATCCATCCATCCATCCATCCATTCGCACACTCACCCATTCACTCACGCATCTACCCATCCACCCATCTACCATCCACGCATCCATCCACCCACCCATCCACTCAGTCATCCATTCATCCATCCATCCATCCACTCATCCACCCATCTACCCATCCACCTATCTACACATCCACATACTCATTCACCCATCCTTTTATTCATCCACACATCCATCCACCCATCCACCCATCCATCCACCCATCCATTCATCCACATACCCACTCACCCATTCACTCATTCACCCATCTACTCACTCATCCACCCATCCACCCACTTATCCACCCACCCACTAATCCATCCATCCATCCATCCATCCATCCATCCACCCACCCACTCATCCACCCATCTATTCACTCATCCACCAATCTACCCATCTGCTCATCCACCCATCTATCCATCCAGTCATCCATTCATACATCCACTTAACAAAAGAGACCATCTCCTGTCTCTTACTATTGGGAACACTGCCAAGTCTCCCCTGCCTGACAGCTGGACTGATTGACATTTGGGGAAGGAAGGTGGGTGATGCCTTTTGCATCGGAGCTCAGGCCTGCCTGAGATAGCTCCATACCAGGTCTGATGCTGGCAATGGGGAGATGGAGAACTGGCTTTCTTCATGTTCAGGACGGGTCGTAGCATCTTGGCATGTTCCTGCTTCCAGGTAACCATTCGGCATAAAGACATTCTGCCATTCCCAGGCGTAGCCACTATTTTAGACAAAAGGAGCCAGGATAACATTCCCCCCACCTTCCCTGACTCCAGGGAGACTCAGAGTCAGATGCCACTTTAAATTCTTCATGAGCAGGATTCCCCTTTGCCCTTATCGGGTTAGTGCATTGCAAGAAGCAGTCAGTGCGGCACCCAAACTAGTGATCCTCAGGGCCAGATCAAGGTCAAAACTCAATTAGCAGTCCTGTAGGCTTCTTCTTTGTTTTCAGATGTCACACACAAAATCTTCCTGTGCTGTCATGGGAATGGAGTCTCTCCTTCCTCCAGCCCCGAGTTGGAGGTCGAGGGAGTTGCACACAGGGTCAAGGGGAAAGAAGCTCTCAAAATAGCCACTAGAGAACTGATGTAGAGACCAACATACCAAAGTGACACAGTGACAGCCCCATGTCCTAATGGGCTCAGCTCATCCCTCAACCATGCTATGTGGCTGGCATCCTCCTCATCCGTGTTTCACCAGTGAGGCTCCGCGAGGTGAGGTGGCTTGCCTGATCACACCAGTGGGGGTGGGTGGCACTGCTCCAGACTTGTCTGGGGGCACAGTCAGGTGCTCTCTCTTGCTTGGCAGGTTCCCTCTGCATGCAACTGGCTGCGCTCTCTGCTCTATTCGGCCCTGCAGCAGGAGGGCACAGAGCTCACTGCTGGTTGGTCTCCATGGTAACAGCTGAGGAGTCTGCCTCTGATGGTGACAGAGCTGCTTGGGAGTGTGAGCTTGGCTGCAATGGCAGGGATTTTGGAAGAGGACCTGGAGGGGTGGGAGATGGGGCACAAGACAGGGTGTGTGGTGGGCTGCTGTCTCCAGCAGCTGTTCGAAGACGCTTTCAGCCCTGTCTCGTCTGGTCACTGGCCTTGGTCGGTGGGGTCTTGCTCTCTCCTGGGAAAGTTTGTAGATTCCATCCATCCATACTTCATGGACATATACTGGGGCTGGGCACTGGACATATGTCTGCAGGACCCAGTCTTGCTCTCAAGGGGATTCTAGCCCAAGAAAGGAGGCAGGCAGATTATTAGGCAATTCCAGTCCACCATGATTGATGTGACGATAGTGCAAGTTTGGGACATGTACCAGCCCCCAAGAGAGGCACCCGACCAAGGTTTGGGGACAGAAAAGGTGTCCAGGAGCAAGGAAAGTCTACAAGGCATCTTAGTGGACGAAGGAGTCAACTGTTGAAAAACTGCTGGGCTTGGTGACTCAGCCTGTGATCCTGCGCCTTTGGGAGGCTAAGGTGAGTGGATTGCCTGAGTCCACGGGTTTGAGACCCGCCTGGGCAGGCAAGACCTCATCTCTACAATAAAATCAAAAAATTAGCCGGGTGTGGTAGTGTGCGCCTGTAATTCCGGCTACTTGGAAGGCTGAGGCGGAAGGATCGCCAGAGCCCCGCAGGTCGAGGCTGCGGTGGCCGGGAGCGGGCACTGCACTCCAGTCTAGGCGACAAGAGTGAGACTCCAACTAAAAAAAAAAAACCCACAAAAACAAACAAACAAACAAAAACTGTCAAAAAACTGGGGAAGGTGTTGGGATTCGGGCGGTGGGGGTGGGGGGAGGGGTGGCAGGGAGAGAGACAGAGACAGAGGCAGAGAGAGGAGAAACAGAATGAGATCGGCCAAGAGTCCCAAGTGCCTGGAGCTCTGAGGGAGGAAGCCAGGGGAGGGAAGCTAGGCTTGTTCTGGGGTCTAGATTAGGAGAGGAGGGGGAGGGCCCACTCCAGGCCAGGTCTTGGAAGAAGGAGTTAATTCACACATCCATTGAGTTGGTCATCTTCACCTCCCATCTTACAGATGGGGAAGTTGAGGCTCAAATAGTTACAGCCAGATGGAGGACAGATGGATCCAGCTCTGATCTGGGCAGCTGGTTCTATGGCAGGCTCCCCATACCAAATCCGGGGGTCCTGGAGTAGAGTGGGTGGGTGTGTCAGGCATGGTCAGGCTGCCTGTCTTGAGAGACTCCTCCAAGGAGAGTCTTGACCTTGAGGATGACAGTGCAGAGTAAGCTTTCAGGGCCTGTGCAGAGACTTCTTGAAGAGCCCCGGAGGAGAACAGATCCCCACCTGCCAGGGCCTATCTCTGCTGACACAGGGACCAGCCCAAGGGTCAGGTCTCAGCTTACAGGGCATGTCCAGGCTGTTTCCTAGCTCAGGATGCAGATCCCAGACCAGGGCCAGGGCTGGGCACTCCCTAGTCAGTGGCACGGCTGGTGGTGTGAGGTTTCTCACCCTCTGCAGTCTGGATTCTAATCCCAGTTGTCACAGCTGCAGACACTGGCCACCCAGGGGCATGCGGTCTTGCCAGTCCTTCTGCAGGGCCCTGTTTCTTAGGTGCCAGTGGTCTAAAGGGAGCACTAGTCTGAACCGTTCCAAGATGCTGGGTGGAACGAGCCAGCTATGCTAGTCCCCAGGGGCCTCCACATTTAGATAAATGAACGCCCAGAAGGTTCTTTGGCTAAACACTAGAAAAACAGCTTACGTCACCCCGCCTAAAGAAACAGTCAGGAAATCCCCTTGTTCCTGGGCGAGGAGAACCTGGCCCACGAGGAGTGATGGCATTGAGCAGCTATGACCCTTGGCTCCCTCATGAGTGGGGCAGGACCTGCTGGCCTTGACGTGACCAGTGAAGGGGACTGGGCGGGAAGGGGTTGGCTGGTGATGTGAGTTAGGAGCTAGGAGAGGGTTAGGAGAGGGTGCAGCAACCACATCCTGTGGCAAGGATGCATCTAAGACCTGCATGACCTGTCGGGCCAGCAACAGCTGGTTACTGCACACCTACTGTGCCAGGTACTGGCATGGTGAACAAAAGAGAGGAGCTCCGACCTCCTGGGGCTCTGTCGGACAGGTCAGCTGGGCACTATTGGCTTCTACTGTGGTTATTTCTCTGCCCTTCTCTCTCTTTTCCCTTCTCCCTCCCTCTCTTCCAGGTCCCTCACACACATACATGTGTACACAGGTGCACAGTTGCACACACAAGCATTGCACACATGTGCACACATGTATATTTGCATACACGTGCACACCAACACACCTGTGCATGCATACTCATTTGCACGCACACCTAGACACTTGCATACACGCGCATTTGCAGACACACACCCATCTGCACACCCAGACACACGCACACATATTTGCACACCTACCCATGTACTTGCATATATGCAAGATGTGTACACTGGTGCACACTCATTTTCAACCACACAGTGCACACTTGCATACATGCGCACTTGCACATGCTTGCTCGCGCATTCAACCACACTGACATACTTGCACGTTTGCACACATGTACACACGCACATTTGCACACATGCAGCAGTGGCACCATAACTGTGTCAGTCTCCCTGGTCCCTGTTTTCCCCCTGTGTCTCCCTGCCTGCTGCCGCTCCATTAGAAGGGGCCTGGCCTTGGGCCCGGTCTCCGTCTGTCGCCCCTGGTGCAAGGCTTCATGACGTCTCACTCGAGCTGACTGTGGTTGCTGCTGAGCGGAAGTCTCTGAGGGGTGAGGCTGAGAGGAAACCACACTCTGGCTCAGGGTCCCTGCAGCTCCAGCACTTAGGGGAGAGGTGAGAAGGCGTGGGTGCAAGATGAGCATTGGGGGAGGGACTGTGTGAAGCCGTTTTTCCTAGTCTCTTCAGTCTCCAGGACAATCAGGCCACTGGGTTCCAGAAGAGAAAATCCATGTGTTCTCGGGCAGGGTGCACAAGCAAATCAGGCTACCAGGTGCTCCCCACCCTGTGCCTCTGTCTCTCCCTTCTTGGGCTCATCCTTTGAGCCTTTTAAGCAGCTTTGGGTGGGAAAAAAAGGTGTCTGTGAATCCTGGCCTGCCTCGTCCAGGCTTACACCATAGCCCTGGGCAGGGGCTGTCATGCGCCATTGATATAGATGGTGCCTTCTAGAGTTGTGCACTGTGGGGGTGACCTGTCGCAGTCCAGCACCCTATCTGCAGCTTTTGTTGCTCAGTCTAGCTCTGCCTCTGCCACAGGGAGGAGACTGGGACTTGGGGGATGGAGGCATCTCTGGTGTGTTCTGTCTGCCCCAGATCTGGCTGAGCTTATCTGAGGGGATGGGGGATGGGCCAGGCCTGGCAGGCAGGGGAGGGAGTGGCTGAATAATGACACTGACCTCAGGATACAGATCTTTCCCACACACCTACTGTGTGCCAAGTTCCAGTCTCGATGCATTACAGGTGTAACTTGTGCAACTCAGAGAGGCAAGGCTACGGCCACTTCTGGGTTATGCTCATAAGCGGCAGGCAGATTTGATTCAAGTTGAACCTGGTAGGCTGGCCGGGAGCCCATGCTTTAACCATTGAGCCATCCTGCCTCTCTCAAGATTCCAGGCTTGCTGGCATGGCATCTCGCTGTTATTTCCCAGGGAAACAAACTCCAGCACCCATTTTGCTCCGTGGTCACTTTGGCCCAGACCCTCTGTCTTTCACGGTGGGAGCCAAGGAATAATCTTCTCTAGGAATGGTATCCGAGGTGGGTCTTCCTCAGCCTGCTCCTTCTTGGATGTGGGTCCTGAGTTTTCTCATGTGGGTGAAGGGAGGGGTCAGCAGGGTCAGTCCAAGGCAGCGGGGAGTGGAGACATGAAGACCGGTCGAGTCTTTCTGAGACCCTTAGCCCAGCTGGGGACCTGGGGCAGCCTGCAGCAGGAGCCTGACTGGCTCTTCTAGAGGGCAGTGGCAACACATGGCCAGTACATGAGGGAGCAGAGTCAGCTTGAGTCCCTGGAGTGACCAGGCCCAGAACCTGGGAGCCCATGCCCTGAATCTAGGACACCAGGCTCTTGTCCTGGGGCGGGGAAGGAAATGCTTTTATGGAGACGGATTCTCCTGGTCCTCAGTTTGGCTCCAACGGGTGCCCGAGGGACGTGACGGCCAACCCTGGTCACCTATGGCCTTGACCTCATTTGCCACTGCGAGGCCTGATTCCTACCTTGACCCGTTGCCTGGTTCTGCTCTGATACGGAGAAGGGAGGCTGGACTCCCGGCCTCCTGCCTCCTCCCGCCTCTTCCCGCCTCCTGCTGCCGGGCAGCGCCAGGCCTTCCAGCCGCGAGGTTCGGGAGAGGAAGAACCTCTCACAGGTGAACAAATTGCCGCACATCAGACACTTTCTTTCCCAGTCTCATTTTCTCTCCTTTTCATGCTAACTTTCCCACTATTAAAGAGCATTTTTAAAAAGAAGATGAAAAAGGGAGAGAGAAAAGAGGGATAAAAGGGCGGGCAGGCACCTGGAAATCCTTTTCAATTGCCTGCTGCTGTGCGGAGTCTGAATTGAAGAGCGAGAAATTGGACGACGCTGGAGGGGCCAGATTTCATTTCAACCCTACCTGGCGGGCCGAGTCTGGGGCGGGGAAGGAGAGGTGATGGAGGTGGGTCTGACAGGGCCCAGCAGCCCTGAGGGCTGTTCCTCTGCCCGCTACCTGGTCCCTGCCTATGCTCGGCACACACAGCCACTCAATAATTTCTTGTTGAATGAATGACAACAACGTCAGTGGATGGAACGTGGCAGGACTCTTCTGAGGGGGAGGGGGCCTTCCACACTCCACATGGGGCTCGGAGGCTGGGAAAGAAAGGACAGATCTGGTAAAGTTCAGGCAGGGGGTGGGAAAGTTTTAAGTGGATGAGGCATGGGAGATCAAGGTCACGATCCCACTGTTGTCCCGCTGGTGACACCGTGGAGCCGGTGTGCACAGTCTCACGTGGAATGGGGGGTGTGCCTGAGTGGGGTGAGCCACCCCCGTCTCTCCCCCGCCCCTCTCCCTAACAACAGGCACTACTGAGTCTGACTGAAGAACGTTAGGGAGCATCCCAAGAAGATCTGATCTATGACGATGCCTCTGAGATGAGCCCAGGAAGACACAGCAGTATGATGGAAGATGCAGAGTGGACTTTAAGAAAATTAAGCATGATCGAATATTTAAAAGTTTCTGTTTCATCCACATGACGAAATGCTACCCAGAAAAGGAATGAGCTAAGGGTATGTGCAGCAACGTGAACAGTTCATTTAATTTATTTTTTTAGAGACAAGGTCTTGCTCTGTGGCCCAGAATGGAGTGCAGTGACCAGATCATAACTCACTGCAATCTCAAACTCCTGGGCTCAAGAGATCCTTCTGCCTCAGCCTCCCATGTAGCTGGGATTAACAGGCATGCTCCACTATGTCTGGCTAATTTTTTTTTTTTTTTTGAGTTGGAATCTCACTCTGTCACCCAGACTGGAGTGCAGTGGCCGCTCCCGGCCACCGTAGTCTCGACCTGCTGGGCTCCGGCGATCCTTCCGCCTCAGCCTTCCAAGTAGCTGGAACTACAGGCGTGCACTACCACGCCCAGCTAATTTTTTATTTTATTGTAGAGATGAGGTCTCACCAAGTTGCCCAGGCGAGTCACGAACCCGCGGGCTCAGGCAATCCACTCACCTCAGCCTCCCAAAGTGCTGGCATGTCTGGCTAATTAAAAAAAATTTTAGCCGGGCTCGGTGGCTCAGCCTGTAATCCCGCGCCTTTGGGAGGCTGAGGTCAGTGGATTGCCTGAGCCCGCGGGTTCGAGACCCGCCTGGTCAGCGAGACCTCATCTCTACAAAAAAAAAAAAATCAGCCGGGCATGGTAGCGCATGCCTGTAATTCCAGCTACTTGGAAGGCTGAGGTGGAAGGATCGCCAGAGCCCAGCAGGCAAGGCTGCGGTGGCCGGGAGCGGCCACTGCACTCCAGTCTGGGCGACAGAGCAAGACTCCAACTCAAAAAAAAAAAAAAAAAAAAAATTTTTTTAGAGATGAGGTCCCACTATGTTGCCCCATGCTGGTCCTGAACTCCTGGCCTCAAGCAATCCTCCCACCTCGGCCTCCCAGAGTGCTGGGATTATAGGTGTGAGCTACTGCTCCCTGCCAACATGAACCTTAGAAGCATTGAGTGAAGTCTGAAAGAAGCCTGACATGGAAGGAAAAGGTAGAACTGCAGGGACAGAAAACCCATCAGTAGTTGCTAGGGGACCAAGACTGGAGATGAAGATTGCCTGCAGAAGGGCAGGAAGGTTTTTGGGGTCATGAAATGCTCTCTATCTTAATTAGGGTAGTGGTTTCAGACTACATACACGTGTTAAAACCCATCAGTGGTACACATCATGCTGATGAATTTTATTGTGCGTGCATTGTATCTGAAACTGATTTTTAAAAAAGCTACTATTTTCTGCAATCCTTCTATGTTCTAGGCATGAGCTGGGACCAACTACATATAGGATTTTCAGGGCTCAAACAACTCTACATTTTTTCAGAGATCACGACACAGGAATTTTGAGGTCACACGGCATGTCCCGGCCATGTGGCTCATATCCCAGCCTTGGGATAAAGGTAGAACCTACCGGGGATGGTGAGTAGGTCAGGAACGGAGGCCTGACCACAGGGGCCACAGAGCCTGGTCCCTTATAGAGTTCTGTGCTTCCAGTGGCCTACTGTGTAAGCCCCAACCATCCACTCAGATCACGCCCCCCACCCAAACCTTTGGGTATTTGAGTCCATGGATTTTTCTAAATCAGAGTTTGGTCAGGCCTCGGTCCCAGAAATGCCCTCAGAATCCCATGCAGAGACCCCAGTTACTTGTCCTAGAGGAAGACCCTGGGCTTGCCTGTCTCCTTCCTTCTTGATATCAGCATATTTATCACACTCACTTCATTTCTCCTCCAGCTTGGTGACACAAGGTGAGCTGAAGGAGAGCCGTTTGGGTGAGGATTATAAAGGCATGGGTACCATGGAAACCACTCCGAAGGCCCCCGAAAGCTGCAGCTGTCAGGAGGGGGCTGCTCCGCCGCCATTGGTCGGCCATTTGGACCTGCTCCCTAATGCAACGCTCGACTTTTATTTATTTTGCCCCAGCGTGCATCTCATCCCCCTTCTTCCACCTCTCTGCTTCCCCGCCAGCCCAGTGCAGGAAGCTGCCTGCAGGTCAGTAGGATAAAGGCACTGATGTGTTTTTTTTTTTTAATGTATGATGTTTTCAGACTCATTTCCTGTGTTCTCTCCTCCACCCCAGGAGGCAGCACTGATTTTAAGCCACAGATGTGGAAGGCAGAAAATGGGATTATGATAGACAGAGGGAGGTAGCTCATCTGGCAGAGGCTGTAGAAATGGCTCTCGTTTTTGGTTGCTGAAGCAGTTCCCAATTTTCTCTGCAAATCCGAGAAGCCCGCAGAAGGGCTGAGGGCTGGCCAGGCTCTCTAGCACGATGTGCAATCTGAGACAAATCGAAGAGTTTCCTGAGGTTGCTGGTGAGATTCAAAGCGCTGCGTTTCCCTTGATCTTCCTAAGCTTTCTTTTATATAAACGTGCTGTATAGACTTCATGGCCAGCTTCTGGCTGGACCTTGACCGCCTCCTTCCTTTGAGTAGTAAGAAGAAGAATCCCTAACCTTGCCTTTGCCCTGATAGTTTTTATATTCTTCATTTTATTTCTTTCCAACAATGACCCAGAGAAATTGGCAGGCAAAGTGTCATCAGCCCCAGGGTTAGAAGGAGGATGATAAGACCCAAGAGGTTAAGTAGCCGTGCTGGGACTGGGGCCTGGGTCTGCTGTTCCCTGTCCAAGGCTCTGCTGAGGCTGCTCGATCATGAGTTGGTATCTCCCATGAAGGCAATTACTGAGGTTGTGGGTGGGCTTTTCCTGGTAGGCTTATGGCTGGAGACCTGGCAAAGAAGGAACCTTTGTGAAAGGCAAAAAGCAGCTCGTATGCCTCTCTTCTTTCGGGGTCAAGTTCCTCAACAAAGAGCTTCTAAGCACTGTCTCTCTGTTCTCTGTACACATGCACATACAGCTTTTCATGCTTTATCCCACTTTAGGGGGTCTATCCCCACCAAGCTATTAAAGTTGTTCTGGTAGCATCTCTGATGACTTTTTTTGTTGGATTAAAATAAAACCCAACTATTTGTTATCTCATGATTCTGTGAGTTGACTGGGCTCAGCTGAGTGGTTCTTCTGGTTGGGGTTGTTGTCATTAACATGAATAGATCAGAACCCCCAAGATGTCTCACTCGTAGGATTGGCATTTGACGCTGACTGAACTGGTTGTTCAGCCAAAGCTATTGCTTAAAGAGCCTATGTATGTCCCAGGCTAGGATTCTCACAGTACTTGAGAACTTGGTTCTGAGAGGGAGCGTCCCAAGAGAGGTCATTTCAAGAAAGAGTAAGTGGAAGTTGCCGGTCTTCGAGACTAGACCCAGAACTGACATAGCATCACTGGTGAGTGGTGTGTTCTCTGGATTGTTGATGACATCTTAAAGCACTACATCCAATGGACATTTGGGGCCTTATCCAAATTGAATTCTCTGGCCACATGACTTAGCTTAAAGCCCTCTCCTCTTTGATCTCTCAGTATTCTTCTCTCCTGGTCTCTTCCTGTTCTGCATTCCCTGCCCGATTCTGATGGTTTCTTGTCTTCAGGTTTTCTCTTCCCTGTTTTTTCCATCTTAACTCCACATGCTGTCCTGGAGATCCCATCCAACTCCACGATGCCAGTGCCCGCTCTGTGCTGAAGAGCTCCAAGTTTGCCCTCTGGCTCATGCCTGAGTTCTGGCTTTGGGTATCCAGCTCTCCCAGACATTCCTGCCCGGAGGCAGAATTAAGAATTCCAAAATGCGTCTTTTCAACCCATCCAGAAAGAAGCTCATCATCCTTCCCTCTGAACTCTTTGGTTCCTGACTTGGTCTCCTAAACTTCTGACCAAACCGGGTACTCAAAGCATTCCTCAGTGACAGAATAGGCACTACTTGGGTCATCAGGAACAATAACTAGAAGTGATCTCGAAAAATAAAAGCTAAGTGTGTCCATAACTGGATGATTTTTATTTCTTCCGTTGGAAAGCAGATAGAAGACTGTTTAAAGTAGGGATCTGGGAGCAGCCCCAACTTAATTGGAAGACCACATTTATACACTTTATACAGGCTGGAAGGGCCTCAGGAATGGCAAACAGCTTCTCCCCGCTCAAAGGAATTTTCTGGAAACCATAATGGCTGCTCTTCCTAACCACAGGCTGGTCTATCTGGCAGAATTAGCACGAGTGTGTGGTCAGGGTGGCCAGGCTGGAGCCAGCCTGGATGTTTCCAAAGTCTGAGCTCCCTCAAGGCCGACAAGTGGGGGCCGGGACTCAGGGGCATGTGTGGGGGCCCAGGGAGCTGAGGGTCACATATCAAACCAGAGACTGGTGGGGCACAGTTTGGTCTATACAAGGAGTGGGACCTGGGGAGCCTCTCCCACACCCCTACCCTCACCCCCAAGCAGCTTTCTCTCTCCCAGGGGTAGAGCATGCAGGGGAGCTAGTGTGTGCTGAGTGCCAGCTCCGTGAGAGGCTTTCTCACATCACCCATCACACTGAGTCCTAGGGTAGGTTCCATTACCATGTCCACTTTCCGTAAGAGGAAACAGGCTCAGGGCAGTTCAGAACTTGCCCAGAGTCACAAGGAGGAAATGCTGGGATTCTGCCCAGGTCTGTCTGATTCCACACACAGCTTCTGGGTGTTGCCTCGCTTATTTATTTTTAAAAATAATTTTATGCTGCCCTGCTCTTTTTTTTTTTTAATTCTCACTCTGTTGTCCGGGCTGGAGTACAGTGGCATGATCACGGCTCACCGCAGCTTCAACCTCCTGGGCTCAGGCAGTCTTTCCACCTCAACCTCCTAGCTAGCTGGGACAACAGCTGAGTGCCACCATGCCCCCCATTTTTTTTTAAAGGACGAGGTGTCACTATGTTGCCCAGTCTGGGCTCAAACTCCTGGGCTCAAGCAATCCTCCCACCTCAGTTCCCAGAGTGCTGGGATTACAGGTGTGAGCCACTACTTCCGGACTTGGGTGCTGCTTATCTTGCACCAAGAGTCCACACCCTGATGCGAGGAGGCAGGGCAATCCAGAAACTACAGTCCCGAGTGTGGTGTAGACACACTGGGCGTAGGAAGGCACGGGGTGCTGTAAGGACAGGGATGTCCTCAACCGACACGGCTGAGCTGGGTATTCCCCAACATGGCTCGTCCCTTCATGTGACAGGACACTGCTTTGCTGCTGAGGCCATGCTTGGGACAAGAAAAGAGGGTATGGGGTTCTGGATCCATATGTGGTGACAGCACAGGCAGGGAGAGGGGTGGCTGTCCCTCTGCGGGGACCAGGGAGGGTTTCAGATGCTGATTGATTCTTTCTGAGCACTCCAACTGTGCTTAAGAGTCAGACAGGTGACCCGCCAGGCCAGACATTCCCCAGGATATCAGAGTAGGTTTCAGCAGAGCCATGTTGAAGAGGGATGAGGGTGAGCAGGGCCCCTTCGAGAATGACATGTGAGTATTTGAATGAAAGATTTTCCAGGGGTCAATTCTGCAGGCTTGGTCCAGGGAAGGGGGCACAGAGACCCTGAAGAGGCTCCCAGATTCTGGTCAGAGCAGATGGGAGCACCACTGGTAGAGGAAAAGGGCTGCTTGGCGTGGAGACAACCGGCTGATCCCGAGGTAAAGGACTTCCCCAGGTGAGCATCTTTTCAAAGAGGGCCTTTGAGATAGGCTAGAAAGAAATAGGAGCATCCTTTGACATATTCAGCAGGGAGACAAGGCTTCTGAGAGGCAGCAGACGTGGGGTGGGCAGGAAGGGAAAACCATCTTGTTTGTACCGTTGGGTGCCCTTTGTTTCTGGCTCAGACAGACTCAGTCCTAGTTTCTGCTTCGGTTGTGGGAACAGAACCAGCACACTTGGCACTTCTGTGAGCATTCTCTCCCCTCCCCTCTGCCCTGCACTATCTCCGATCTCTTTCATCCACCTGCAAAATGATTAAGGCTTGGGGCAGCCCGAGCTGGAACTGACAAATCAGGTGCAGGCTTTCCGAGACTAAATCCTGTTTTGAAGTCTGTTTATTCTTTAAAAAAAAAAATTAATCTCTTTGATGCCTGGAGAAGAAAGATGCATAATAAACAAAGACCCGACTCTGAATTCCAAATGCTCAACTGTGGTTATCAATCTCTCCAGGTACAAACTCCAAAGACGTGCACTCTCAGTGTGTGCCCTTTCTACCAGGCATGTGGACACGTAATTCATTATATTTAATTAGCTAATCACATGCATCCCCCCGGATGCTAGATCAGAGCCCTCATGGAGTCCTGTGCAGTTGTTGGATGGAGAGGGAGGCGTGATGGAGAGTGTAATGGCGAGGGAGCTGGGGGCCCACGAGGTCTTGATGGCTGAAACCAGATGGTGTGTGTGTATGATCTGTCATACACATCTCTGGGTATGGCAGGCATAGAGGAACAAATCTGGGCAGGAGATCAGGGCACCTGGGCTCTTGGCTGCCTCTGCTCCCACCAGCTCTGTTGCCTTCTCCATGTCTGCATCTTCTCTTTGGTCATCTGGGACATTGTTATGGACTGGACTCTGTCCCCCCTCACCCCTTCCTGAAGTTCATATGTTGAAGCCCAAACCCCAAGTATCTTGGAATGTGACTGTAGGTATTTGGGGCTTTAAAAAAATTTTTTCAGTAGCGACAAGGTCTCACTATGTTGCCCAGACTGGTCTTTAACTCCTGGCCTCCAATGATCCTCCAGCCCCGGCTTCCCAAAGGGCTGGGATCACAAGTGTGAGCCACTGTACCCAGCTGGAGATAGGGCCTTTAAAGTGGCGATTAAGTTGAAAAGGGGTTGCTAGGGTGGGCTTTAATCCAGACTGAATGATATCTTTACAAGGATTTGGGCTCAGAGACACCAGGATATGTGAACCCACAGAGACCGTGTGAGGATGCACAAGAAGGTGACCACCTGCAAGCCAAGGAGACAGGCCTCAGGAGAAATCCAACCTGCTGACTCCTTGATCTTGAACTTC
The DNA here is from genome assembly GCA_027257055.1 of Cephalopachus bancanus. Classification (NCBI taxonomy): domain Eukaryota; kingdom Metazoa; phylum Chordata; class Mammalia; order Primates; family Tarsiidae; genus Cephalopachus; species Cephalopachus bancanus. Next base: position 1,261,092 of record JAPVLO010000064.1, on the reverse strand, counting down.
TAACCTCTGTAATTGTGAGACAATACATCTCTGCTGTTTAAGCCACCCGGCCTGTGGTTCTCTGTTATGGCAGCTTCAGGAAAGGAATACAGATACCATCACCTTCCCTTCTCCAGCCCAAGGTCGTTGAGAGGACCCAAGGAGATACTGCAGGCAGAAATACCGTGGAGATTAGCAGTCAATATGCAATTCTCTTTCATTCTTTTTTATTGCATTATGGAGAAAATCTCATTTGGTGAGGGTCTGTCTCTAACACCTTGCTAACACTCGGAAATCTCCCTTTTAAAAAAAATTGAGATAAAATTCACGTAACATAAAAATTAACCGCTAACCGTTTTAAAACGTCCGCTTCTGTGTGACATTTAGTACATTCACAGTGTTGTGGAACTGTCACCTCTATCAAGTCCTAAGCACGTTCGTCATCCCAAAAGGAAATGCTACGCTCGTTAAACAGATACTCCCCATTCCCCTCCCCCCACTCACTTCTACCCCCAGCTCTCAGCACCCACCAGTTTGCTTTCCATCTCTATGGATTTACCTCTTCTGGATATTTAATAGAAATGCACTCATTTCACATGCATCCTTTTGTGTTGACTTCTTTCCCTGAGCATAATGTTTCTGAGGTTCATCTGTGTGGCGATGTGTGTCAGCACGCCACCCTTTCTTGGCTGAGTGATATTCCATTGTACGGCTTGACCACATTTTGCTATCCATTTATTTCTTGATGGACATTTGGGTTGCTTTCACGTCTTGACTATTGTGCCATGAATTGTGCTCCTATGGATATGTGTGTATTTGTCTGGATGTCTATGTTCAATTCTTTCTGGTATATAACGAAGAGTGGAATTCTGGGATCTTATAATAAATTCATGCTCACTTTTTTTTTTTTTTTGAGTCACGGTTTCACTCTGTCGCCCAGGCTGGAGTGCAGTGGCATAGTCATGGCTCAAGCGATTCTTCTTCCTTAGCCTCCCAAATTGCTGGGACTATAGACGAGTGCCACCATGCCCAGCTATTTTTGTTTGTTTGTTTGCTGAAGAGTGGAGATCCTAGCCGAGCTCGGTGGCTCAGCCTGTAATCCCGCGCCTTTGGGAGGCTGAGATGAGTGGATTGCCTGAGCCCGTGGGTTTGAGACCCGCCTGGGCAGGCAGGACCTCATCTCTACAATAAAATTTTAAAAATTAGCCGGGTGTGGTAGCACGCTCCTGTAGTTCCAGCTACTTGGAAGGCTGAGGTGGAAGGGTCGCCGGAGTCCAGCAGGTCGAGGCTGCGGTGGCTGGGAGCGGCCACGGTACTCCAGTCTGGGCGACAGAGCAAGACTCCAACTCAAAAAAAAGAGTGGAGATCTTGCTATGTTGCCCAGGCTGGTTTCGAACTCCTGGGTTCAATCCTCTCACCTCAGTTTCTCAAAGTGCTGGGATTACAGGCGTGAGCCACCAAGTCTGACTATGTTTAAATTTTTGAAGAATAGAAATCACTTTTTTTTTTTTTTGAGTTGGAGTCTCACTCTGTTGCCCAGAGTGGAGTGCAGTGGCACGCTCCCGGCCACCGCAGCCTCCACCTGCTAGGCTCCGGCTATCCTTCCACTCAGCCTTCCAAGTAGCTGGAACTATAGGCGCAAGCTACCACATACAGCTAATTTTTTATTTATTGTGGAGATGAGGTCTCACCAAGTTGCCCAGGCAGGTCTCGAACCCGCAGGCTCAGGCAATCCACTCACCTCAGCCTCCCACAACACAGAATTTCCTGCAGGCTCAGGCAATCCACTCACCTCAACCTCCCAAAGTGTGGGATTACGAGCCCGGCAGAAATCTCATTTTTAATCAAACAGGAGCATCCTTCAGGAATCGAATCTTCAGCAGCAAGAACATGGCCAGACATGGCCAGATTTCGCAGACCTTGATTTTAATGTTATTTATGTTTACAGAATCAAAATATCCAATACTGGATTCATCTGTAGTGGAAACATGAATTTTTCTTTGAAAAATAAACATGACTTTAAAAAGTGAGATTAGAAGCCGGGCTCGGTGGCTCAGCCTGTAATCCCGCGCCTTTGGGAGGCTGAGGTGAGCGGATTGCCTGAACCCACAGGTTCGAGACCCACCTGGGCAGTGAGACCTCATCTCTACAATAAATTAAAAAAAAATCAGCCGGGCGTGGTAGCGCATGCCTGTAATTCCGGCTACTCGGAAGGCTGAGGCGGAAGGATCGCCGGAGCCCAGCAGGCGAGGCTGCGGTGGCTGGAAGCGGCCACTGCACTCCAGTCTGGACAACCGAGTGAGACTCCAACTCAAAAAAAAAAAAAAGTGAGATTAGAAACTATTAAGAAAACAGATAACAGTACCAGAAGGTAGAAGATAACAGCATTAGAAGCCGCACGTAGGTCAATACTTTTGTCTGTTTTGTTGACTCTATGCAATTCCAACCCCTAAAATGGTGTCTAACATATATATGAGGTCCTCAATAAAAATTAATTAAATAAATGAGTGTACATCACATACCTGTGCACAGTATTGTACATACTATCCCAGGTGGGGCATAGATCTGGCAAAAATCATAAAGGTGGAGGAACCCGACACGGTGGCCACCAGACGGATCTGAGTTTGAGACCTAGCCTTACCACTTTTTCACTGTAACTTTGGCCAGTTTCTTATCTCCTCCAAACCTGTTTCCTCATCTGAAAAATGGGGTTGTTGGGAGAATGAAGTGTACTTGTGTGGGTAACACACTCAACAAAGGCCGGCTACTATCATGACTGCCATGATCGATGTCTGCAGGGGAGGCTACAGAAACGGGATGGACGCATGCTGAGCTGAGTCCCATGGTGGAATCTTGGTGGGGAAGCTGGGATCTCTGGGCAAGGCGAGGCTCCTATGGGCAGGACTTCATGTTAGACCTCACCTGGAGGGGCGCCATCATGACAGCTTCTTGTCTTTGTTCAGTGCTGCCCAGTTTACAAAAGCACTTTCCCATCCTGTTTTCTCTGCGGATCTGCCCACAGTCTGACGGAGCTGACAGAGCTGAAACCATGAGCCTCATTTTATAGGGAAGAAGACCTGAGGTGAAGGAGATGTCCAGGGGCTTGTCGAAGTTCACATAGCAGGTCAATGTCAGAGGAGGGGCGAGTGTGTTGGGAATCACCCTGGCCTCCTGGTCCCACATAAAAGATCCCTTTGCTTGTCTTGTGGTTTCTGAATCCGCCTGCCCAATAGCTGCACCCACCTGAGTCTGGGAATCTGTGTTTTATTTTTAAAAATTATTATTAGCCGGGCTTGGTGGCTCAGCCTGTAATCCTGCGCCTTTGGGAGGCTGAGGTGAGTGGATTACCTGAGCCTGCGGGTTCAAGACCCGCCTGGGCAGCGAGACCTCATCTCTACAATAAATCAAAAAATCAGCCGGGCTCGGTGGCTCAGCCTGTAATCCCGCGCCTTTAGGAGGCTGAGGTGAGTGGATTGCCTGAGCCCGCGGGTTCGAGACCTGCCTGGGCAGGTGAGACCTCATCGCTACAATAAAATCAAAAAATCAGCCGGGTGTGGTAGCGCACATCTGTAATTCTGGCTACTCGGAAGGCTGAGGCGGAAGGATCGCTGGAGCCCAGCAGGTCGAGGCTGCGGTGGCCGGGAGCGGCCACTGCACTCCAGTCTGGGCGACAGAGTGAGACTCCAACTCAAAAAAAAATAATAAATAAAAAATAAAAATAAAAATTATTATTAGCCGGGCTCGGTGGCTCAGCCTGTAATCCCGCGCTTTGGGAGGCTGAGGTGAGTGGATTGCCTGAGCCCGCGGGTTTGAGACCCGCCCGGGCAACTTGGCGAGACCTCATCTCTACAATAAATCAAAAATTAGCTGGGTGTGGTAGCGCGTGCCTGTAGTTCCAGCTACTTGGAAGGCTGAGTGGAAGGATCACCGGAGCCCAGCAGGTCGAGGCTGAGGTGGCTGGGAGCGGCTACTGTATTCCAGTCTGGGCGACAGAGTGAGAATCCAACTCAAAAAAAAAATATTATTATTATTATTTTTAGGAGACAGGATCTTACTCTGCTGCCCAGACTGGAGTGCAGTGGTGCGATCATAGCTCACTGAAGTCTTGATGTCCTGGGCTCAAGTGATCCTCCTGCCTCAGCTTCCTGAGTAGCTGGGATGACAGGCACGTGCCACATGCTCAGCCTGTATTTTAAGTTCTGCTGGGCACCTCAGCTGCCTCATTCTGAGAGTTCTTGCTCTGGATTCAAAAGAGTTGCAAAGGAGACACATTCACTGGATCTTGAGAAGAAAAAACCGTTCACCCAAGCTGGGAACTACCGAGGAAGGGTGAGGATACACAATGCTTCACCTGGGTGCCCAGTGGCTGGTATAGGGTCAGCTGCACATAGCAGCATGGTCCTTGGATGGAGGGGAGGAGAAGCCCCTCTTCACGTGTTGTCACCCAAGACCATCTCCCTCCCTCTGCCCAGAACCCTGGTTCCTTGACAAAGCTCTTTCTACCCAATGTCACCATGCCAGCAAGCGGGGCACCAGCTCCCATCCCACTGGCATGGGACTCTCCAGATGCCCAGCAATTTGGGCTGGGTTAAATGAGTGCAGACTGCAGGGTTCAGCCAGGAACCCGGGGCATGTGTTCACGGGGGGGAAGAGGAACCACTGTACACCAGCCTGGTGCCACCCACTGTGATGTTATCCATCGAAGCGGCAAGAGGAGCCAGTGTCCTGTGTCAGCCCATCAGAGCCTCAGCTTCGGCTGTGGGCCCGGAGCACCTTGGAGAGCCACAGCCTCTGGCGAGACGTGGGGCTTGAGGTGCTTTTCCGTTGCTCAGCAGCCTGCCCCAACGCTTTGCTCTTGAAAAATGGCTCCCGTCAGTCTTGCTGTTTACCTAAGTGGTTACTTATGTATTTGCCCTGCTGCTGATCTGGGCACGTCTTGATAACTTCACCAGTATCGGCTTAAGAACAACCTTTAGGGAGAGTCCCACCCTGCCTACACACACACACACACACACACACACACACACACACACACACACACATACACACACACACAATCTGGGCACGAGAGTGAGATCGGGCCCCAAGACCCTCTCCCCAAGTCCGTTGGGGCTCAGGCCACCACCTAATGCTTCCCATTACCCAGGGAGACAGCCGGGCTCCCTTTTCTGCCCCCTTTGGCCAGCCTCATTTGGGTTTCAAAGGTGGCTCCACTTTGGGGCTGCACACAACGGCCCCTTAGTTCTCGAGAGCCTGCCTCGAGCATAGCTTGGCTTGGCTCCTCCAGCAGGGGTAAGGAGAGGAGGTGGCTGGGGTACATTAGGGGACCCTCCCACATGTTGCTGCTAAAATTCCATCTGTACACTTCGGGTCCTCCCGAACTTGAGGGCAGAGGCTCTGGAAGGCACCAAGGCTGAGTGAAGCCTGTGTGGGAGGACAGGACACTGAGGAACGGGAAGGAAGAAGACATGGCTGGGAAACATGAAAGGTTCTTTTGAAGGAGGTTTGTTTGCCCTCCCTAGGAGTTAACTAACTCCTGAAGAGACAGTCCTCTAAGGTCTTTGAGACCCCAAATGCCAGAGTATCAGAATATAGAAAATAAGAAAACATAGTTAATGTGAGCACACAGAAGAATGTATTTTTATTATTTATTAATTTATTATTAACATTTAATAGACTATTAAAAATGATTTTTAGAGATGAGGTCTTGCTATGTTGCCCAGACTGGAGTTAATAGACTTTTTTTTTTTTGCAGCAGTTTTAGGTTTATAGAAAAATTGAGCAGAACGTACATAGAGTCCCATACGCATACACAGAGTTTATCCTCCTTACGCATACACGCAGTTTCCCCTGTTATTGACATCTCAGCTTAGTGTGGTGCATTTGTTCCAGTTGAACCAATATTGACACATTACTATTACCAACTGGAGTCCACAGTTGACATTAGGGCTGGCTCTTTGTGTTGTGTATTCTCTGGGTTCTGACAGATGTATAATGTCATGTATCCACCATGACAGTGTCACACAGAGGATCTGCCCTGGAGATCCCCGGTGCTACACCTGTTCATCGCCACTCCTTTCTGGTGTCTGGCAGTCCCTGATCTTTTGTCGTCTCCAAGATTTTACCTTTTCCAGAATGTCATATAGGTGGAATCGTACAGGATGTAGCCTTTTGGGTCTGGCTCCTTTCACTCAGTAGTATGCATTTAAGGTTCCTCCGTGTCTTTATAGGGTTTGAGAGCTCATGTCTTTCTCTCGCTCTGAATAATATCTCATTGTCTGGAGGTACCACACTTTAAATATCATGTTTATGCCTTACTAATATATATATTTGAGTTGAGGTCTCATTCTGTTGCTGAGGCTGCAGTGCAGTGGCACGATCAAGGCTCACTGCAGCCTCGACCTTCTGGGATCAGTCAGTCCTTCCATCTCAGCCTCCTGAGTAACTGGGAATACAGATGTGTGCTACCACACCTGGCTGATTTTTTGATTTCTCTGTAGCAACAGGGTCTTGTTATGTTGCCCAGGTTGATCTCAAATTCCTGGACTCAAGTGATCCTCCTGTCTCAGCCTCCCAAAATGCTGGGAGTATCGGCATGAGCCACCACACCTGGATAATTTTTCAGATTTTTTGTAGGTGGTCACTATGTTGCCCAGGCTTTTCTTAAACCCCTGGACTCAAATGATCCTAGGCCTCCCAAAGTGCTGGAATTACAGGTGTGAGCCATGGCATCTGGCCTCATTACTACAGTTGTTTAAAGGAATGACAGTGGCCTCTGTGGTGAGGGCTGGGTTCCACAGAGGCCACTGTCATTCCACAGAGGCCACTGTCATTCCACAGATGTGCTCAGATGGTCCAGGGTCGGGGCCCGACAAGACAATGATCTGGGTGCTCAGGGTTGAGGTCAGACGATGGCATGGGTAGAAGTGGTTTCTGGGCTGGAAGGATTTGGGCCAGTGTTTCCATCCTCCTGTAGACAGTGGTGGCTAACTTCGGTGGCTCCTTTTCAGAAAGGCCTTCTAGGCAGAGGTGACCCCCAGGGTTGCCCCCTGGTTCAACACGCCTTCGGGCAGGAAAATCCCAAGCAGGCAGAGGCAGGAGGGCTCCGGATTGGCCGGCAGCTTGGAGTCCAAGTACACCTGGTCAATGCCCAACAGTTTTGGGAAGTTAAACCTCCAAGCGAAAGGTGCTGCTGGGCCGAGGATGCTGATGTTCTCCCCAGGGTCTCCTGGCAGTTGGGGCTGGCCCGTGGAGCTTAGGGTGGGCCGCAGGTCATAGTGAGCCCTGGCCTATAGCTGGCCACCGCCCCAGCCCCAGGCTCCTTGGAATCCCTTTCCCTTCCAGACATAAACGAGGCCCACCCAGTGTCTGGGACATGGCTTGCTGTTCCCACGCAGGCTGCCGGGAATGTGGCTCCCAGACAGGGCGTCTCTCTCCCCTTTCTTTGACTCGGCCGAGGCATTGAGGCCTCAGCCTGTCCTGTCCAGGTGTGTGTGTGTGTGTGTGTGTGTGTGTGTGTGTGTGTGTACACGTGCAGCGGGGGTGGGCTGTGGACATTTTTTCTTCTCTGTAGAACCATGGAATCAGGACCCCAAGACCCGCCTGGGAATCCACGCTCCTGGCAAGGACCAACAAGGAGGGAGGGGGTCCCAGTCCCTTTCGAAATGCTAGTTTTCTGCCACACCCAGTTTGCTTCAGGCAGGCAGGCTGTCCCTCTCACTAGCAGCTTCAGATGCGGACCCAGCTCCTGGAGTCTCAAAACTGTTCCAGGCAGCACAAAGGTCACATTAGGCAGTGAGAGTCAGCAGGAAATACCGCCCGTTTCATCTCCCCACCCGTGACATTCAGAAACAACCCAAAACACAGGCCCCAGCTACGTCCTGGTTTATGTTGGACATCTCAGAGGTGACATCAGCTCTTGGAGGTCACAGGAACAACACCTGGCAGGCAGCTGCAAATAATTTAACACCAGAAATTAGACGGACGCTTCAGTTCTGGTGCCTCTCCTTCCCAACCCTATTCACAGTTCTTCTCTTCCAGGGAGGTACCCTGATTTCGTGCAAACTGGAGCATTCTTTTATTGTCTAAGCTCCATAGCCAGGAAGGGTGGTGAGGTTCTGCTCCTTGGTTAGCGAGTGTATTCTTCCATCAAGTCCTCACCCAAATGCTCTGTTGGCTGACCTTGCCCTTGTAGACTGGGAAGGAAAGAATTGGATGCTGGCAGACTTCATCAGCCTGTCTCCTCAGCCACTGCCGGCCTAGGCCAGGGTGCTGAGGCCTCATGTCCGTTCACGTGCTTCTGGGTGATGAGCCCTCCTGCTTTCTCATTGGTCAAAGAAGAGAGGAAGGGCTGGACTCCCTCAAAGTCAGTGGCTAGTCAGGGAATCAGCTGTGCTTTTCCCACAGGGTTTGGGACCACAGAGGAAGCCCTGGAAGGGGTGAGTGGGAGGCGCCTACCTGTTGTTGCTATTTGCTGACCATTGTCTGAAGCTGTGTCAGCTCCCTGCCTGCTGAGGAGGTTAGACCCAGGATGCCCAGAGGCCTCTGCGGAAGTGAAGACAGAGCCAGAGTCCCAGGGAGGAGGACCTGGAGGCTTGCTGGAGGACCCGGGGTCCAGGCTGGGTGCTATTGGGCCTCCATGTGGAGAGCGGGGCTGCTGCTTGCTTTCACGGTGAGGTCTGCCATGCTCCGGGCTCCCCGTCCCCAGCGCCCTCTGCTCTAGCCGCATTGAATGTCTTCTCTTCCTGCTGAGTGGAGAAGGTGGTCAGCCTATGACCACAGCGTGAAGACGGCAGGAAGTGTGTTAGCAGCTCTCCGTGGAGGAGGCCATGGGAGGGAGGAGGTGGCCTTTCATGTTTGCTGAGGTGTCATTTTCCCCTCCAGCTTGTCAGGACCTGTTTTAAACTAGCTAGGTGGAGAAGACCAAAGACTGGAACTCACAACCCTGAGACTCTCCTCTCATTCTCTTGCTGTGTGCCTTGGGGTGGGTTGCCTTCCCTCTCCGGGCTCACCAGTAAACAGAGACAGAGGGACACCAGAGGGCTGGCAAGTGTTCCCCTCCTTCTTCCGGGGACAGCCCATTCTTGGGGGTACACGGGCAGCCCCCGAAGGAAGACTGTCCCTTGAACTTCGATGTATACCCTGAGATCTAGATCAGGGAACCGCGAGGGGTGCCCACGCAGGGAACACACGCAGCCCAGCACGGGAGGTGCGGTGACATCTGAGAACGAGCAGGAAGAAGAAAAGCTGGGGGCCAGGCCAGAGCCGGGGCCTGGAGTTCCTCAGTTCTGCCTCGAGTTGGGCTGAATGAACTGCGGCTTAGTGAACGGGCCAGAAGCTGGCACTGGGCTCATGCCATCTGTCAATCATGGCTTGCAGTCAGCAGAGTCATGTTTTTCACTGTTTAGTAAGCTGCAAGTAAAAATGTCAATAAAATCTTTATTATGAATAACGTGGGCACCACGCTAGTCACTCTCTGTGTTTTCCCTCTCACTCTTCACATGAGCCCAATGAGGGGATAGTGACGTTGTCATCATTCTGTAGACTGAAGACACTGAAGCATAGAGAGGTTAAGTAACTTGTTCAAAGTCACACAGTAACTAAGTGGCAGAACAGCATTTGAACCCAGCCCTATCAGAGGCAAAGCCCAGGCTCCTAACCTCTAGGTTACACTGTCTTTTTTTTTTTTTTTTTAGTTGGAGTCTCACTCTGTCGCCCAGACTGGAGTGCAGTAGCCGCTCCCGGCCACCGCAGCCTCGACCTGCTGGGCTCCGGCGATCCTTCCGCCTCAGCCTTCCCAGTAGCTGGAATTACAGGCATGCGCTACCACACCCGGCTGATTTTTGATTTATTGTAGAAATGAGGTCTCGCCAAGTTGCCCAGGCGTGTCTTGAACCCGCGGGTTCAGGCATTCCACTCACCTCAGCCTCCCAAAGGTGCGGGATTACAGGCTGAGCCACTGAGCCCGGGTTTCACTGTCTTTTAATAAAAATAGTAGGCTGAGGTGAGTGGATTGCCTGAGTCCGCGGGTTCGAGACCCGCCTGGGCAACTTGGCGAGACCTCATCTCTAAAAAAATAAAGAAATAAAAATAGTAAAAGTCCTGGACATTCACTACACAGCTCTCCTTCAGGCCCTTTGGTGGAGGGTGAGCTGCTAAACTCAGTTGGCTGCAGCTCGTTGGACCCCAAGGAGGCCATTTTGATTTTCATGCCTAGAAGAAAGAGGCATCTCCCCTACAGTCCTGGCCATCCCCGCTCCAGCATCCAACCTGGCTGGCTGGCCCAGCCCATCACCAGGGGAGAGGGCAACTGGAGACTTAGATGGATGGTGGGTCAGAAGCACCAGTTCTCTGGGCATTTCATTTATTCAGTGGAAGCCCTGGCCAGAGGGTCTGAGCTTGGGTGGCCATTTATCTTGGTATTTTTCTTCTCTTCCTGGGAAAAAACAATCAAGGAGAGTTTAGAACACGCACGCATGTGGTGCACACACACACACACACACACACACACACACACACACACACAGAGAGAGAGAAATTTGGGTCTGTAGTAAGAAAACAGGGAACTGCCTGGGTATTGCATAAGTCAAGGCCTGAAACATGCCTACACCTTGACTTTGCCCACCTTGATCACGCCCCCATTGGCATCAAGGTAGGTGGGGAGATGGCCCACTCCAGGATCCTGGCAACCCAGAAAGACTGAGAGTCCACGGCTGGATCAGGCAAACCAAGGGGTCCTGGGGCAGACGGATGAGGATTGGTTCCCAGTCACCCATCAGGCTTGGATACAAAACAGATCCCTCTTGACTAAAGTGAAAACCCAGTAACCTGGAGCTGCTGACTCACAGAAGGACCATTTCTGAGAGGTGGAGCATACACTGAGCTCCTGAGCTCCTGGGCAGGGTGCTGACTGGCCAGTTCTTTGCTGACAGAAAAGACTTTTGCCTTTGCCCGAGGACTCACTCTGGGGTTCCTCTGCAGAAAGGTCTGGAGCTTCAGTCATTTAAGGGATTTGATTTCAGAGACAAGCTGTTTTGCAAAGCGAGAGATGTGTGAGTCAGCAGAGGTGGGGGTGCTGGGGGCCAGGGACACCGGGTGGGCTCCAAGCAGGCGGGGAGAGAGGACTGCCCTGGTGAGCACATGCGTTGGTGTGCATGTGGGCATGTGCATGTACATGTTCTCATGTGTGCATTGGTGTGCGTGCATTGGGTGTGTTTGTGTTCACGTGTGCCTGCATTGGTGTACACATGTACATGCATTGGCAGGCACACGTGCATGCATTGGCATGCACGTGTGTTCATGTTTGCAAGAGTATGCTTTCGTTGATGCACTAGTGTTTGTGCATTGGCATGCATGTGTGCTCATGTTTGCAAGAACACGCTTTCATTGATGCACCAGTGATTGTACATTGGTGTGCATGTGTGCACACATGTTCATGTTCACAAGTGCAAGTGCATGCTTGCACTGGTGTGCCGGTGTGCATGCATTGGTGTGTGCATATGTTTGTGTTGCATGTACACACATGCATTGATGTGTGTGTGTGTGTGTGTGTGTGTGGTGTGTGTGTGTGTGTGTGCGCGTGCGCGCATGTGTAGTGGTTTTCTGTTGTCAATGCCAAGGTGGGGGTCTGAGGCAGCAACGGCAGCATCCAAGACCGTGCAGCTGTGTACTGGCGGAACAAAGCACATGGGATCTCTGGCACATGGGAGCCAAAAAACTGATAAATAAAACAAGCAGCCCAGGCTATAAATAGGTGCAGGCTCGAGGAGCCCTCAGGCAGCCACCCGCTTCCTCCCCAAGTGGCCCAGCTCTGCAGCCTGGGATGGGCACCCTTGGCCCTGAAACGAGGGAGGGAGAGGCCCACCCCTGATCTTTACCCAGGGTCAGAGCCAGGACCGGCAGCTCCTTCTCAGGAAAAGCCCTTTCTCTGCTGCTGCCTAGTGCACTGATTTCACCACCAGGAAGTTCCTTCCTTCCTTTCCTGGTCGAGCAGTCCTGGCCTCTTGGCATTTGCTTTCCTCTGCTAAGGACAGAAGGCGGTTTTTTCCAGTGATTGGACTGAGGGTTTCTAGGTTCTGCCTATTCCCCAGTCAGCTCCAATCTCTGTCTCCAATGCAGCACCTATTTGTGGGGGGTGGGTAGAAACATTAGAATGCTGGATAACTTCTGGCTGGTGTTAGAGTCTTCGGAAATTCCATATGGAAGCTAGCTGAAGCATCATGTCTTTTTTTTTTTTTTTTTTTTTTTTAAGTTGGAGTCTCACTCTGTCGCCCAGACTGGAGTGCAGTGGCCACTCCCGGCCACTGCAGCCTCTACCTGCTGGGCTCCAGCGATCCTTCCGCCTCAGCCTTCCAAGCCGGAATTACAGGCATGCACTACCACGCCTGGCTGATTTTTTGATTTATTGTAGAGATGAAGTCTCGCTGCCCAGGTGGGTCTCGAACCCATGGGCTCAGGCAATCCACTCACCTCAGCCTCCCAAAGGCACGGGATTATAGGCTGAGCCACCGAGCCCGGCTCGTAATACTTTTCTTTCTGTCTTTCTATATTTTTATTTTGTTTTGTTTTTGTTGTTGTTGTTTTTTGTTTTGTTTTTGTTTTTGTTTTTATTTTTGTTTTTGTTTGAGTTGGAGTCTCACTCTGTCGCCCAGACTGGAGTGCAGTGGCCGCTCCCGGTCACCGCAGCCTCGACCTGCTGGGTTCCGGTGATCCTTCCGCCTCAGCCTTCTGAGTAGCCGGAATTACAGGCGTGCACTACCACGCCCAGCTGATTTTTTTATTTATTGTAGAGATGAGGTCCCGCCAAGTTGCCCAGGCGGGTCTTGAACCTATGGGCTCAGGCAATTCGCTCACCTCGGCCTCCCAAAGTGCTGGGATTACAGGCTGAGCCACCGAACCCGGCTGCCTGTCTTCTTTACCCTTGTGCTTTCTGAAGTTCCAGAGTGTATCCTGAGCAAAGGGCCCATCCATCTATCTATCTAACCATCCACCTATCTAACCATCCACCTAACCATCCATCCATCCATCCATCCACTCGCCCATCCATCCACCACCTATCCATCCACTGACCTATTGACTGATTACCCCGTTAAGCACTGATGCTAACAGTGAGCTGTTCACCTGGTTCCAGACCCCGCTTTGCATGTTCTTTGATGTAGGTCCAGACCCAGGAAAAGACAATTCAGAAAGAGTGGAGCTGTGGTGTCAAAGTGCTGGTAGCTGTGGGAGCTCACAGCAAGGGGTCTGTGCTGAGAGGTGTTTGCTTCTCAACTCCTACATGTGGTTTGGGTGAGTAATGCTAAAGGGGATGGCGCCATCTGACCACATGGCATATCCAATTCGGATGTGTGTGAAGGGCGCAGTATGGCTTAGATGTTCCTGCAGGATAAGCAAGGAGGCATGATAGAAAAGCAATAATGTGAACAACAATGGTGATGGTCATCACTACTCACTAAGTAGTGAGTGCCTACTGTATGCTGGCTCCATGCAAAACACTGGTTCCTGTCTCTTTCATTTAATCCTCTCAACACCCCATTTTGCAAAAGACGAAATGGAGATTCAGGGGGATTAAAGTACTTGCCCTGATCTGAAGTCAGATCCTGGGATAGTCCAGTTTCTACCACTATCACAAGCTGTGTGACCTTGGCCAAGGCTCTTAACCTTTCTGAACTGCATTTTCTTTCTCAAAAAATGAAGAATTTGCTGTGGAATTGTGGCTCTTCATCCTGTCATGTCTGTGAACCGCATTTCAATGTCAAACCCTTTGAGGATCTCTTCACGTGCTGGTGCTTTTATTTTCAGGATTCATTGGTTGAGAAAACTCACAATGACAAAAAAAAAGCTGTTCTGAATTCAGCAGAGGTTTAAAATCAATTTGTATTTGATTATGTGAGAAATAACCCGAATCTGGGTATTATTTATTCAGTCTACACAGGCAGGATGGGTGTGTGGATCTTGGTCTTTGCATTAAGACTCTGCAGCCCCCCAGGGGTCAGGCCAACACGGTCCCTTCAACATTCACATTCCATGTTCAACCAAGTGGTCAACTCCTGCTTCCCACCCCCTTGGAGAGCCATGTGAAAATTGACTGCGCAGCGAGCAGAGAGACGCTGATGGAAGTTGACTTTGATGCAAACGAGATGGAAACAGGAGGGGAGAGGGTCTACAGTGGCCCCCAAAGGGTTCCACTACGAGGCCAGTGCCCCAGGTGTCTGTTGCTCCTATGCCACAGATGCGGATGGCCGGCCCAGCAGAGTACCACCTCAGAGGCTGACCACCTTGCCTGAGGCGAGGGTCCCCACTGCGACTACCTTTTGGTCACCCAAGATCATAACTGGTCCAGTGCTGAGAACTGGAGAGGCCAGTGTGGGCTGGGATGGGGGAGACTGCTGGGAGAATCCCATCAGCCATTCTGAGGGGGGATGGGTCACAGTTGACAGTGGGCTGGGGGTGGGACAGGACAGTGCTGACCAGGTGCTGGGGGTGAGGAGGGATCCAAGGGGGTCTGACCGATTCTGCCCAGGGCTGGCTGGCACCACGAACCCAGCAATGTAAGCTCCTGGAGCTCCCTTGGGTTGGGAGCCTTTTTCTGGAATCGAGTCAGGTTCCTCAGAGGTGGCGTGGTGATGGTGAGGGGCTGATACCATGGGACCACTCCTCAAATGCTGACTTCCCCCTAGATCCCAAGGCAGGAAATGCAAAAGGCTGGGAAAAGGTATAACATTTTCTTTTCTTTTTTTTTTTTTTTTTTTTTACCATTCCTCTCTGAGATTAGATTCGGGTTGACTGCACACATCAGCATTCTGACCTCCCTGGGGAACAGGAAGCGGAGCATACCCTGCCCCCCTTCTCTTTCTCTTCCTCCAGGGTTTCCTTCTCCCGCCTCCCTGCTGGCACAGAGGGCTCAGCACACGACCCAACTGCAGGCAAAGGAGGCCCTGAGGGGACCTCAGCTGTCGGCTGTCCCCTAGGTCTGGAGAGGCCACCTCTGACCAGCAGCATGGCTGTTTGCCTGGGGGAGGTAGGGTGGGCTTGCAGTGCTGGTCGCAGCCTTCTGAAGGCCGCTAATGAGCTGGAGTTGGACTTTGGGTCTTGCAGACCAAGTCTTGAAGGACTTCAGGATCACGTAAATATTCCAATAAAGCAGGATGCAACTCACCAGATGCCATGTTAGCACCCGGGCACTCCTGAGCAGCCGGTGGCCCCTCCCGCTCAGCCTAAATGAGCCTTGTGGTGTCTTCCTTCATAACTCCTCATTCTTTTTCTTCATGCCCGTCTCACAGTTTGCAGCTATTTGTCCCCTTGTTTGTGAATGTCACTCTGTCCCACTGGAGGTGAGTGCCATCGGGAGAGGCTTCATACCTGTGTCTTCCCAAAGTCAGAGTTTGTGGACTGGATGCATGGATGGTCGGTTGGATGGAAGGAAGAATGGATGGATGAGTGGGTGTTTGGATGATGGATGGGTGGTAGGTGAGTGGGTGGATTGGAGGTGGATACATGGATGGATGAGTGGGCTCCGTGTTGGGAGGACCCTCAGTCTGTTTGCTTAACTTCGTTCACTCATCCATTCATTCAACACCGATTTCTTTTAAAAAAATTACTTTTAGAGCTGCAGAGTATAAGCAGGGATTTACTACATAAGTCAGTTGCATGTAAGTGACATTTGGGCTTCCAGCTAGCCCTCTCTCTCCTTGATAGTGGACCAGGCATCCAGAGTGTTGCCACATGCCCCCTCTCCTCCCCCTCCCTCCCTCCCCTAGCAGTGTCCAGCATCTGCCCATCTCACCCATGTGCTCATGTGACCAGTGATCAGGGCCCACTTCTGAATGAGAACATACAGTATTCAGTGCTTTGTTTCTGTGATCATTCACCTAGTACGATTGTTTCCAGATGCATTCAAGTTGCTGTAGAGGCCATGATTTTGTTCTTCTTTACGGCTGTGTAATATTTCATCATATATATATGCACCACATTTTCTTTATCCAGGCCACTTTCGATGGGCATCTGTGTTGGTTCTGTGTTTTTGCTATTGTGAATAGTGCTGCAATAACCATGGGTGTGCAGGTGTCTTTTTAGTAGAGCAATTTATGTTCCTCTGGGTATATTCCCAGGAGATGGATTGCTGGATCATATGGAAGGCTTTTTAGTCCTTTGAGAAATCACCACACTGTTTTCCATAGAGGTTGAATTAACTTACATTCCCACCAGCAGTGTAGAAGTATCCCCTTCTCTCTGCCATTACCTGTTGTTTTTTGACTTACTATTGCCATCCTTAGTGCTGTTAGGTGGTAGCTGTAGTTTTGATTTGCATTCCTCTGATGATTAGTAAGGATGAATATTTTTCATGTGTTTGTTTGCTGCTTGTATGTCATCCTTTGAGAAGTGTCTGTTCATGTCCTTTGCCCACTTTTTAATGGGGTTATTTGTTTTTTTCCTTTCAACTCATTTGAGTTCCCTGTAGATCCTGGATATTAGGCCTTTGTCAGATGCAGTCAACACCTATTTCTTAAGCGCGTGCTGTGTGCCAGGCCATGTGCTCTCCTCTGGGAATGGAAAAGCAAGCCAACCGAGATGGTGCCTGCACTTGGGATGCTGAAAGTCTCCAAGGACACAGGCTTTTAAGCAAAAAAAAAAAAAAAAAAAGAAAGTTTGTTACAATAAGAGATAGGGCAGTCTCTGACCTCATCAGGGGAACTTCCCGGAAGAGGTGATACTTATGATAAAAAGTGAAGGCTGTGTAGGAGACCTGCAGGTGACAAGCCCAGGAAGGGAGAGGATGTGGCCCCGAGGGTTTCTGGGTGTCAGGAGCAGGGATGCAGAGGGAGGTGTGGCACTGATGAAACTGCAGAGGTGAGCAGGGCCGGGTCACGCAGGCCCCTGAGAGCAGGAGGAGCCATGAGAGGACGCGGGGGCTGTGTTGAGTGGGCCTTAAAGACTCTGCTGGGCCCCATTGCACATTGTCTCAGCAGGTGGGCAGGAGTCCACCCGGATACTCACAGCGAAAAGGAGTTCACTGCCTGCCGAGGCAGCCTTTCCACGGAAGCTGACTCTCCTAGTGCCTAGAGCCTTTCCATGCAAGCTGGCTCTCCTGACCCTCAGCTAAACTCTATTCTCTCCAGTGCCATGTCCCCCCACCCCTGGGGGCCGAATAATTCATCTTGTTCAGCCGGGCTCGGTGGTTCAGCCTGTAATCCCGCGCCTTTGGAAGGCTGAGGTGAGTGGATTTCCTGAGCCCGCGGGTTCGAGACCCGCCTGGGCAGTGAGATCTCATCTCTACAATAAAATCAAAAAATTAGCTGGGCATGGTAGCGCGCGCCAGTAATTCCGGCTACTTGGAAGATTGAGGCGGAAGGATCGCCGGAGCCCAGCAGGCCGAGGCTGCGGTGGCCAGGAGCGGCCACTGCACTCCAGTCTGGGCGACAGCGAGACTCCAATTAAAAAAAAAAAAAATTCATCTTGTTCTTCCCTAGCGACTCTTGAGTTCCCCCATATGTCTTCCCTTTGCTTCTTGGGTCAAACCTGCTGGCTCCCCTTTCCACGCTTCCTAGGATGACACCTTTGGGAGTGATGGCCAGCCTGTGGTGCTGGGGGACTACCCTTTATCTGCCCACTCACCTAAAATGGGCTGATTCTATGTGATGCCCCCCGGCCACAGGTGCCCAAGAACCAGGCTCAGATTGCGCCCGTCAGTTTTTCTCTCTTGGGTGTTGGGGACTGGTGTTGGAAAGTTGCTGTTAGGTGAGGTTGGTCTCTGAGATGGTTACTGAGGGCAGCCATCTCCTCCCTGGAGAGCTGAGTGCAGGGAGAAGAGGGAAACCATGGGGCAGGGGGCAAGGAGAGAGAGGGGGCCCTGCCTATGTGTCTGACTCCTGTCAGCCCCAGGCTACCTCCTGTGGGGCCAGCACAGCTCTCCTGGAGGCCACTGCACAACCAGCCAGCCTCTGGGTGAAGCTGGGGTTCCCTTTCCTGCAAGCAAATCTCCTCGGCCTCTTCTTCCTCCCTCCCTGTCCTTCCCCTCCACCCACCCCACCAGCTGGGACCAATTCTGGTTTGTTCGGGTCTCTTTTGAAATAAGGTTCCCGGAGCAGAGACCAGAGCAGGGGGATGTCTGGGGGTGCAGGGAACAAGCTGGTCTTGGGGTTCCTGCTTCTTCTATTAATGAGACTCAGGCCAGGGCAGTTTCTGTGGGCAGCAGGGCTGAACCCTGGGATGGGAAGTCTTCCTGTTTATTGGGGCCTCCCTCAGAGGGACCTACCTGTGGCCACGGATTATAGCCCAGGGTTGCAAGTTTTTTCCCCCAGTCACTTCTCCCAGTTTAACGATTCCCTGAGGCAGCCACCATCCCACTCAGGAGCCCACGGTTACACACTGATTACTATTATTCTCATTATTTGATGACTATTAATAATGAGCCCAACTTCTGCTGACAGTCCACCAAACTCCTGGCTTGGAGGAAGCCCACGGATTGCAGGGGGCTCATCCTGTGAGCCCTTGCAGCTCCTTGGATCTCCAGGGCCACGCACCTGCTTCATTCAACCCAGATCCCATGGAGTTGTAGACTCCTGGGGTGGGAAGGGACGGTCCTTGTCTCCTGGAATGATTCTGTTTCTTTGCAGAGAGGGCCACAGGGTCTAGAGAGGGTAGGGATGTACCCGAGAGCATTGTGGGTGTCAGCCACAGAGCCTGGGCTGGAGCTTGGGCCAGCCTCAATGCCGGCTCACTGGGCTTCCACGTACTGCCTTTCTCCACAGGGCTGGGAGTCTTGACCAGAGGCCAGTGAAAGAGGATGACCCAGCCAGGCTCGGTGGCTCAGCCTGTAATCCCGTGCTTTGGGAGGCTGAGGTGAGTGGGTTGCCTGAGCCTGCGGGTTCAAGACCCGCCTGGGCAACTTGGCGAGACCTCATCTCTACAATAAATCCAACAATTAGCCGGGCATGGTAGCGTGCGCCTGTAGTTCCAGCTACTTGGAAGGCCGAGGCGGAAAGATGACTGGAGCCCAGCAGGTCGAGGCTGCGGTGGCCGGGAGTGGCCACTGCACTCCAGTCTAGACTAGTCCAGTCTAGTCCAGAGTGAGACTCCAACTCAAAAAAAAAAAAAAAAAAAGAGGATGACCCTCGCTGGATGGGAAGACGCCAGTCTTATTGCTGGATGCTCAGCCCTGTCTGCCTCTTCTGTGCAGGGTTAACTGGGGTCTTGCTGAGGGAGTGGCAGGTGTGGCCAGGGCTGCAGGCCGTTTGTGGGCAGGGCCAGGTGAGGCCCAGGGGAGGCTCTGAGGCCAGAGCTTGGCTGGAATTGTTTGGAGGATGGAGAGCTCATCCCTGGGGACTGTCAGCTGTCATCACACTGGCTGCGTCTAGCGTGGAAGGTCTAGAATGGGCCTTTCCTGGGCTCTCCATTCCCTAGAGCCTCCACCCACCTGCTCACCGTGCTCCTCTCTCACCTTGGCCACATCCTCGAGCCCAGGGAGCTGCGTTTTTATCAGGCACACACGGGCATTTGGCCAAATGCACATGCTTGCTTGCTCACCTTTAAGTGCCATTAAGGGCACCCGCCTGCAAAAGGCTGTGGGCTGCTCCCTGGTGGCCCAGACAACACCTGGCTGGGCCATGCATAATTTAGGTCTTGAGTCTGCTCCCACCGACACTTGCTTGCCTGGTTTTCAGTGACAGGGCACCCCTAGCAGCGATGCTCTGACCAGAGGGACACCCACTCTCTGTGACCTGGGCCAGTGCCAGACTGTCCCTGGTGTAGGACCCATCTCTTCTCTGGCTCCTGCCCACAGTGGGGCTCAGCCCTCCTGCTCTCCCCACACCCCTACTAGCCGGGAGCCCAGTCAACACACTCACTAGTGCTTCACACTCATGAATCTTTCATGGCTCTCCAGAAGGTTGTTCAAGCATTCACAGAGGAGCCCCTGCAGGGCTGTGCTCCAACAGCAGGGAGAACCTGGAGGAGGCAGCAGGGGGGGTGAGGGTACAAAAGCAGCCACAGAAGCGGCACAGACCAGAGTCCCAGTCACAGGTGGTAAATGACCAGGGAGCATGGCACAGCAGCTGGTTGTGTGCACACGTGCACACACGCACATGCAGACATGTACACATAAGCATAAGCACCATGCACACAGCACTGAGGAAGTGTCTGTGGATAGTCCTGGTTGAGAGAGAGAGAAAGAGAGAGAGAGGCTTAGGGGAGATAGGAAGAAAGCAGGAGGATGTGACAGGGAGGGCACCAGGAGACACCGGAAGAAGAGAGAGAGAACCTGAGAAGGAACATGGAGGAGAAGACACAGCGGATCCCCCCCGAGGAAGCCCTGGCTGCCACTCCCACCCTCCAGATCCAGCCCACTTCAGGGACTTTTGACATCTGAGACCTCAAGTTCCTTCTTCCCTCCATGAGATGGTAGGCAAAGCCATGGCCGCGTGACCCCCAGGCATGGTCCCCTGGCCTGGCAAAGAAGAGCGGTGTGGGCCTTTCCCCGGATCAACAATGAGTGTGTCTGTCAAATCAACCTCACACGGACTCTCACAGACTAGTGAAGGAGACTCGCCTACGCACTCATCTGATGGGGCCGTCTGATGTTGACACCCGACGTTACAAGACATGTTGAGAGGAAAAAGTTATAGGTGGAGCTTGCCCTTGAATGTGGATGCAACAGTCCTAACCCAAATGTCAGCAAATTAGACCCAATGATAGATGAAAAGGTGAAGACATCGCAACCAGGTTGAGTTTATTCCAGGAATGGAGAAGCGGCTTAACAACTGAAATCCTATCAGTGTAGCTCATTGCAGTAACTGAAAAAAGGAGAAAAATCATCTCAATGGAATCTGAGCAGATATTTGTAATCCATATCTATATCCACAACCATATTTACGACTAGTGCCCAGAAGAGACAGATAATTTCTACAGTGTCAACACGAAGGAGTCAGTAGGAAAAAGACAGATGAGCACCCCCATGTTGATTGTAGCACTATTCACAATAGCCGAGATATATACATACATATATACACAGTGTGATACTATTCAGCCATAAAGAAGAATGAAATCTTGTCATTTGCAGCAACATGGATGGAACTGGAAGAATCATGTAAAGTGATAGAAGCCAGGTATAGAAAGATAAATATTGCATGTTTTCACTCATATGTGGAAGCTAAAACAGTGGATCTCATGGAGTTATAAAGAATGAAATAGTAGTTCCCAGAGACCAGGAAAAGTAGGGGTTTGAGAGAATCAAGAGAGATTGGTTAACAGGTAAAAAAAGATACAGTTAGGAGGAATACATTCTAGTGTTCAATAGCACAGTGAGACAACTACAGTTATCGATAATTTATTATATGTTTCAAATTAGCCAGAAGATTTGGAATGCTCTCAACACTAAGCAATGATAAATGTTTGCAGGGACGGATAGGCTAATAATCCTGATTTGATCACTACACATTGTATGTCTGTATCAAAATATTATTGGTACCCTATAAATACGTATGATTGTGATGCATCAACAAAAAATACACACAACACATAAAAAGAAAGACAGGGCCAGGCTCGGTGGCTCAGCCTATCATCCCAGCACTTTGGGAGGCTGAGACGAGTGGATTGCCTGAGCCTGGGGGTTTGAGACCAGCCCACGCAACTTGGCGAGACCTCATCTTTACAATAAAAAAAAAATTAGCCGGGCATGGTAGTGCGCGTCTATAGTTCCAACTACTTGGAAGGCTAAGGTGGAAGGATCGCCGGAGCCCAGTAGGTTGACACTGGGGTGGCTGTGAGCGTGCATGCCACTGCACTCCAGCCTGGGCGACGGAGTGAGACTCAACTCAAAAAAAAGAAGAAAAAAAAAAAGAGCTGGGCTCGGTGGCTCAGCCTGTAATCCCGCGCCTTTGGGAGGCTGAGGTGAGTGGATTGCCTGAGCCCGCGGGCTCGAGACCCGCCTGGGCAGCGAGACCTCATCTCTACAATAAATAAAAAATCAGCCGGGCGTGGTAGCACGCACCTGTAATTCCGGCTACTCGGAAGGCTGAGGCGGAAGGATCGCCGGAGCCCAGCAGGTCGAGGCTGCGGTGGCCAGGAGCGGCCACTGCACTCCAGTCTGGGCGACAGAGTGAGACTCCAACTCAAAAAAAAAAAAAAGATGACATGCACAGGAAAAGGGTGTTCAACCTCACTAGTTATCATGAAAATACAGATTAAAAGCACAGCATTACACTGAATACACTGACTGGAGTGGCTCAAAGGGAAAAGACAGATGCCCCAGGCATTGGTACTAGGTAGCAGCTGGGGGCATCCCATGTTGGTGGGAGATACATGTCCATCCTGCAACCCAGTGATTTCTTTTCCAGGTATATTCCTGAAAGAAATGTACACAGATGTTCACCCAAAGACAGTGTACAACAGCACTATTCCTGACAACTCAGATCCCAGACAACCCGAGTGCCTATCCACAGAGAAGTGGCTATGTGGATAGTGGTGTGCTCCCAAGACAAATGACACTGCAGCAGTGAGGAGGAGTGAATGGTGACTCCAAGCACTAGCACGGCGGGCCTCACAGTCTCCCGTGGGAGGAGATAGACTAGACATAGGAGTGTCCATATTGGGTAATTCCACTTACATGAAGTTCAAAAAAAGAGGCTAGATTAACCTCTGATGTTAGAAATCAATACCCCCTCCAGTGTTAGACATTTAAAAATTCATATTACATTTCAATCAAAAGTTAGTTTAAAGAAAGCAGATGTGATGGGACCTCCAAGGAGGGGGCCTTGGGCACAAGTGAGAGGAGACGGTGCTTGCTCTGGGCTTGTGTTCATGTGCTGGGAAGCCCAAAAAGGGACAGGGGTCACATTGTTTCTAGAAGGTGGCCACAGTCATGGATGTCATAGCCACAAAGGAGGTGAGAGGGTGCCATGTTTCCAAATGCTCAATCTCCCAAGAAGGAAATGGAACCTGGGGTGGGGGTGGGGTAAGGGAGATGATCTGTCCAGGGCTGCTCATGGAGATACTGTCAAGGGAAGACCAGAACTCGGCGTCCCAGAGACTCCTGCCCAGTGTTTATTCAGGAGCCTATCACCGTGTGACTGGTGGCTCGGCCTGGGGACCCAGTGGCTATTTTCCTCCCTCTTCTGGTGGCCTCTGGAGCCTCCATTCTTCCATGCTGAGAGAGCCTGTCCAGGGTCTGGGGTCCAGATGTCTTGCCCTCCTGCAGGTCATCCTTGATCTAACCAGTCAAGGAGATGAAAAGTGTCAGTGACACATCAGGTACCCCCCACTGAAAGCCTGAGGTCTGGGTAGACCCCTGCAGAGCCAGTGCCAGCTTGGGGGAGACGGCAACTGCAGCCCTGAGGAAGTGGCTGAGGCATGAGCAACTGAGGGCCAGAAGGATGGAAAAGCAGAGCAAGAGGTGGGGACCTCATCCTCACAGACCTGGTAGGGAGAGACAACTGTCTGGGCAGAGTCCTGGGTGAGTCCTAGAGATCCTGTCCAAGTAGGCCAGGGGTGGGCCTGGGACTATGCATTTCCCCCAGTGCTGCAGGTGATTCTTGGATCGGTGGACTTCATGCACTCCTGGAGGAACACCAGGAGGAACCCCAAGCCCAGGACTAACCAAAGTGTATGATAAGCCTTGGAGAAGGGCCCTCAGACCCAGCCCTACCTGGCACTCTGTTTTTTGGGTTCCTGATGCCACCAGAGGGGCAGTGCTTGGAGGTGGCCAGAGGCAGAGTTTTCGGACTGGGATATGCTCTGCCTCTCGCTGGCTGTTTTCCTTGGGTGGGCTTGGCCTTTTGGGTCTTTAGTCTCCCCCCTACCCCCTCAAAATGGGGCTACTTTAAGGGCCGGAGCCAGCCAGGCCCCCATAGCTGGAAGGCAGGAGCGGGTACTGTCCTTACAGTACCACACACTCCCTCCTGTCGTGGGTCAGACAGAGCAGAGAGCATGACAGAGCTGTCCCTGCAGCTGTATTGGGAAAGAAGGGAGACCATGTGGATTCATGATGGGGAAGGGAGGGAGAGACAGGAAGGCTGTCTCTGTGTGGTCCACCAAGGCATAGACGGAGGGCATCTGATTGCAGCCGAGGACACTGCCTCTGGCTTCATAGGTCTTCAATGGGCCCCATCCAGTCCCCAGGTGCCTTCAGTAAACCCAGACGCTCTGAGTTGATTTGTGGGCGGGGACTGCAGCCTCTTTAGGGAGACACATTCCAACCCCCACTGTGGAGATTCATTGGAAGAGCTGATGGCTGCCCTGGCGGTGGCAAACGCAATGGCTGGCCTCCTCATTTATCCCATGGGGCTGAGTCCTCCTCTCCCTTGAAGCCCCATGTGTTTGTGGATGAGGCCTGCTTCCCTCTTCCTTTTGCTCAGTCATTCCCTGACACTTGGGGCAGAGGTAGAGATGCAGACCCACAGCGGAATGCCAGGACCTGCGGTCATGTCCCCTGTCCACCCTTAGCCTGCTAGCTGCTTCACTGCAGCCCCAGGAAGGAAGGTTGCCAGAGAGGCCGAGCCCCACTGACGGGACTTAGTACCCTACGGTGGGGTCAGCACCCCACCGAGGTGTCCAGCACCCCACTGAGGGACCCAGCTCCCCACTGAGGGGGACCAGCATCCCACTGACAGTCTGGCACCCCACTGAGGGGGCTCAGCATTCCACAGAGGCTCCAACATCCCACTGAGGACCCAGCAACCCACTGAGGGGGCCCACTACCTGTGGGGAGGAGCCAGCACCCCACTAAGGGGTCTAACACTCCACAGAGGGTACCTGCCCCCCCACTGAGGGACCCAGCTCCCCAGTGAGGGGGCCCAGCATTCCACAGAGGCCCCAGCATCTCACCGAGGGGGCTTGCAGGCAGCTTTGTGTATATTCTCCCCTCCCCTGTGTCTGGGGTATGCATTTACGAACAGAAAAGACAGAAACCCTCGAAGATCAGCAGCCCCATCCTCCTCAGTTGCCGGGTGGGACTGTGGAGGACTCTGAGTGAAATGCATCCAGAGTCCCTTCCCAAAGACCTTCTGGGGACAATAACCTTACTGTCTTACTGTGGGCTCACCTTGGCAGGGAACTGGCACGGCTGTCCAGTCCCAGAGTACAGTGGGGCCCCACGGACAGCCTCTGACAGACCTGAGGGAAGGTGAGAGAGGCAAACTGCGATGAAGAGCTCCCTCCGACAGGCGCAGGGATGCGGGCTGACTGAGAAGAGAAAGGGGAGAGGAATTGGAGAGATGTCCTTACAGATGCAAAGATGTCCTCACAGACATCCTTACAGGTACAAAGGAGCAGCTGAGGCAGGTGACCCATGGGTTCCGCCCTCCCCGGATTGGGAAGTGGGTTTTTCTTAGCGATTTTCTGGGGGCAGTTTGCAGCAGTTCGGGGGGAAAGTGGCAGGTCTTCCCAAGGGTGTTCACAGGCCTGGCCCAATAGAAGACTGTGGGTGGCTGGCACAGGGTGATGGGTGGAGAAGCCCGACCCTGGGGACAAGCGGATGGCAGGTGAGCATATGGAGAGGTGCTCTGGAGAAATGTGGCCGAAGGGGAAGGTGGGCGGGGGGACTGGCCAGCAACAACGGGCCTCAGTGTCAGGGGAGGCTGTGTTGTGAGGACAAGCTCGGAGGCCGCCTAGACCTCGTATGATGCCAGCTCTGTGTTGATCGGCTGTGCGATCTGAGCGCGGGTCTTTGCTTTTGTTGCTTTTTGCAATTTGAGGTGAAATGCACACCTCAAAGTTAACCATTTTAAAGTGTCAAATTCAGTGGCATTTAGAACATTTATAGTGTTGTACAACCACCACTTCTATCTAGTTCCAAATCATTTTTGTCATCCCAAAAGGAGACCCCAAACCCATAAGCAGCCACTCCCCATCCCTCCTACCCCCAGCCCCTGGCGACCACCAATCTGTGTTCTGTCTCTTCCATATGTTACCTCCCTGGATGGTTCATGAAAGCGTATTATATTAAATTGAACTTTTGTGTGTGGCTTCTCTCACTCAGCATGATGTCTTCAAGGTCTATCCATGCTGGAGCATGTGTCAGAAACTTCATTCCTTTTCAGGTTGAGTAATATGTTAGTGTATGAATGGACCATTATTTGTTTCTCTGGTAATTGTTTGATAGACACGGGTTTCTTCCACGTTTTGGCTGTTGTCAATAAGCTACTATGAACACGTGTGCACGTCTCTGAGTGTTGTTTCGATTCATTTGGGTACATTCCTAGAAGTGGAATTCTAGGTTACACAGTAATTTTATGATTAGCTTTTTGAGGACTCACTGAACTGTTTTCCACAGCAGCTAAAACATCTTACCTTTCTACCGGCAATGTGCAAGTGTTCTGATTTCTCTACATCCTCACCAACACTTATTTTCAGTTAAAAAAAGAAATTATAGCCAGGTGTGGTGGTTCCTACCTGTAATACCAGCACTTTGGGAGATGGAGGTAAGAGGACTGCCTGAGTCCGGGGGTTTGAGACCAGTTTGGGCAACTTGGCGAGACCTCATCTCTACAATAAATTAAAAAAATTAGCCGAGTGTGGTTGCGTGCCTATAGTACCAGCTACTTAGAAGGCTAAAGTAGGAGGACTGCCTGAGCCTAGCAGGTCGAGGCTGCAGTGGCTGTGAGTGTGCCACTGCACTCCAGTCTGCACACAGAGTGAGACTATGACTCAAAACAAAACCAAACAAAATTATAGCTATTCTAGAGTATGTGAAGTAGTACCTTGTGTTTCGATTTCTATTTCCCTGATGACTAATGACATTGAGCATCTTTCCATGTGCTTGTTGGTCATTTGTATGTTTTTTCTAGAGAAACGTCCTTTGCCCATTTTAAAACCAGATTCTGAGGCAAAGTTTTAAGCTTCTTGAAGCCTCAGTTTTCTCATCTGTAACATGGGAACTTAACAGTGCTTCCCTGATGGAAGAGTGACCAAACTTCCTGGCTTGCTCGAGATTATCCTGGTTTTTGCAGCAAAAGTCTTGTGTCCCAGGTAACCCCTCAGTCCTGGGCAGTCTGGGATGGCTGGTGACCTACATGGGGTTGTTGAGAGAATAAACTGAGATGGTGAATAGGAAGCTTCTAGCACAAGGCTCGGCCCAGAGTCCCGGTCTGGGAAATGCCAGCTTTTATTCATTGTAGTCCTTATAAAGACATGGTCATGGCAGAGAAGTCTGCAAAGTAAAAATCCAAAGGCAGAAATAAAAATCACCTATAGCTGACCGTGTGGCATTTTTTTGAAAGTTTTATCTTTTTTTCCCCAGTTGATAGAATCCCAAGTATGTTCATATGTAGAGGGGAAGGAGGAGGAATACAGTAATTATTTAATTCATGATATGTATTGAGTGCTTATTACATAGTAGCTGCAGAAGGCGGAAGCTGAAGGCACAGGAAAAGCTGATGGCCGGAGGGTCCCGTAGAGGCAAGGTGGTAGAATGGAAGGTGTCAGGGACGACGGGTTGACACAGACATTTCCAAGAAGCGAAACTAGCTTGCGGGTCCTGCTTCTCCTCATGACCTCTCCGTTTCCAGAGAACTTTAAGCACAGCCTCAGCTCCCGGCTGGGAGGCAGGTCTGCACCGGGGTCTCCTGGAATACCGCAGACTTTCCGCCTCTTCTCTCACTGGGTTCTGGCAGGCTGTGTCTTGCATCCACGACTCCCATAAAGCTCTTGAGGGCTGTCTGTTCGATCATCCACTCCACACTTCCTGGGTGACCCAAGGATCGGGGCCAGGTGCAGAGATGAAGGGCCAGCACCCCCTCCCGGGCCCCCTTGAAAACCTCCAGAGCAAGTGGACGTGACTGTCAGGAGCCTGGGAGCCTGGAGGCCGAGCTGGGCTGGGCTCCCAGGGCTGGGGAGGCCTCTGAAGCCCAGGGAGGCACCCTGGGTGTGGTCATTCCTGGAGGGAGAAGTGTGCAGGAACCCTAAGTCAAAGCAAGCCATGACAGCCCGCGGAGTCCTGCTGCTCCCGTCTCTGACTTTGAGGATACCACATCTGCTTTGCCTGCCCAGGGATCAGGGCAGCTCACAGGAAGGGGAGAAATAGCCTTGAGCTGCAGACTCCCAGGATGCAGGGCCCAGGCCTGTCTGGTGTCCTTGTCTCACATTCAGTCACACACACAGATAATGAGGCAGAGAGGTACCCAGAGTCAGAGGCCTGGTTCCTGATGTGCCATCTGCCAGCTGTGTGACCTTGAGCAAAGCGTGAGGTTTTTTTTTTTTAGCAACAGAGTTGGCCTAGAGCCTCTTAAATGGCCAAGGTCCTGAGGGTCCTCAGGAAGGCTGTGAAGGTCTGTCCCCCAGGACACTTGGGCGAGTAAGTTAATGCAAAGCCACCGCTGCATTCGACACCAGCCAGTGAGCTGCTGAGACAGCCTCCCTGCCCACTCTGTTCTCTCTAGCCTCTCAGTACACAGTTGCTGGATACCTTTGATGTGCCTGGAACCTTTTAGCACATGTAGTATTTGAGGATACTGCAAAGCCTGGCCCTCCTGGAGTCCGACTTCTGGCAGATTAGACTCTGTGTTGCTTCAGACTGCAGGGCTTGGACCACTAAGTAAAAGTCCTAGGGAGATGAGCTTGAGCTGGATGCTAGGAAGAACTTCCTAACCATTCAAGTGACATAGGCATGGAATGGGCTGCCTTGTGAGGCACTAGTCAGCTTGTTTCTGAAGATGCCCAGGAAGAGATGGAAGACCTAGTGGATTGTGGTGCACAGAGTCTAAAAGGGCCCCATGTTCCTGCG
This sequence comes from Cephalopachus bancanus, assembly GCA_027257055.1. NCBI lineage: Eukaryota > Metazoa > Chordata > Mammalia > Primates > Tarsiidae > Cephalopachus > Cephalopachus bancanus. The sequence continues at coordinate 1,232,402 of JAPVLO010000064.1, read as the reverse complement.
GCTGATGTTCACTGCCTTGTGCATGCCCCTCCCCTTAAGTGTGGGCGGCGCCTGTGTCTTGCTTCTTACCAATAGAATAAGCAAAGTGATGAATGCCACTTCCATCATCACGTAAGATTTTAGCATCTGTTTTGCTCAGAGGCTCATAATGCAACATCTGCTTTACTCAGAGAATCTCTCTTGCTGGCTTTCTTCTCTTTTTTTTTTTTTTTTGAGACATGGTCTCTGTCCCTCAGGCTAGAGTACAGTGGTGCAACCATCATTCCCTGCATCCTCAAACTCTTGTGCTCAAGTGATCTTCCCACCTCAGCCTCCCGAGAAGCTGGGACTACACAGGTGTGTGCCACCACATCCAGCTAATTTTTAAGATATTTTTGTAGAGACAGGATTTCACTTTGTCACCTATGGTGGATGCAACCATAACTCGCTGCAGCCTCAAATTCCTGGCTTCAAGTGATCCTCCTGCCTTGGCCTCCCGGAGTTCTGGGATTAGAGGTGCAAGTCACCACACCTGGCCTCTCTTGTTGGCTTTGATGGAGCAAGTGGCCATACTGGGGGTGTCCAAAAAGCAAGGAGCTGACAGCAGTTTCTGACCAACAACCAGCAGGGATGTGAAGGTGACCTCCAGCCAACAGCCAGCAAGAAACCAATGTTATTGAGCAAAAGACTCTAGTTTCCCAATGCATTAGAAGTCAATACTATGACATCAGGTTTTGAGTAAAGAAAAACTTTATATTGCAAGTCGACTCATAAAGAGACAGGAGTGTCAGGCTCAAATCTGCCTCACTGTGCTGTCTCTAAAGCAGTGGTTTTATTAGAAAAGGTTTAGGGGTGGATACTGGGATTAGCAGGTGATTGGTGGAAGGAAGCAGGAGCTCTCAAAAGTCCTTAAGCATGTGGAGCTTCTTTTCCTGCCTTCTCACGGATCCCACATGCAAATTTGGAGGGAGTTAGTACGAAACATGCAGTGGAAATCAGACTGTGATGTCAGCAAACTCTTGTTGACCCCATTGATTCCAACTGATTGATTTCTGCTAGTTCTTTGATCTCATACACAGAAGGATTTTCAGTGTTTCAGAAAGTTGTTTCTTTTTTTAATCTGTCATTCTGTAAACTCAAGAATTTCTGTTAGTTATTGGTTTCTCTAACTCTTTGGGGCATGGTTTCACTGAGACCCTCAGTTCAACAGGCCACCAGCAGTAGAATGCTGCCAGCAACCATGTGAACTTGGAAGCAGATCCTTCCCCACTCGAGCCTCAGATGAGCCTGCAGCCCTGACCTTGACTGTGGCTTCCAGATGAGATCCTGAGACAGAGGACCCAGCAAAGCCAAACCCAGACTCCTGACCCACAGAAACTGTGAGATAACAGATGTGTGCTGTTTTAAGTTGCTTAGTTTGTGGTGTTATTATTATGCAGCAATAGATAACCAATACAAGATGTTGTCAAAGAGAGTTATGCATTGGCCAGAAGGTCAGACCAGCTCTCCTACAGGGTCTCTTTCCAGCTGGATCTTAGTCATTTTTATCTCCTGCAAGTGTGCTTAGTTCATTCTCTTGCATAAAGCAGGAACTCCATGAATATCTGCTAAATGACATATTGCCTTAGCACTAGTTTATGCATCAAAGAAACAGGAGGGTCAGCCTATAAGGAGGACATGTCCAAGCAGCTCTGTGGTGGACCCTGGAAACCTGGGTCTTGGGTTCGCTCCAGCTACTCCCACCAGGTGTGACCTTGGGCAAGGTCATCTGGGCTTTGTACACCTCCTGGACAAAATATCAAACCTACCCGCTCACAGGTATTTGCAGGTCACATGAGCCAGTGTGACGGCTTATTAGGAAGCCCATGGAAGTAGGGAGTTATTATTATTTGTTATGAAATGTCACAAGCATTCCTGCTGGTTGACTCATGAGACTCAGAGACTTGGAGAGTTTCTTTTCCAAATAAGGCTCAGACGGCGTTTTTTGTTTGAGTCTGAAGTCTCCGGGAGCTGGTCTAAAGGTTGGCTACCCATACCTGTTCTTCCTGCTCTCTCATTAAAGAAACCCACGCCGAAGAGATATGATTTCAGAACCCGAGTCTTTGTTGAAGCCAGTGACTGGCCTCCTCCCTGATGGGTAATGTGTGGCTTGCCCTTGGCACTGGGTAGTAAAGGACACTATAGCCTGCCTTCATGGATATAGGTGGCAACTATGAGCTCATTTCTGGGTCGAAATATAAGGGAAGGTGAAAGAAGAGGACGGTAGCCAGAGGACACAAGCGCATCTTCTCACCCGGACTTCAGAGGCCAATGCCTTCTTGACATTTATTTACCGCCTTGTGTCGCAAATCATCATTAATATCAAAACTGAAACTTGACCAGTCACAGTGGCTCATGTCTGTAATCCCAGGACTTTGGGTGACTGAGGCTGGAGGATTACATGAGGCCAGGAGTTTGAGACTAGTTTGGGAAACACAGTGAGACCTCATCTCCACAAAAATAAAAATTAAAACAAAAATTAGCAAGGTGTGGTGGCACACACCTGTAGTCCCAGCTACTTGGGAGGCTGATATGGAAGGGTCGCTTGAGCCCAGGAGCTCAAGTCTGCAGTGAGTTATGATTGCACCACTGTATTCAGCCAGGGTGATAGAGTGAAACCCCATGTCGTTAAAACAATCAAAAAACAAAGAAACAACTTGAATTTTTACTTTCAGAGGCAAGTTTGCTTTCATAGCTGCCAGGGCTCTTTTCTGTACCCGAGTTGAAGTCCTCGTGTCTTTTCAGGGGCTCCAGGCAGAGTCAGAAGACCCCAGTGAGCAATCAGATACTTGCCTACGTAATCTGGGGGTGAGGGTGGAGGCTGCTCTATTGGCTGTTTTTGGACAAATGGGAGAGAGAGGCATCGAGTACCTGTGTGACCCATTGGCCATGGCAGCCTCGAGGGCCAGCTGGAGATTCCAGGCAGGGTGCAGGCTCTAGAGGGGAGGACACGCTTATGGAGTGGGGTGGCCATGTGGTGCGGTGTGGGGAAAGGATGTAGGGTGCTGTGTGTGCAGACCTGCATCCATCCCACCCTCTCATTTTACAGTGAAGGGGTTAGGACGCAGGCTCTGAAGCCTGTCTGGTTCTGCCACTCCCAGTCCTGTGACCTTGAGCAAGTTACCCCACCTCTCATGGCTTCATGTCATCATTGGCTTGGCTTGATGTGTGTTATCTATGATGCTCTGTTGCTTTCACTAAATTTTTATTTATTTTTAGTACACTACCAGGCACTCTCTCAGGATTGGGGGATAGAGCAAAATAGACAGTCTTAGAACTTGTGGGGCCAACATTTCAGTGGAGGAAGCAGGAGACAAAGAGGTGGCTGTGAGTGCTACCAAGAACAATAAACTGTGAGAGAGATGAGGGAATGGTGAGTTTTTCTTTTAGATCAGTTGTTGGCTGACAATGGCCTGTGGGTCAAATCTGGCCCCCTGTAGACTGTATTTATAAATAAAGTTTTATTCAAGCACAGCCCTGCTCCTCCATATATGTGGGGGTCTATGACTGCATTTTGTGTGTGTGTGTGTGTGTGTGTGTGTGTGAGAGAGAGAGAGAGAGAGAGAGAGAGAGGTTTTGAATTCTCGGGCTCAAGCAATTCAAGCAGTCCTCCCACCTCAGCCTCCCAAGTAGCTGGGACTACAGGTATGTGTAACTATGCCCGGCTTATGCCTGCTTGTGAGTTGAAGAATCACCACAGAAACAGTCTGGCTTGAAATATTTGCTATCCGGCCCTTGACAGAAAAAGTGTGGCAACCCCTCTTTAGATGGTGTGGACAAGGAAGACCTTCCAGGGAAGGTGAGAAAATGAGCTGAGCAGGCGTTTGGGGGAACCGAGAAGGGTTCAAGGCACAGGAAACTGCAGGTTTCGTGGCTCTGACGGGAAATGTGCCAGGCGTGGTTGAGAAAAGCACAGAGGCCGGTGGGAGTGAGCAGAGGGGGCTATAAGGACTGACCTCTTCCTCTGACAGAGCTGGGGGCCACTGGGATTTTCTGAGCTGAGGAGGCTGCTGTGTTGACACTGGATGCGGGAAGATGCTGCTGGAGGTGGGAGGCAGGGGAAGCATGGGGAGGCCACTGCAGTAATCATACAATGATAGGCTGGGGAAGATAAGAAGTGGCCGGTTCTGGACAAATTCAGAAGGCAGGCTTTGCTGATGAGATGAGGATACAGGTATCTCTGTTTTGAGTGCTTTAGAGAGTTTGTTGAATGAATGGACGAATGGGGTGAGTTTCCAGAGATCATGGAGCCTGTCTAGCCAGCCTCCTGGCTTCCATGACTCTCCCCACTCCACTGCTCTCTTTCTAGGGTTCTTCCTGGAGCTAGTTGGGTGCTGACCTGTGGACACTGGGAGTCACGGTCCCCAGACTTCCCAGTGGCCATCACACATGGGTCCGAATCTCTTGCCTCCGATAGTCCAAGCCACGACTGCATGGAGTCCTTAGGTCAGCGGGCAGACAGCATGAGCTGCTTTTCCTACCCACTCCAAGTCACCAGATTCTCACCCCATCATGCCCCTCGGCCATGGGACCAGACTTGCAGGGAGAAGAGGTGGAGCCCAGTCCCAGAGGAGCTCAAGGGGAGGCTTTCATCACCTTTAATGATCTAATAACAACAACAGCCTCCTAATAGGTAATCCCCACATTGCTGTATTTACACTAATTAGTTAATCTCCATACAGTGCTTTGAAGGTGCCAAGCTGAAGAGTTGTGCTCAGGAGAGCGATTCATAATGAGAGGAGAGAAGCCCCAAGTCTCGCCATCACCCCCCCCACTGTTTAGTGGGGGCTGCAGGCTCCAACAGGCAGCTGGTGGGCGAGATTCCTCCTGACTTGCCTCAGTCACCTGCTGCCGGCAGCCTGCCGCAGGGAGCCCCGGAGTGTTCTGTGTTCAGGCCGAGTCTGTGGAGTCCTCCGGAGGCTACAGGAGAGAGAGAGAATGAGAGAGTCTGGTTCTCATCACCCCACTCTCCTCTCTCACACCCAGGCCTGGGGTCAGGCTCTGCGGGGGTCCCCACCAGGCTGTGAACTGCCTGAGGTTAGTGCTGAGGCCCACCCAGGTGATGTCAGGGTGCAGGTAACCTTGTGGAGACTTGCCCTGCATTGCTTTCCCTTGTACTTCCCATAGTAGACTTCCAGAAATGGCAACCACCTGGGTTAGGTCTCCTTGGGGATGTTTGAAGGGCATCTGGCACCTTGCAGGGGCCGAGGCTCTTATAGATGCTACAGTCCTGTCGAATCCACTTGCCCAAGCTGGGTCCAAGCCATCACCCCCGTCTGTGGCCTGGTCTGCCCATTTGAGGGTAGGGGAAGCTGGGGCGATCACTTTCTGATTATTAAGAAATAAGGGAGAAAGTTAAATTGTGCCCCCCCCAGAGGAATAAGATGTCATTTTTAGGTAAAGGCTGTGAAATCCTTCAATCATTTTCTAAGAGACAGTTTTATTGAGATATAATTCGTATGCCGTATGTTATGGGCTGAATCACGTCCTTCCAATATTCATATTGATGCCCTAACCCTCAGAACCTCAGAATGGGACTTTATTTGGAGACAGGACCTTTAAAGAAGTGATAAAGTTAAAATGAGGCTGCTAGAATGGGCCCTAATCTGACGAGTGTCCTAAGAGGAGGAAATTTGGGCATGCAGAGAGACACCCAGGACCCCCATGCATGGAGGAAAGACCATGTGAAGGTATAAGGAGAAGGCGGCTGTCTTCAAGTCCAGGGGAGGCCTCAAATCTGCCGACATCTTGATCTCAGACTGTGAGAAAATCAGTTTCTGCTGTTTAAGCTATCTAGTTTGTGGTATTTTGTTACAGCAGCCCTGGCAAATGAATACCCTGTACAAGTCACCCATTGAAAGTATGGTTCAATCCCAGCACTTTGGGAGGTGGAAGCGAGAGGATTGCCTGTGGTAAGGGGTTCAAGACCAGTCTGGGCAACTTGGAGAGAACTAGTTTCTACAACTATCAAAAAAATTACCTGAGCATGGTGAAACATGCCTGTGGTTCCAGTTACTTGGAGGGTTAAGGTGAAAGGACAGCCTGAGCCCAGCAGGTCAAGGCTGCGGTGGCTGTGAACATGCCACTGCCCTCCAGCCTGGGCGACAGTGAGACCCTGACTCAAAAAAACCAAAACCAAAACCAAACAAAACAAAATAAAGCAAAACAAAACAAAACAACCACCTTTTGGCTATTGTGAATATCTCTGCCATGAGTATTTGTGAACAAGTTTTTGTTTGGGCATGATATTTTCATTTCTCTTGGGTATAGGCCTAGGAGTGGAATTGTTGGGTCAAATTTAAGTTTGTGTTTAATTGTTTTTTTTTTTTTTTTGAGTTGGCGTCTCACTCTTCCAAGTAGCTGGAATTACAGGCGTGCACTACCAGGCCCGGCTAATTTTTTGATTTATTGTAGAGATGAGGTCTCGCCAAGTTGCCCAGGCGAGTCTCGAACCCGTGGGCGCAGGCAATCCACTCACCTCAGCCTCTCAAGGTGCGAGATTACAGGCTGAGCCACCGAGCTGGCTTTGGAGCAGTTCTTAAGGGCAGAACCCCGGGTACTTTTGAGTCAGCCACAAAGCAAAATGAGCAAGACCAGTCAGGTTTTGGGGAGAGCGTGAGGTTAGGGGAAAGCGGGTCAGATGGTTCTTCTCCCTCCCTTCTTCCCCCCTTAGACATTCCAAATACAGAAACCCTTACATTCTCCCACCTCCAAATCAGAGCTTGAAAGCCCACCAGTTAGTGACCCATCTCTTGCTAAAGGGTACTTTTGATAAAAGGTAGGATCATGACTCTCACACAGATACAAAACAAATATGTGCCAATGATTTCATTTAACTTGTTAATTAGTAAAGACACCAGGATGATGTTATAAGGGTTGCAAAGAACCTCACAAACACAGGCAGTAAGGAACACTGAAGGCAATTTGCAAATATGCAAAACTGTGGACATCCACCGGATGATGAACAATTGCATTCCGCAGGGTACCCTGTTGTATTCCATCGGATTCGATTGCTCTCCCTGGACACCATTTATTTGTGTTTCTATGGATGAGGATCATTTGCATGATTATGAGTTTTCGACAACTTGCAGAGTGGCAAAATAGCTCGAAGACAATGAAAAATGAAGATAACCCCCAAAAGGTGTGCGAGATAGATACCCATTAATCTTTTTTGGCCCATTTCAAAGTCCTTCACGATTTTCCCTGACATACTCCTGGGACAGTAAAAGGAGACGGGGGTGGGGGGGTGGGGGGGTGTCAGTTTAATCCGCTTGCTTTCTCGCAGTCATCCAGCTGAGATGATATGGGGCTGGGGGAGGCAGGGACAGAGGGCCGGTCCCAGAGGAGGAAGAACCGAAAGTGAGCTGAGCTGAGCATCAGGGAATGGGGTTGCTTTGGACGGCAAAGGGGTTAGAGGGGCTGGCAGAAGAGAAGGGTCCAGGACCACCTTTCTCCTACTCCATGGTTTTGCCCCTGGTCAGCCTGGTCTCCACCTCTCTCCCCTTAGAGAGGCTGAGAGCAACTGCTGCTTACTTCCCCTGCTCCTGGAAGCCTCCTCCTGGCCTTCTCCCTGTAGGGTGGTCAGGACAGCTGTGGGAGGAGCTAAGCCAGCCACTCTGGGCTCTGGTGACCTGGAGCAGCCAGGAGGATCCAGGGCAGCTTCCATTCTACCTGGGGCAGGGCGGTGAGGTGTGTGGGAAGCCCTGAGCATCGGGGCTTTCCTGTCCCGAAGTCCCAGAGGCCTGAGCAGGAAAGCCTTGTGGGGTCTGAGGGCTGGGAGGGGCCGCAGGATTATCTCTGAAGTGTGACCATCCTGGCGCATCCTCCAAATGAACCTCAGGGGTGTGCTTGGAGAGTCCAGCTGGAAAAGGCATCTCCTGAGAATAGGGGTGTAGCTTTGGAGGTCACCCAGCGGGAGAAGTCAGGGCACTGCCCAGCCAGTTCAGCCTAGTCAGCCTCGGTCATAGATGAGAGATGGGTGGCCAAGAGTCCCGATCTCAGGGTGCTACAGCATCCCTGGGACATTAGACCGGACTCCAAAGTCCAACAAGAAGCAGAAAAGGCTGTTTCCCAGCCTCTCTTGGGGGCAGCATTGTTTGTAAGGGGAAGATGTTTTCCAATCAGCTGCTCAGGGTGGTGGGATGGGGCCAGTGGGGCTGAGATTCCCCAGAGGAGCAACCTTGTGGGGGAGCTGCCACCTGTCGGGGAGAGTCCAGATACCTGTGGATCACAGAGAGGCTGAGGCCGCTTCCCCTGCACCGCTTCCTGCGTCCCATCTGAATTCATGTCCAATGAATATTATCAAACACAGGATCAAAGGGACAGTAAGCTGTTAGCTTATCCATGGTGCCAAATTAAAACTCGGGAGGGACACCTTCAAAGTCTTGAATTGTACTTGAGCCCTCTCTCTAACACTCTCCACAGTTGGTTTTCCAGTGTTTGAATTCCTCTGGTGATGGGGACCTCAGTACCTTTCAACAGCAGCCGATGCCATCTTGAGGCAGTTAGGACTGCTACCGGTACTTTCTCACATACGAGACTGGATGTCTATATATCTGGAGCTTGTAATTCTTTGTCTTAATTTTACCCCTCAGCTTCTGCTATGGTTTGAAAGGTGGTTCCCATACAAAATTCTGTTGAAACATAACCCGCGATTCAATTGATTAAGAGTTGTGGCCTAGCCGGGCTCAGTGGCTCAGCCTGTAATCCCGCGCCTTTGGGAGGCTGAGGTGAGTGGATTGCCTGAGCCCGCGGGTTCGAGACCCGCCTGGGCAGACGAGACCTCATCTCTACAATAAATCAAAAAATCAGCCGGGCGTGGTAGTGCACGCCTGTAGTTCCAGCTACTTGGAAGGCTGAGGGGGAAGGATCGCTGGAGCCCAGCAGGTCGAGGCTGCGGTGGCCGGGAGCGGCCACTGCACTCCAGTCTGGATGACAGAGTGAGACTCCAACTCAAAAAAACAAAACAAAACAAACAAACAACAACAACAACAGCAAAAGAAAACAAATATCAGGATCCTAATGTGTGTGTCTGAGGGATCTGGAGGGCTCGGGGGCTCTGCATTCTGGGGCTTTCTCTCTCCTCCCCTCCCACTCAGGACCATCCCAACTGCCCCACCTCTTTTCTTGCTTCTATCCAAACACCAAGGTGGCCTGGGCCTTCTGAGCAGAGAGGGGAAGTCCTTCCTCAGCCAAGAAGGAGAAAGAACTTGCCGGCCGCAGTATCAGTGGCCCGCAAGGCCTGGCCAGAAGGCTTTGATGAAGAGAATAACAATTCCCCAGGGGTGGGAAGGCTGTTCCCAATTTAATTTTTTCCTTTTTGGCAGAAACTAACTTTTCTGTAAAAACAATGAAAAATCAGGGTGGGGTTTCCTCTGCCCCACCCCCCAGCCGTTCAGTACCCCTGGGAGGAAAGATTTGTGGCAGGGGTTGGGGGGGAAGGGGGAGGGGCCTGCTCTGAGAGCGGTGCCCTGCTGTGCTGGACCCAGTGGGTGGGTAGAGAGACCTTCCTGGCCAGCACTTCCAGGGACCCGGTCTGCCAGGCTCCACTGCCTGTCCCCAGCCCCAGCTGTGCTGAGTCCCTGCTGGCCTCACAGAGGGGTACATTGTGGCCTGGACCATGGCTTTAATTCTCTGAAGGTTGCTCCTTCTCCCAGGGACTGGCCTTTCTGAGTCATGGTCCTGATGACCGCGGGGTGAGGAAGGCTGGGCACCGGCTGGCAAGGCAGGGACTGGAGAAACGGGGACAGCTCCCTTAAGCTGGGAAAGAGCGCTTCTCTGAGTAGGCACACTTCCTGTTCTCCCTGTGTTGGGCACATCTGGCACCCCAAATCCGAGGGTGACAGACACACAATGTATATCCTGAAGCTCACTCCCTGTGGACTTCCTCCCTGGGAGCCGGCTTTGAGCTGCCTTTCCCGTGGACCACTGATCTCGCTGAGCTTCCTGCACATTTGCTTCATGCCTTTGCATAGCAAACTCAACTCACTCCCAAAGAACATTTAAATATCTAGGCAGGACCAACTGTGGTGATGTGCACCTGTAATCCTAGCACTATGGGAGACCAAGGTGGAGGATTGCAGCCAGGAGTTTGAGGTCAGTCTGGGCAACACAAGACCCCATCTCTACAAATATTTTTTTAAAAAGTTGCCGGTGTGGTGGCACGCACCTATAATCCCAGCTACTAGGGAGATTGAGGCTGGAGGATCACTTAAGCCTAGGATTTTGAGGCTGTAGTGAGCTACGTTCACATCACTGCACTCCAGCCTGGGTGAAAGAGCAAGACTGAATCTCTGAAAAGGAAAACGTCTAGACCAACCTCGCTGCCCGGGTTCAGGAGGCAGCCAGACATGTTTGAATGGACACCCATACGCTGACCTGCATTTCAGTGTCTGCCAGAGAAAAAGATCTGAGCAGGCCAGTTGCCATCAGGGAAAGCTAAGAGTCAATCTGTGTAATGACAATGCCTCCAAGACCTGGGGTCCCATGAGCAAGCCAGAGCCCCAGCACCATGGAAACCGTGGTTAGGGATGTGGGAGAAGGGAACTGGGCCACTGCCAAGTCGGAATTCAGTGGCCAAAGGGCCTGGAGCTCCTGGTAGGACCGTGTGCACCAGAGGACAGGCTCCCGCCCCAGAGTAAGATGTTACGCCGGTTGGGGTGGGGGGTTCACCCTCTGTCTGACCCCCGCTAGCCTGTGTCCTCTGCTGTTCCTTAGGGTCCTGATGTAAAGAGCCCAGAAGCAGGGACTGTCAGCCTCCTCCTCTTTGTGTAATTGTTGTTTTTTTGCGTCTGAGTTTCGCTCTGTCGCCCAGGTTGGAGTGCAGTGGCACGCTCACGGCCACTCCAGTGTTGACCTGCTGGGCTCCAGTGATCCTTCCGCCTCAGCCATCCAAGTAGCCAGAACTACAGGCACGCACTACCACACCCGGCTTATTTTTTAACTTATTGTAGAGACTAGGTCTTGCCAAGTTGCCCGGGCTGGTCTTGAACCCGCGGACTCAGGCAATCCACCTGCCTCGGCCTCCTAGAGTGCTGGGATTACAGGCTGAGCCACTGAGCCCAGCCCTTGTGATTGTTAATATGCTGTCACGTGCCGTGGAAGCTTCCAGAAAGAGGCTCTTGGAGGATGGGGTCATAGGACATGCTCCTCCAGGTGACACATCAAACACACTCACCCACCACAGTGATGGAGTTGCTGAGAAAAGGTCGGGGATTCATGGCCTGATGGAGAGGCCAAGAGCAACCTCCCATCTTACAACCAAGGAAACTGAGGCACAGAGAAGGAAACTTGTCCAAAGTCAAGTGCCCTGGTTAATGGTAGAGCACTGGAAGAGAAATCGAGAGCTCTTGGCAGACAGATCCATCCCGTCCACATACACCATTGTGTCCTGGAACAGGTGGGGGTCAATGAAGGAAGACAAACACACAAAGTCCCCTGCCCAGTCAGCAGGCAGAGAAGGCAGAAGCCCCCAGAGACTGAGGGTCCCGCAGGACCCAGAAGCTGACTTGGGAAGGACTCACAGCACCGCCCCGCGCCCCCCCAGCTGCCTCCCACAGACATTGTTCTTTGTTTTCATTAGGGGAAGATCTCAATTAAAATAATTACAGTGACAACAACAAAAAAGAAATCACGGAAGAGAAAGAGAAAAGAGGAGTTCCGTTAAATGCAAATATATTCAGAATGAACTCAGCTCACCCCCTCTAAAATTACCCATTAACCGTTACACGCTAATTATCCACCTTTTCATTGTTTTGGAAAGGAAGAGATTCTTTCTCCTTCACACTGAATAGATATCCAGAAAATGGTGCCTGGCCCTTCAGGGTGGACCAAATGCCACCCACCTTTTGGATTAAATCATGTAGAACTGAGAGGTTTGCCTTAAAAAATAATCAGCTGGGAGCGGTGGCTCATGCCTGTAATCCTAGCATTTTGGGAGGTCAAGATGGGAGGATTGTTTGAGGCCAGGAGTTCAAGTCTGGGAAACGTAGTGAAACCTCGTCTCTAAAAAAAAAATGAAAATAATTATCTGGGTGTGGTGGTGCTCACTGTTAGTCCCAGCTACTTGGGTAGCTGAGGTCAGAGGATCGCTTGAGCCCAGGAGCTTGAGGCTGCAGTGAGTTATGACTATGGCACTGCACTCCAGCCTGGGCGACAGAGCAGGATCCTTTCTCAAAAAAAAAAAAAAAAAAAAAAATCATAGTCCAGGCACGGTGGCACAGCCTGTAATCCCAGCACTTTGGGAGGCAGAGGCGAGAGGATTGCTTGAGCCCAGGGATCCAAGACCAGCCTGGGCAACTTGGTGAGACCTCATTTCTACAATAAATCACAAAAATACAAAAATTAGCTAGGCGTGGTGGCATGCGCCTGTGGTTCCAGCTACTTGGAAGGCTGAGGTAGAAGGATTGCCTAAGCCCAGCAGTTCAAGGCTGCGGTGGCCGTGTGCGTGCCACTGCACTCCAGCCTGGGCGACAGAGTGAGACTCCAGCTCAAAAAAAAATTTTTTTGAGTTGGAGTCTCACTCTGTCGCCCAGGCTGGAGTGCAGTGGCCGCTCCCGGCCACCGCAGCCTCGACCTGCTGGGCTCCGGCGATCCTTCCGCCTCAGCCTTCCCAGTAGCCGGAATTATAGGCGCGCACTACCACGCCCGGCTAAGTTTTCGATTTTATTGTAGAGATGAGGTTTCGCCTGCCCAGGCGGGTCTCGAACCCGTGGGCTCAGGCAATCCACTCACCTCAGCCTCCCAAAGGCGCGGTATTACAGGCTGAGCCACCGAGCCCGGCTAAAAAATTATAATTTCAAAGGGCCTTTCCTTCTTCCTGGGTCGGGAGGATTCTTGCTTAGTCTCTGACTTGACAGCATTGTCGGTCCCATGTACACCAAGAACAGCTAGGACAGAGCAGACAACAGGGGGGGACAGTGTGGGTACATTTTGTCCTAAGTGTGGGTGGTGAGAGGGTTTCCTTCCTGTGAGCCAAGATCTCTGGATTTTTATTCCGGTTCTCTATGTCCAAGTGCTCGCCGATTCCTAAAGGGAAAACCAGTTGTGTAAGACAACAAGCCCTTCCCACCCCCAGGGAAGCGGGGCTGACATGATCAAATAGATAAACCGCCAGTCTGAAGTCAGATGGGGACAGCAGGGACTCAGGCTCGGGGGAGCATGGTCCCTTCTTCCTACCTCCCCTGCCTGCCTGCTAACCCGAGAGGATGGCTCTCAGTGGGGACCTGGAGAAAGCCTGGAATTGTCACGGCCTTGCACTTCTCATGTGACGTAGCATTCTACACACTTCTGTTTGTAGCTTTGGCTGCTTGTGAAAACACATCCTAACTCCACTGTGCCCAGCGTGGCCAGTCAGGCTAGGCCGAGGAGGGACAACCGGACAGGGTGGGCTTCATGCCGGAGGGGGCCCTGCAGTCTCATCGGCCTGACCGAGGGAGCCCTGCACGCAAAACGTATTGTTGAGCCTGGCAGGGGTGTATGTCATGGAGGCTGCAGGAGGCGCCTGGCCGGGGCTTTGGACCTTGAGGGCTCATGTCAGCTCATATCCTGGGCTATGTGTCCTTCCACACTGGCCACCATGAGTTCTCATAAGAACCCAGTGAGCTGGGCGTTATTTCACAGAAGATAAAGCTGAGTCTCAGAGAGGTTCAGTAATTTGCCTGAGACCACACAGCTAACATTCGGCAGCACAGGGATTTGTACTCAGGCAACCTGGCTCCAGAGTGCTTGAACACAGCCCTGCCTCCCCGAGGTTCCGTGGTCCCTCCTCCTCACTGTGGCCCAGTGTGGTCTCGTCTCCACCCTCCAGACCTGGCCCTCCTCTGCCCTCTGTCTTGGTTGACCACTCCACCCCGCCCTCCGCGGTGACCCAGGCCTGTGGATTCTTTCTTTCTGCTCCTTTTGCCTGATGCTGGCACCAGTTCCTCTTCTTCACCTCTTGCCTGGATGGTGACCTCGGCCTCCTGGCTGGTCTGCCCTTCCGTCCTGCTCTCTGTCCCACCTGCATTGGCCAAAGGCCAATCCAACAGGGTTCTTCCCACTGCACGGAGGCCAAGAGCCAGATCCTTTGCAGGGCACACTTCGTTTCCAGTGTTGTGATCCAGCCCCACCCTGTCCTGTCCCTCTTCTCATCTGGGTGTTTACACCGGGACATTATTCAACAACCTGTTTTTCTTACTTTTGTTCCATGATTCCATGCCTTACTCTTGTTTCCTCTGCCTGGAGCACCCTCCATCACTCCTTGTCTGCTTGTCAAGCTCCTATTCACACATCAAAACCCTCCTCCTCTCTCTCTCCTCCCTTCGGCTGTTTCTTTTTTTTTTTTTTTTTTGAGTTGGAGTCTCACTCGGTCGCCCAGACTGGAGTGCAGTGGCTGCTCCCGGCCACCGCAGCCTCCCCCTGCTGGGCTCCGGCGATCCTTCTGCCTCAGCCTTCCAAGTAGCTGGAACTACAGGCGCGCGCTACCACGCCTGGCTAATTTTTTGATTTATTGTAGAAATGAGGTCTCGCCAAGTTGAAGGGTGCAGGAAGTGACCAGAGGGGCGGCTCCCAAAATGGCACCGAGCATGGTGAGGACACACCAGACAACAAAGGCCCTAGGTCCCGGCCTCTTTGTGCACAATTCCCCGCGAGTGCGCGCGAAGTTCAAACCTGCAAGCCTCCAATCCTTAGCCAGCTTTGTTAGGCTCCAATAGGACTATAACACGGCGTCGGCCCCACCCTGCTCCCATGCCGCTCCTCCAATAGAAACATAGCACGGCCCCTTCCGGTCCCTGTCAGGCTAATAAATACAGCTCTCTCCCTGCAACTCTCTCTCTCTTTTTTTCCTCAGTTACAGATCCTCTCTGTGACAGCCCCCTTTAATAAATCTCTTGGTCCTGGCCCAGTGTGGAGTCATTACTGGCGCCGAAATTCTTTCACAAGTTGCCCAGACGGGTCTTGAACCCGCTGGCTCAGGCAATCCTCTCACCTCAGCCTCCCAAAGTGCTGGGATTACAGGCTGAGCCACCGAGCCCGGCTTTCGGCAGTTTCTTGTTACTTTGAACATATTCTGTCATTGTCTTTGTCACTTGTTCTTATCGATCTGCAACTCAGTCTCCACCATGAGGGTACAAGATGGTGTTGGAAGCATCTCTGAATTCCTGGTGTCTAGCTGAGCCTGGGCCTCGGGAAGGATGCTGGCTGAGTGGAATCGAGTGATCTCAGCCCTCCCCCTCCACATGGGGGAGGCTGGCTGTGGTTTCTTAAAGGGCTCGCCTATGTCCTGCCTATGCCATCTGGCCCGATGACCATCTCAGCGTCCTCTGACCTGCTTTCCCACTTCTCCGCTCAAAGATTTGGTCATGGATGAGGTCAAAAACCAAGAGGCAGTTTTAGCTCGGTGGAGGGGATGTGTTCCAGCCAAGTTGACTGATAAGTGATTCTCTGCAAAGTAGAATAATTGGACCAATGTTCCCATGGCAACAGTGCCTTTCCCGGGAACTGTGTGGGCGGAAGGCAGGAGAGCGACGGCCCTGGCTCTGCCGGGCACTGCCAGGCTCGGGGGCAGGTCCGGGCAGAAATCGTGGTGCTGCCTAACAAGCCATGCTACCTCCATGCCACTTCCCTGACTCTGGGGACTCCTGCACGGCTCCCCCTCTGCTTCTTTAGGCCACAGAGGTCATTTTCATGCCACTCCGGAAGAGCTCCTGTGGACACACTCACAGTTCCAGAATCTGTCACCTGCCCCTTTCCATCAACAGAGAATCTGCTTTTGGATGACAATGTTTTGCCATGCTACATTAACAATGTACAACATGCGTTCACCAGCACTGCCATGGGATTCTCCAATAATGACCCAGGAAGGCGTATGACATTCAAATGCCTGTTTTACGGATGTGGAAACTGAGGCTTGCATGGATGAGGTGACAGGTAGCACAGGGAGGCCAGAGGTGTGCTGAAATACCAGGCAGGTGTATCCCCACCCTCCTGTGAACACCGGGCCCTCTATTCACCCCATTGGGAGGGGTGATCTTCCCTTCATCTCCCTCTCCAAGTGGGAATTCCAGTGGCAGGGGTGGGAAGAGAAGGGCTGTTATTGAACCGTCCATGCCTGGTGGCCACTTCTGGTGGGTGTCCCCGTGAGGCTTCCTGAGTGCCCTCCCCACCCCCGAGGATCCAATAATCTTACTTTCCTTGCTTGTCCTTTGGTCTGGGAAAAGCTTCCAAGTCCGCTGAGCAGGAAGTGTGGTCACATCAGTTTGGAAGGGTGTGTGTGTGTTCGTGTGTGCATCTTTGTGAGGGTGAGGATGTATTTGTGTCTGAGAGTGTCTTGTGGGTGTGAATGGGTGTGGCAGTGGGCGTGAGTGCGCATGTCCGTGTGTGGCTGTGTGTGGCTGTATGTGAGTGCGCGTGTCAGTGTGTGAGAATGTGGGATTGTGGGTTCGTGGGTGGGAACGTACTCATGTGTGAGTGTGAGTGGCGAAGTGGGGATGGGGCGCTGTGCTCTCCCCAGAGGGCAGCAGGGCGTGTATGTACCTGAGGGCTCCCAAAGGATCTCCATGCTTGGTCTTCATCTGGGGCGAAGAGAGGAGATCAGGGGAGGCCGGAGCCTCCAGGGAAAGTGGCATGGCTCTTCATTTTCCTTTTGACGGCTTGTCAGGATTGAGGTCACACCATTTTTTAGTGTCGGATGGGATTGGCCTTACACCCACACGCTCTCAGCCCAGTGCCTTTTCAAGTGTTCCTAGTCGAGATCCCAGACATCACCGCAAAGTCACAATTCATCCACAGTGCCCCGCCCAAATTTTGTGACCCACAGATGTGCACCCTGAGTGGTTGTTTTACACTGCTAAGTTGGGGTGGTGGTTATCTGTGCAGCTAGCTAACTACAGCACTTCCGATACCTGTATCTCTGGACCACACCTTCCTTCTGAGCTCCTGACACCTCACTGCTCCTGGATGCCAGCTGTCCTCAAAGTTCTAAAGCACATGAGATCTTCCACAGGCGCATCAACTCAAGGCATCCAAGGTGAAGCCATCATCCTCCCATCCAAATCAGAAACCCCTGGGAATACCCTAGACAAACTTGGACCAAATGAGGCCCATGACCACTCGACAGGTGGGCCCGTGCAGAATCAAAATGGACAGCTGTCCAGCTGCCCTGGCTCCCATGACCAGGAGGGGACATTTGCTGGAGACCGGCCAAGGTGAAGTCTGTGAACATTGCCCCAAATCAAAAGACATGGTCCATGCTTGGATGGAGGCATGATCTTGATGTTGCCCTCTCACCTGTGGGCTAGCTGCCTGCCGGGACAGTGTGGTCACACTCTCCCTTGGGCATGCGGGAGTGTGCCCTTCCCTGTGCCCTGAGGTAGGAGTGGCCATGGGATGTGCTTTGGCAATGAGATGTGAGTAGAGGGACGCTGGTCACATCCTGGAAGGAGCAAGACTCACCAGTGTGGAGGGGAAAGACCAAATGGTGTCATGGAGACCACCAGCCACCCCATCCAGCTCCTTAAGGGAGCCAGAAATAAGACTGTGTTGTTTTCCACCCTGTTACTTGCAACATTTCTGTAATACTACAAGGAGCACGTAGCTTGATTGATTGATTGATTGACTGATTATAAAGATGTGGGGTACAATTCAGGGTTAGGTATACAAATGTTGATTATGCAGGTATCCTTGTTGATGAGGTGTACCCTTCCCTCCCCTAGCAGTTTCCTTCAACTGCCACTTTCGCCGCCTTCCCCTGACAGTTTCCCACTACTGACAATGCCTTTCTTACAGTATTATGACAATTGTTCAAGGTACGCTTATGAGTAAGAACATATGGCACTCTGTTCTTTGTTTCTGTAATAGATCTCTGAGTATGATCGACTCTAAATCCGTCCGAGTTGCTGCGAAGTCCATATGTTTGTCCTTACTTATGACTCCACAATATTCCATTGTGTATATGTACCACATTATTTTTCCAGTCCAGCTTTGATGGATAGCATGCTTGTTCATAGCTTGATTTTAAAAATCAAGTCTGGCAATCCTTGTCTTTTAATTGGAAGAGTCCAACGTCTAATCTGATAATTGATTTGTCTGAGTTTAAATCCACCATCTTACTGTGGGTCTCATGTTTGTCCCAACTTATTCTACATTTCTTTTTCTTCCTCTTTTTGCCTTCTGTGGATGAATCAAGTACATACTATTACTTCATTCCTCCATCATTAGCCCGTTACAACTTTCACTATTTCTCCAGCGGTTCTTCTATTCGAGATTGTAATGTGCATCTTTGGTTTACTGGAGACTAATGTAAAGTAACTCTCTTGCCAATTCCCAGATGATGTTAGGACTTGAGAAAGCTTTTCGCTACTTACCCACTCCTGCCTTTTGACACTATTGTTTCCTGGCAGTTTAATTCTTTATACATTTTAACTTGACTTTTTGCTGTCTATTCTGTTTTAGATAGTCACAATTCATTTATACTTGCCCAAATATTTACCCTTTTCAGTGTTTTTCCTTTTTGCCTGATTTTTGTGTGTGTTTCCATCTATTTAAAGATCTCTTCTTCATTTGTCTTTTAGTGTGAGTTGCTGGCAATGAACTCTTACAGCATTTTTTGGCAGGGGTAGAGGGAGGGGACTCTGGAAACGTCCACCTAATCGTCACTCGCCACTCTTATTTCCTTCGTTTATTGTGACAAAGAGGAGTGTTTATTATGTGCTGCTAAATGAATCAAGTAAAAAACACGAACTTGTACAACATCAGTGTAAAAGTATGCAAAGAGACTATGAGAAATAAAATATACTTAACATTATATAAACTCTGAGGTGTAAGGTTGTGGGTATTTTACATTCCTTATTCTTCACTTTTTTCTGTATTTTTCTAAATTCTTATAATAATTACGTATTCCTTTTTTTTTTTGAGTTGGAGTCTCACTCTGTCGCCCAGACTGGAGTGCAGTGGCCGCTCCCGGCCACCGTAGCCTCGACCTGCTGGGCTCCAGCGATCCTTCTGCCTCAGCCTTCCGAGTAGCCGGAATTACAGGCATGCGCTACCATGCCCGGCTGATTTTTTGATTTATTGTAGAGATGAGGTCTCGCTGCCCAGGCGGGTCTCGAACCCGCGGGCTCAGGCAATCCACTCACCTCAGCCTCCCAAAGGAGCGGGATAACAGGCTGAGCCACCGAGCCCGGCTCGTATTCCTTTTTTTTTGAGTTGGAGTCTCACTCCGTCGCCCAGACTGGAGTGCAGTGGCTGCTCCCGGCCACTGCAGCCTCCACCTGCTGGGCTCCAGCGATCCTTCCGCCTCAGCCTTCTGAGTAGCTGTAACTACAGGCGCGCGCTACCACGCCCGGCTAATAATTTTTTGATTTATTGTAGAGATGAGGTCTCACCAAGTTGCCCGGGCGGGTCTCGAACCCGCAGGCTCAGGCAATCCATTCAACTCAGCCCTTTTTGTAACTAGAAAAACCTTTTGGTATATTTCATAAAGATGTGGGAATCATTGCTTAGAGAACAGCTAGGAAATTCAGGAATCTGTCATCTTACATCCAAGACTTCTCTGTGCTTAAAAAAAAATTATTCTCTACTTAGTGTGCATTTGGCACTAAATATTTGCTCTTACTCTTGAATTTGACTCGTAAAAATTATATTTCAGCTTCCCTGGTATATATAGAATATAGATAAAGTCTGACATACATACAGAAAATCACATGCATTATAAACACACAGCTTGATGAATTTCACTAAGTGAGCACCCTGTATGAGCAGGACCCAGATCAAAAAACAGAACATTCCCAGTTCCCCAAAAGATGCCCCCCACCCACTACCTCCCAAGCCTCTTCCCACCACTCTTGCTCCTCAGATAAATACTATCCTGATTTCTAACACCAAAAGTTGTTTGCTTTTTTTAAACTTTCCATAAACGAAATTATATATCATGTACTCTTTTTGTTTCTGCTTTCTTCAATGTTTGAAAGACTCTTCCATAGTGTCACATGTAGTTCTAGTTCATTCATTCTCATTGCTGTGTGGTATTCAGTTTTATAAATCTTATCACAATTTATTTATCTCTTCTATTGCTGATGGACATTTGGGTTGTTTCCAGTTCATGAGATTAGCATTTAGCATTACTAGGGGGATTCTTGCACATATCGCTTGATGTGACATGTGACATGCATTTCTGTTGGGTCTATTTGCACTTGCTTTTGAAGGTTGTTTTAATTTCTTAGTCATTTCTTGGTTGGTAATTATTTCCTCTTAGCATTTTATTTTATTTTTATTTCTTTTAGAGATGGGGTCTCGCTATGTTGCCCAGGATGGTCTCGAACTCCTGACCTCAAATGGCCCTCTTGCCTCGGCTTCTCAAAGCGCTAGGATTATAGACATGAGCCACTGTGCCTGGCCTTCTTTCAGTGTTTAAAAGATGTCATTCCATTTCATGTTGAGAGCTCAGCTGCCAGCTGAATCGTTACTCCTTTGAAGTTAATGTAATTTTTGTTCTTTTCGCTGCTTTTGATATTTTCTTTCTGGCTTTGTCTTTCAGCAGGTTTGTTATGATGAACCAGGGAGCGTGTGTGTGTTTATATTGATCCTGCTTGGGGTTCTAAATGCTTTCTTGAATCTGTGTCTTGATGTCTTTTGTCAGCTTTGAAAATCCTCAGCCGGTATCTCTTTAAGTACTGCCTCTGGCTCACCTTCTCTCTCCTCCTGGCCTGTGCTGCTTCTGAGTCACTGAATGCCTGGAGCACAAGAGTGGCTCAGAACGTCCGCTTTACTTCTCTGGGCTTCTTCTTTTCTCTCTGGGGTCTCCTCTCTTGATCCCTTAAGTCTTGGCTTCCTAAATAGGCCCAAATTCCAGTGCTGTTGACATCCAGCTCCATGGGATGGCTGAAACTGTACAATTTCTCTGTTTCTTAGCATCTTTCTGCTATTCTTCTCACCCTCTGTCCAAGCCATTCATGGACCAACAGAAGCCTCTGGAGGGAAAGAGTGCACAATGTTATGATTACCCCGGTGGAGTCTCTCTTCTCTCTGGGGTCCTGGCCTCTCTGTTCAAATCCCACTGCCTGGGGAGCGCTTTGATGTCCTCACACTATCCAGCGTTCTAGCTCTCAGACAAACCATGGTTTTAAGTCGCTGTTTGTTGGGGGCTGTTTATGACCACAGGATAATCTTGCACTTTCTGACTCTTGTAGGAGGGAAACTTGGCAGGTGCGTGGGCAATTAAAAAAGAAGGTAACTGTGGATTTAATTATGAGCCCGAGAGGCCCCTGCAAGAGCATCTAAGCCCTGAGGTTTGCACGTCTTCATGGATTAGTCCAGAGGCTTACAATGGAGACATTTGTTTTCTGAGAATGACTCTTTAGCTTTGGAGATTCACTGGATTTCCTGTAGACTTATGAAGTGGGCATTATTCACACAAAAGAGGTTTTTATTTATTCACACATTTTAAAAATTAAATTTATTTATTTTTATTTTTACATCTAATTTTCTTAGAGACATGGTCTTGCGCTGTCACCCAGATGGGAGAGCAATGGTGCAACCGTGGCTCACCGTAGCCTCAACCTCCTGGGCTCTAGCGATCCTCCTGCCTCAGCCTCCTGAGTAGCTGGGATAACAGGCACTGCTACCACACTGGGCTATTTTATCCACAAATACTAAACATCATGGAGTCTATCATATAAATCTGATGAGTAACTGATAGTTGGTGATTTTAGAATTTTAAGTTTTTGATCTTTTTTCCTAATTACAAAAGGAATACACATTCACTTAAAAAATAAAAGTTTTCCCAATCCTACTTGTTGCAATAAAAACAGTTAATAATATGAAATTATTTTTATCTATGTCATTTATATAAACACTAACATATACATGTATTTAAAAATAGGATCAGACATATAGTTCTGCAATTTACTCTTTTTATTTAGAGAAATATACTGCAGATATCTTTCTGTGTTTAAGATCTCTCTTGTTCTTTTAATTTATTTTATTTATTGATTTTTGAGTTGGAGTCTTACTCTGTGCCGAGGCTGGAGTGCAGTGGCATGCTCCTGGCCACCGCAGCCTCGGCCTGCTGGGCTCCAGTGATCTTTCCGTCTCAGCCTTCCAAGTAGCTGGAACTATAGGCGCGCACTACCATGCCTGGCTAATTTTTGATTTACTGTAGAGATGAGATCTCACCAAGTTGCCCGGGTGGGTCTCAAACCCGCGGGCTCAGGCAATCCACTCGCCTTGGCCTCCCAAAGTGCTGAGATTACAGGCTGAGCCACCGAGGCCAGCCTCTCTTGTTCTTTTTAAAGGTTATATAGTACCCCAATTGTATGAATGTGCCATAACTGATTAAAGGAAGCCCTCACTGATAGATATTTATTGTGCATAATTTAATATAAGGCAAGTTTTTAAAATAACTCCCTCAGAAAACAGAAGTTATTTTACATTTGTTCTATTAGACTTTAATCAACTGCTGTTGTAAACAGGACTTTAAATATCCCTTTAAATGCAATGTAATAAGAGACTATCCTATGGGAATTATAAATATTCCCCTATAGGAAGAATGAATGAAATAAAAAGAAAATGAAACATTGTCTCACATGAAGTGAATGGTCCTCCATGACTCAGAATACAATTTCCAGTGAAATGACCTATTCTGAAAATTACTTAATGATTCAAAAGGGGATTTAGTGGTGAGGAGGACACTCGATTGAAGATGTACAGAATCATGCATGTGCAATTCATCTGGGAGGTAAATGACGTGAGAGAAGTGTATGCACATACACGTGTGTGCTTGTGTGTGCACACATATAGGTGCGAGTATGCAGGTGTGCATGTGTGTGCATGTGTATATGTGTGTGTGCACTCTGCATTGTACTATTCCAGGCATGGCAATACAAATTTAAATAAAATAGAGTCTTTTCTCTCCAGCAACTCATGGCAGGGTAGAGGTTGAAGAGTGTATCAGTAACAGATCGCCTGAATATGTAATGGCTTCAAGCAACATTTATGCTTTCCGTTTTTCAAGCATCAGCTGTGCAGTTCTCTTCTGGGCCTCTTGGCTCACCTGTATGGTTAGCTGGTGGCTCAGCTGGTGGCTGGGCTGGGGCTGGGGTTCTGGGGTGGCCTCACTTGCATTCTGGCAGGTGGCAGGCTGGCAGGTCTCGGATCTCAGCTGAGACAGCCCATCTCTGCTCCATGAAGCCTCTCATCCTCCAGGAATGAGCCAAACTTCTTCTCATGGTAGTTTCAGGGCTTCAAAGTGCACAGGCAGTTTATAAATCTCTGATTGTGTCACATCTGCCATTCACTCATTGGCCAAAGCCAAGCACAGGATCAAGCCCAGAATCAGTCAAGGAGGGGGTTACTCAGAGCATGAGTACAAGAAGGTGTGAACTTGTCCAGAGGGACAATAAGATGGACTCTATTTTGGATGGCAAATGATAAAAATAAAATTCTAACAGTCCATTATCTTAATTTTTAAAAAGTCCTACTAAATGTCCAAGTCAGACAAGGAGTGGTCAGTTTGAAGATGGACTTTCTGCCAAGATGCACCCCTCTCTGACAACAAAGGTGTAATTATGGGCTTTTCTCTGTGCCCATTCCCTAGCCCTCTCATCCCCTATCTGGTATGCATAATTAAAAGATGACTACAGGCATTTGTAGCTTTAAATAATTTGAGAATAGCAATTATCCTTTTAAAAAATCCCTAAATGGCCCCAGGTAGAGAAAACCACAAGTGAAGAGGCTTCGATGAGAAGAACTAGAATGTCAACAAGAAGAACTAGAATGAAAAGACAAGGCAGGTACTAAGGAAAGCATTAGGGTAGGAGATTCAACCAATTGAGTCTTCCCAGGGTCAAGGAAAGATCAAAGCTCAAGGAGTGCTTCCCTGGGCAAAACCTCTTTGTATTCATTATCTATTGCTGTCTAACAAACTTCCTCAAACTTAGTAGATTTCAAAAAAAACCCAACCATTTGTTATAGTGCATAGTTTTTATGATTCTGGAAACCTGGGAGCAGATTAGCTGGGTGGGTCTAAGTTGGGCTCTTTCCTGAGGCTGCCATCAAGATGTTGGCTTGGCTAGAATCATCCGAAGGCTTGACTGGGGCTGGATGGTCTGCTTCCAAGATGGCTCATTCATGAGGTGAGCAAGTAGGTGCTGGCTGTTGGCTGGAAGCCTCAACTCTTCCCCACATGGACTTGATTATCCTCACAATAGAGCCTCTCTTTCCCAAGAGGGAGGGATGCAAGAGAGAGTAAGGTAGAGGCTGCAGTGCCTTTATGACCTTGTTTTGGCAGTCACATACCATTGGGAAAAAAGACTGAGGAGGTGGCTGTGGTCTTTGGGCTCTCTAAGGCAGTTTATAAACACCTCCTGACCCCAAGGCCAGCCCCATTAGTGAGGGCCCAGACCCCTTTCCTCCTGTTGCTGCTGACTGGTCCCCAACTACCCAACTGGGAATCTATGACCTACAAGATTCAAGTATTCCAGTGACATGCAGACTCCAACAACTGGACTTGCTCAAACTCTTCTGAAATAGACACCAGCTAGATGAGGAACTCAGTTTGCCATTTGTCTCCCTGGACCATCGTGGTCGATGACCTGGTCAACTTCTGCTTTTGCCAGGCTCCCATGGAGAACCCAGCATGCTTTGCAGTCAAGCCCTCCTGGGACAAGGTGGCTTCCTTCCTCGTAGCCACTCTCCCTGCTACTTTCTGCCACTGCTCAGGTCAGGGGTGGGGTTACTTGTGTGTGGTCTTAAGTCCTTTCCTAGACTCCCTGGACCACCTCTCTTTATCTAATGTGACACCGAATGCCCCACCTTAAACACAGTAGGTGATGGTCATATTTTGCTGAATGAATGACAAGCACCCTAGAGACCCCACAGAGCCCCGGGCACCATTCTCCCTGTATTCTATCTGGCCCCAGCCCAGCCCCAAACCCATTTCCAAGCCCCTCACTCCACAGTGACCACAGCTGGGTGGAATAATTTTCAGGGAGGCTGAGCATTTGGGGAGGGGGAACCCTCAGGAGAAAGGAGGCAGTGACCCCTACAGATTGTCTTCATGCGTGTGATGAGATGTCCAATCTCTCTGTTCCAGCCAAAGTCAGGCAGATTCCCCTGGGCACCTGAGAAGGACACCAACCCCCTCCCCCACCCCCATCTTATTTCGGATTGCAAATCCATCTCCATTCCCCTCTGCCTCCTCCGCAGGCCTGTATCTGCCGGCTCGGCACCCAGGAGGGAAGTAAGAGATGACCCAGCAGGTCGCCCGGAATAAAGTAAGTAATCAGAAAAGAGCCCTGATTCATCAGAGGGCCTTGGCTGCCAAGAACATTCTCTTGGAGGCTTTCTTTTCTTCAGCTGCTGCAGTCCAGGGTTGGGGACTTACCATGTCTGTTTTTTAGCTGACGACTCAGAGGCCGAAGCGCCGAGGAAGGAGGAGGCAGAAGACCCATAGAGAGGCAAGACAGGGCAACGTGGGCCCCACATTTGGGAGAGCAGAGTATGGCTATGCCTAGGTCATTTCTGAGTTTGGGAGCATGAATACAATAAAAACAACAATACGAGTTAATAAATGGTGACACTGATGGAATAATTTTCCAGGCCAGGCACTGGGCTCTCTCTTCCTTTATCCTAACACCACCCCCACCCCCACCCCAAGGGCATCTGTGAATGCTCCTGTTTGAATGATTAAAAAGCAGAGGTTGCCTGACCCGGACTTACTGATTCTAGAGTCTCTCATCTCTTCCATGTCTTCCACGTCAGCAGATGCTGCCTCTTGGTCCTAGGGTCTGTCCTTGAAGCAAATGCAGTCCAACACCACAGGACATGAAGACTGCACGGGCATCCCCAGGGCATGGGCATGAGGTCTGCTGGGGGAGTCACAGGGAAGTGAGAAGGCAGCCATCTTGTCCCCGTTGGGTGAGGCTAGTGCTGATGCACTAATGTGCTGATGCAAGGCGGTGGAGCGCCCATGAGGGCTGAAGGCTGGCATGAACAGGTGGGTGTGGACTATAAAAGACCCTAAACAAGAATGGAGATCTTGAACTTTCACGAGAGAATGCCCCAAACAGCAGAGCAGGTGGCAACAGTGAACAAGTGGTACAAAAGGCTTCTTTGCTGCAATGTCACGTTCTGAAGGTGCAGCCAATCAGCCTGGAGCTCTCTGTTCCATCTGGGACCCTTCTTGAATGCAAGCGCCTTCTCCTCTCCCCCACCCCAGCCTAGGTTGGTACCGGGGCCTAACTCCAAGGAACAGAAAGGCCACACAACGTTCTCCTTGTGATGGCAGAGGCTATATGCGTCATGTGTTTATATTTTTAGCAACACATAGGAATCTGCTTCATGGCAAAGAATCAGAGGGGATCTTGCACAATTACCATAACAGAGACAATTAAATTGGGGTCTAATTCGGAGGCAGTGTGGCAGTGGTCTTGGATTCCGGGAAGGAAAGAGGAAGTAAGGAGGGGTAATGTGGCTGGTGGTGCCCCAGTGGTGGAGATGCCCGAAGGTTTTCTCTGGGCAGCAGAGAATGACTTCTCCAGGTGGGCAGCTGGCATGGAGCCCTGGGCATCATGGGTACTCTCCTGGCAGGACCACAGCAAGCCTGCTTCACCTAGAAAAGCCAGGGTGTGGATTTCCTTCCTTTTGAATCCCTGGGTCCCCAAATGCATCCCATCGCCTCCTGGGAGTCCCGCCCACTTCACCATCACCATCCATTACCATCATCACTGTCACCACCGTCACCATCACCACCATCATCACTGTCATCACCACCGTTATCATCTGTGGACAGTTCGAGACATCCAAGGCACCTTGATGGACATGTCGCGCACATTATCTGATTGGATTGATCCTTCAAACAGTCCTGGGGAGTACCCAAAAATGATTCTGTTTGGCAGAGGAGCAAACCGAGAACCAGAGAGATTTGGGTCTGACCTCCAAAGACGGACAGTCCTAAGAATTCCCAAAGGTTCTTGACATGTCCCCAGTCTCAGTCATGGCCTCTGCAGAGTTATGCTGAGAGGTGACCTCAACAGCGTGGGCAGAGAAAAGGAGAATATTCCTAGAGCTCAGGGTCTGCTTTTCCACCCACATCCCAATTTTTTTTTAAAAGAAACACTCTTTTTGAACAAAGGCAAAGGGTTCTTTTGAGTGTTTACATCATTGATGAAAATCAGGTGAAAATATCTGTAGATTCTGAGGTGTAGGGTCTAGCTAGGGAATGAATTGGGTGTGTGTGTGAAGAGACACAGTTCTCAGTGGCCTGGGGACCCACCTAGCATTCTGGAACCTGTTGAGGAAGAATCTTGGTTGGAATGAGAACTCTCAGGACTGTTTCCACCTTGGTGCTCACCAACCATGCGACTGTGGGTAAGGCCCAGGGCCTGGTTTCCCATCAGTCTGAGGTGAACAGAGCCTGCCCTGTGTGTGGAGGGAGTAGTGAACAAAACCACACTCCAGTCTTGCATATTTCACCGTGTATGAGTGTCTTGTGGCTGGTGAAACAAATAAGCACAACTTTAGTGGCTTTAAATGTCAGAAGTTCACTCTCTTAAAGTTCTGGAGGTCTAAAGTCTGTGAGTTCTAAAGTTTAGTAGAGCCATGCTCCCTCTTGGGGTTCTAGGGGAAATTTTTTCCTTGCTTCTAGTTTCTGGTAGCTGCCACATTCCTTAACTTGTGGCTGCATCACTCCAATCTCTGCTTCTGTGGTCACTTGAGCTCCCCCTGCCTCTCTCTTATAAGGACACTTGTGATTGGATTTAGGGCCCACTCAGATAATCTAGGATAATCGTCCCATCTCAAGATCCTCAACTTAATTGCATCTGCAAAGATCCTTTTTCCAAGTAAGGTCATGTTCACAGGTCTGGGAATTAGGATGTGGACATATCTTGTCAAGAACCATCATTTAGCCCTCTACACACTTCCTGCTGGAAGCATGCTAGGCCCACTGGAAGCACTGCTCCTGGGAGAAGTGGAAGCTTCTGATATTGGTATTCAAAGATCCTTTTCAGTCTGGTTCCTGATCCCCTCTCTAACCTTATTATCTATTGTAAACTTATAAACCACGAAGCCTATAAAAGCCATCATCATCATCATCATCATCAATATCTTCTTTGCCATTGTCATTACTAAGAACATCTCCCAGAGGGTGATATTGTCCAAGCAGGGTCCTGACTTAGAAATTACAGACCACCCTCTTGAGTCTGCTCTGACTCTGGTCCCTTGGACAGTTACTCTAGCATGTCTGGGTCTGTTTCCCTCTACAGTCAGTTAACAATCCATTTAATGAATCATTTGGACATCACGCACACAAAGGAATGGTAAACAAGTGTCTTCCCTGCTTATCTTGCAGAGTTGTAGGGAGGACAAAAATAAAATGAAAAGTAGAAAGCACTCTGGTAAATTAAAAAGCATGGTACAGGTAAAGTGTGTGATGGTTCTCATCCCCTGGGATTTGACCACCTGCATGCTGGCGTGGGCCCTAGCCTCTTGAGATGAACTTGGCATTTCTTTTCTAGAAAGAAAAACAGGGGTTTTCTGAAGGCCAGAGTCACACAGGGAGGTGGCCCCTCACATCTTCTGCTTTTGTGAGTTCAGAGCTGTTTCACTCTCTCCGGCTGCTTGGCACGCTGGTGTTGAGGGTCTATCCCAGACATCAATGGCACCTGTGCGAGGATGATCCTCCAGGTCCAAGTCAGACCCCTACAGCTAGCCTTGGCTCCAGACTACCTGGAGAGGTTGGTTGTGGTCCCAGAGACCTTCTTTATTACCCCCAAGCCACCAATTCAGAATCCACTCACTCTGTTACGAACAGTGTTGGGTATTGTAGGAGCAGTTGCCAATTGCCGTCATGTGGCATTTATAGTCAATGAACACGTATTTGTATGTTATTAGTGTGATGCATTGTATTCGCACAATAAAATAAGCTAGAGAAAATGTTATGAAGAAAATCATAAGGAAGAGAAAATCTGTTTACTCATTAAGTGGAAGTGGATCATTGTATTTTCATCCTTGTCTTCACGTAGAGTTGGCTGAGGAGGAGGAGGGAGAAAAGAACTGGTCTTGCTGTCTCAGGGGTGGCAGAGGTGGGAGAAAAGCCACATATAAGTGGATCCTCCCAGTTCAAACGCGTGTTGTTCAAGGGTCATCTGTAAGTAATTTTTGATAGAGCCTATATCCCTGTGAGCCCTCTGCCTGACACGGCCATGTCCAGCTGGGCCTCTCCCGTTCGCGTTCTCAGCTGCGTTGCACATGCCTTCTCGAAGTCGTCTTATTGCTTGTTGCCTGTTTCAGCCTTGGCTGATGTGGTCAAATTGGATTTTCCCACACATCACCTCTCTGACCCCTAGACACAGAATCCTTGGCACCCGGGGCCTCCTTGGTCTATCTCCTGAAGGCCACTCCCCTCTCTCACTTTCTGCCCTCCTTGCCTACCCAAGGTCAGGGTGTGAGCCACCAGCCTCTCTGGCCAAGACTGTGACCAGTCCTCATCAGATGTCCCCTCTGGGCCATAATTCAGGCTGTACAGTCCTGGTCCCCTGTCACCTCCTCCGTTGGTGCCTCCCAAATAATTGTCATTCATATCCTCAAATTTGGAGACGGGTCATCTCTGAAAGGTGCTGCCTGGTGCTATGAATCAGGCTCTAAAGGGTATATTTTGTACTGCACTGCTTTTACATTTTTAGAAAATTTATCTTGGCTATGGGGTTTTGAACATCTTGTTTTCTTCTTTATACTTATGATTTTAAAAGTTGAATCCATTTTTAATCCTTTAGAATTTTTCCAACAGTTCACTGTGAAGATTTTCAAATGAATTCATTTAAAATAGATTCTTCCGCCGGGCGCGGTGGCTTACGTCTATCATCCCAGCACTTTGGGAGGCTGAGGTGAGAGGCTTGCCTGAGCCCACAGGTTCGAGACCAGCCTGGGCAAATTGGTGAGACCTCATCTCTACAATAAATTAAAAAAAAAAAATTAGCCAGGCATGGTGGTGCATGCCTGTAGTTCCAGCTACTTGGAAGGCTGAGGTGGAAGGAGCGCCTGAGCACAGTAGGTCAAGGTTGCGGTGGCTGTCAGCATGCTACTGCACTCCAGTCTGGGAGACAGAGTGAGATTCCAACTCAAATAAAATAAAATAAAATGAAATAGATTCTTTCTCTCAACTAGTGGGTTTGCTGCTTCACACGGGGATGTCATCCTCGGTGTGGCCAGGTGCACCTATTCAGGATTCATTTGTATTGTTTAGGATGATGACAGCAGTGTGCTTCCAAGATCCTCTCTGTTACAGGAGATCTGTCTTCCTCTTCTTCCAGAGCCCACCATGAGGACAAAAAAACCCCAAAACAAACAAACAAATAAACCCTTTATTGAGCACCTGATGTATGCAATGGACTATGCCAGGTACTGTGAATGTAGGGCAAGGCTTTGAAGAATTCTCAGATCCAGGGGACAACAAGTCTGTCACCAAACCTGAGATGCAGTGCTTGACAGTAGAGGTGAGTGTTGAATGGACCGGGCAACCAATTCAGCCAGGTGAGGTCTTGACTGGCATGGGGGAAGAGGATTGCTAGGCTGAGCCGGGGTAAGAAGGCAGAACCTCCCAGGGTGAGGAAATGAAGGTGTGAAAGAGCTTCAGGACTCTGCGTGGCCTACCCAGTCAGAGAGCAGGGTGCGGATGGGAGAAGGAGCTGGAAAGCGAAGTCAAGGTCGGATGGTAAAGGGGGTTGGGTTCCAGGCTCAGGCTTAGCATCTGATGCTCAGAAACCGAATTAACTGAGGGTTCCACACAGCTGGCACAGGTCTGTGTAAGGAAAGAGCCCTTTGCTGGCAGCAGCCTAGGGGACAGGAAGGCATATGGCGGGGACAGTAACACTCAGGATGAAAAATCCAAAGTTTGAAGCAGTGCAGACAGGCTGGTGTGTGTGCATAGGTGGTGAGGGCGAGAAAGTGTGGCTCAAAGTCTCAGGGACTCTGGGTGAAGGAGCCAATCTAGGGGACTGTCATCCAGGATTGGCAGGATGGTGTCGGTGGCTGTCCTGCCCAACTGATGATCACATTGTTTTAAAGGTCATTTGAGCTGCTGAGGCTGAGGGGTGGGTGCAGCAATGCATCCTAGAAGCCCCTCCAGCCAAATTTGAAACTCCGGGTCTGGGCAGCAGAAGGGGCAATGGGTCCAGTGCTGAACCCGTTGAGTTTGAGGGACTTCCTGGGACACCCAGGTGGAAGGACGCAGAGGGAGATAGAAGCACCAGCCTGAGACTCAGGGGCATTTTAAAACAGTGGAAACAGGATAGGAACGTGTCTCAGGATACAAATGTTTTACGCTGTGCAGACAAGTGGCAACAAACAGTGTAAACAGTGATCTGGGATTCCTGACAGTGCTTTCTCTGGGGCTCCTGGTGCTTCACCCACCTCAAGGAGTGAGGTCTGCAGGATTCGGAGTTTGGAGTGGTGGACAGAGGTTTTGGGGGTGAGATGGGCCAAGTCTGGTGGAGCTGGGCTGTGGAGAGAAGAAGACGTCCCTCGTTTGCTCGGGCTGGGAGTGAAGGCGGGGAAAGAGACGTGGAAAAGAAGTAAGAGGTGTGCTGCTCACGGCAGCTCACAGATGAACACTGCCTCCCTCCCACTACTGCCAAGGGCTGGGCCCACTTAGACCACCCAAGGGTACCTTTGCGTTCGGGCACACGCATGCACACACACGTACACACAGCAGCGGTGGAGAGCCAGCAGCTTCAAGAAGATCCAGGGATGAGTGGCAGCTATCTCTGTCTACCCAACCCCAGCAGGTTTTCTGAAAGAAGAGGGCACCTTCCCTCCCTTCCCCCACCGCCTGCCACTTCAGGCATTTTCTCTTAAGCACCGGCACCTCCAGTCCCATCTGCCTTGGCCTACGAGCGTCCTCTGAGAAACAAGAAGCTCTGACCTTTCTCCAAGGATACATGGTCCCCAAGCTGGAGGCTGATTCCCTTCCTTCAGTTAGAGCATCCTTCAGCCCCGGGGGCGATTTCAATCCTTAGAGCTACCCTGCAACTCAGTAGAGCCCAAGTTCCCTGTGGCTGGGCTGAGGCTTGGCTGCAGAGATTTCTGGTGCCATAGAAGATGTTAGAAGATGGGGTCTGGAGGCCATGTATTTACTTTTTGGCACATCATGGAGAGAATCAGACCTTTTGGGAAGGTGCCTGGCCATGTCCAAAGGAAAATGAGGCTTTCTAGAATGTTCCTTACTTCCTCCACTCTCCCATGAACCCGCTGGGAGGGGTGGGTTGTCCCTTCCCAGACTTTTTTCCACTTTGGCCTCCTCTTCTATATTGTTTTGTGTTTTTTTTTTTTTTTTTTTTGTAAACCTCCGTGCCCGGCTTCCATTACAGAAAGTGCTGTTCATGTCCAGGGCGCCTTAAAAAGGCAGTTAA